>QRDG01000062.1:0-170723 GCA_012064385.1 Puccinellia tenuiflora | reverse complement strand
ATCATGTATTTTATTTAAGAAATCCAGTTGAAGAATGTTCTGACATATGCACAAATCTGACTGAAAAATATCAATTCATTAGCTAATGAAAAAATAATAGAATATAAACAAGCACCCGAATTTGGAATCATGCAGAAGCGCCCACACTCAAAGGGCAAAACAAAGCTATTGCTAGCAACATTTCAAAAAAAGAGGGGAAAACCCTCCCAGTTCTATCAGAATCTCATCTCGTCACACACACACACAAAAAAGACACCGCCATGACACTTAGTGTAGTAGAAAAAACACAAGGGAAATTTGTAATCGACACAGAAAAATGCATCCGCAAATGCGAAACCATAGCGATGAAGTACATCTAGCTGAACAACAGGGAACTATGCCCTCCAGCCATGATGGATGACGAAGAACCTCGAAGCCAGTCCATCCACCAGGAGAAGAAATGGTTAGGCGCAGGCGAAACAACGAGAGAGAATGAAGTATCACCATATTCGTTGTTGAAACAGAAATGAAAATAGCGAAAAGGGAAAACAAGCCGAGCCCAAAACAAAGAGGGGAATGTGCGAATAATATGATTCACCGCAATAAAAAAACATTTGTCCGCCAGTATGGTTTACAATTGTTTAGCAATGATTCAGTGAATATGTACAGGTTTCTCCAAAAAACAAAAAACAAATGTACATGACTAATTTCATTTACATATTCAGAACGCCACATTAACACAACCGTCATCGTAAACCACATTCTAAAATGGATTATACGCATTCTATTACAACAGAACAATCTTTTCCCCTTTACATTTCTCTGAGAATGTGAGGCAGTATCGTATGTACATAGCCTCTTTGCTTGAAGTAGAATACATAGATGAATCTAATTTACAACACTGTCTATCTATACTTTGTATCTACTCTCTCTTTCTATGTAGTATAAGAGCAAACATTACCTATTAGGGATATTATAACTCACACAAGAGGGAGCTCTCTCACGCACCGGACATTTTTGGCTGTCCGATCACGTATTTGGCTGATTCTGGCCATCGGATTATTCTCAGATCCCGACCTGGGCCAAAAGTCCCTAGGGGATGAACTGTGGCTAAGGAGCCATTTTGTCCAAGCAGGGCTGGTGAAAAGCATGGGACAACTTCGGGAACCTCCTTACCGTCTCACCAAGTACCATATCTACAAGAACAACAAGCACACACTACTATTAGGGATAATATATAGGATCATTGGTAACCATAGTTCCGAAGATCTGTGAGTATGTTTATTTGTATGGTTCTAAGACTCAGCCCAATAGGTAAGGATTAACAAGTATGAAAACATCGATGTACCTAGTTTTGGACCCTTGATAAAGGGTAAAAATCCTAATTATGTATTATCTTGTATTATACGGTGTAGACAGTGGATTACATTTTGTAAAGGGAACTTAGTGAAATTTATGTGATGATTTCAATGAGACTATGGTGGACGAGTAAGAGTGTAAGAACCCTAGATCAGTCTTGGGACAAATATGTTGATGAAGATTGTGACAACCCTTCCACAAGTGTTGGATTGCATGCTTCTTGGAGGAATATGGGGTCCCCTTTATATAGAGGATTGGAGAGTCATATCCATGTACAAGTAGGTTTCCTTATGTTGTGCTTGAAGTCTCGGTAGACCTCGTTCCTTTGTAAGGTCCGAGTTGGATTATGATTCCTCTATTATGAGTGCCAATGATGTACACCAAATAGGCAGGATGGGGTACCCATCCGCCCCATCCGCACGCTATAGTAGTACGGGCTGACCCAGTGGTGGTAACAAGAACATGAGTTTCATGTGGTGCCTTTCTTCTGTGGTGTTCTTTCGATAAAGAAGTTCACGGGTTGTTTTTCCCAATGCCTCTCATCCCTAAGGTGCAACCGTATCTAGATAGCATTTGTAATGTACGACAAGAAATAATGATCTACTACTTTGTTTGCTTCACTCCACGGGATGTGTTAACACTCGTATCTACGATATATATAGATGGAATTT
The DNA here is from genome assembly GCA_012064385.1 of Puccinellia tenuiflora. Taxonomy (NCBI): domain Eukaryota; kingdom Viridiplantae; phylum Streptophyta; class Magnoliopsida; order Poales; family Poaceae; genus Puccinellia; species Puccinellia tenuiflora. The sequence goes on along the minus strand of QRDG01000062.1, from coordinate 168,714 downwards.
TTTTATGGTGCCTCACATAAGTAGGTGTGTCCTTACTCAATGCATCAACCGACTTTTAATTGTCCAAGTACAATGGTGGTAAAAGAAAGTAGTTTTAGTGGATGGATACCACCAAGTGGCACATAACGAAAGTTTACAATCTCGTAACAAGTTACAAAGCATGAAAGAACTCCATCTATATAGAATTTTATATTCATCTATATTTGTTCTCAAACCAAAATAGTTATCATTAAGAACTTTTCTTTGTAGGTCATGTACATACTCAGATGGTTGCATGAACAGTATTCCAAACCAATGAGAACATTTCTCAATTAAAGCACAAACATATTTTCACTTATTTGGAAATAAACCGGGAACAACTTTTCTTAGCATGGTCAACATATTTTCATAAAATCATGAACATACTTTTACTGAAGAACGAACAAAATTCGTGGCCAGGATATTGTAGCATACTTGCACAAAAGGCTAAGTTGTCCATGAAATTATCAGCTCGTTCTAAATGATCACGGTCTATGAAAGAACAATGTCTGAAGGAAAACCAAACACTCATATCCTTTGTGAATTGATGGAATTGTTCTTATATATATATATGTGTGTGATGTGTACACCACCATAAATCATGCATCCATTTAAGAAATCCAGTTGAATAGTGTTTTCATAGATGCACAAATCTGACTGAAGAATATCAATTCATTACGTAATGGAAACAATAGAACATAAAAAAGCACCCGAATTTGGAACATGCTGCAAAAATGCCCACATTCAAAGGGCAAAAACAAGCTACTGCCTTTTTTATTTGATAAAGTATGCTTTATTAAATTTATAAGTTAGCACAAAAACAAGCTACTGCTTGCAGCAATTCATAAAAAAGAGGGGCAAAAGCTCCCGGTTCATTCAGAATCTCATCCTATCACACAGAAAGACGATACCGCCATGATGCTTACTGGTAGAAGCAAAACGCAATGGAAATTTGTAGTCGGCAGAGAAAAATGCAACCGCAAATGCGAAACCGTAGCGATCAAGTACAGCTAGACGAACAATAGGGAACTACACCTCCAGCCACCATGGACTGGCGAAGAACCTCGAAGCCAATGAGTCCAGCCTCCAGGAGCGAAACGACGAGAGAAAATGAAGCATCACCGTATCCGCAGGCGAAACAGAAATGAAACGAGCGAAAAGGGAAAACGAGCCTAGCCTAAAACCAAGAGGGGCAATATGCGAAGAATATGATTCACTGCAATAAAAAGCCCATCTATCCGCCATATGGTGTATAACTGTTTACCAATGAATCAGTGAACATGAACAGGTTTCTTCAAAAGAAATGTACATGAGTTATTTCATTTACATATACAGAACGCCACAGTAACACATCCGTCAACGTAAACCATATTTTAAAATGGCTTATATGCATTCTATTGCAGCATACCAATATTTTCCTTTATACATTTTCGCTGAGCATGTGAGAAAATATCAGATGTACAGAGCCTTTTTGCTTGCAGTAGAATACACAGATGAATCTAATTTACAACACTGTCTGTGTATACCTCCTCTCTCCTCTCTCTTCCTATGTAGTCTAGAGTGGAGATTTCGTGCTCCCGGACACCAGTGATCCTGGTGTTTTAAAAAATTCGAAAATACTATTTGCAAGTTTCAAAAAAAATGTGAAAAAAATCACAGATGTAGCTAATAGTGTATTCCACAAACCTACAAAAAATCAACTTAAAATAATTTGTGTACCGTTCTACACAAAAATGACAAAATTTTAGATCTAAGTATGTATATTTTCAAATCACCAAAATTTATCAGATTTCTCATTTTTGTGTAGCTCGTAATATTAAGTATTTGAACTTGATATTTTACACGTTTGTAGGATATACTATTGGCTACATCTAGATTTTTTTTTCACATTTTTTTTGAAACTCGTAAATACGATTTTTGAATTTTTTCAACTGGCAGGAGCACTGGAGCTCGGGAGCCGGTACTACTTTCCGTGTAGTCTAAGAGTAAACATTACCTATATATCTTAGTATCATCCACATGTTGCCTACACACAGGGCATGAACCGTGGCTAAGGAGCCATTTGTCCACGCAGGGCTGGTGAAAAGCATGGGAGCAATTCGGCAACCTCCTCGCCGTCTCCCCAGCTACCATATCCTACAAGAGCAACAAGCACACACTACTATTAGGAATTTAATAGGATTTAGGAGGATGAGAACAATGAACATACACATAGGTTTACGCGAAGATGATAATAATGGAAAAAGATCCGAAGCAAATACCAACTGCATTGCATTTAGTAGCATGCGAAAATTGGTACGGAGGTTGCTAGCTGCAAATGCTAGTACAAAAGAAGACATAAACATGGTGGTTGTTGCACCTCTCTGCATTCATTATCAAACTATAGTGTTGTAGTGTGGTGTCCCAGTGTATACTGGCTAGCCAAGTGTACCTTGTTTATTCATGTAAAAAACATTTTTTTAACAATATTTGTCAAACAAAATGCAAAAGAAAATCTGGAGTTTGCTGATTTTCACTTTCTCTGAAGAAACGGTTTGGTCCTAGCTGAGTTTTAGTATAGAAGGCTCCATGGACCTTAGCACACTGTTTCATCTAGATTTAGTACCGGACCAATCATCACGCTGACAACCAGCTGGAAAACAGTAGCAACCACCTAGCGGTAAGTACTCTGCTATGGATCTTCAGAACATTGATCAACATGCAACCACCTAGTGGCATCAGGCAAGTACTCTGCTACGGAGCTTCAGGACGTTGATCAACATAACAATCATTTATGACCTAATGGTAAGTAGTGTACACCATGTTCTGCACTACGGGAGTGTAAGAACTTCAACTTTAACAATATCATGTAGCTTTTTGACTTCCATGTTTTCTTTCGCTCTGTGTTTTTTCAGTTGTACTGTAAATATTTGTACTTATTCAGTTTTCGATTTTCCTTCTTACCAAAATCGGCAGAGCGCTTGCGATGCTCGAAAATAATACTATGTTGATCCAAAACCACGTGCAAATTGTGCAAGAGGTTGAAGGCTGTTCTGATAACTGTACCTGTAGACAGATAGTGCAAGGCAGATGTTCACCAAATGTGCCCTGGGCCTGATCAGTTACCACGTACTGGGGTAATTTCTTCAGCAAATCTCTCGAAAGCCCCCTCGACGAAATGTCTCCGAACATGTCATACACATCCTCCTGGCCTAAGTCTGATATGCCGACCTGTGGATGAAAAACAATATCTCTAAAATTCAGTACAGATGCAATCAGCGACACATGACGGGACCCTCAATTAATTGTGAATCCAACACCCTCCTCTTTGCAGTACTGGCAATTCAATCGGATTTAATTCTTTCACCAAATGTAATACACTTGACAAGCAACATTCATACGCATCACCGTCAGAAACGTACCGTCTACATTTTGTAGCAAACACTGGGATCAACGAGTGGTCGGCATTTATGTAGTTTCCTGTCTAGATAGGAAAAAATCGCTCCTAGGTAGACAAGGATGTGCAACTGACCTGCCAACGGTACGCTGTATGTGCTGAAGATCCGAGCCGCTCTTGCACAAACCGGGCATGAAGTAGCTGCTCTATGAAATCTGCCTGAACAACAAACTTTATGAACAAAAAATTTTCTGAACTTTCTTAGAGGCGTGTCAATCTATTAGATATATACTACCAATATATATATGCAAGTTACCATGGACCATGGTAAACAAAAGTCATCAACAAATAGGAACCTAAATCCCACTATCTGCAAAAAGAATCTAAAACCTAAATCTAAAACGATTTAGCAATGGACATTAGTGAAAGTAGCATCAATTTGATAAGCTGATGAACATATATATACAGGGTGGTGTCATTTTTTGAGACTTGAGAGATAATCGATATAATCAAGTGGCGCCACTTATTCTCTAGGACATGGAAATCAGCAGATCATGATTTATCATCTTGGGCAAGCATTATGCTAGAGAAGGCCATAACAGAGCATCTGAAAGCAGCAATGGCCGGGTGCGTGGAAGAAGCTCACTGACCATGGAGGAAGTGCCGAGCCGGTCCGAGCACCAGTACGCGCGGGACGCCTCGAGAACCTCGATGGAGAGGACGGCCCCGGCGATCGCGCCCAGCCCAGCTCCCCGGAGAACGCCGCTGTCAGAGGCTCTGCCCGCCAGCGCGCCGGTGACGGCTCCGGTCAATGCTCCAGCTTAATCAACACACCACAAATTAAGCAAGAACGACAGGCTAGCGCAGCAAGAGACACGAAGAGTTACTAGTTACCGAGAGCAAAGAGGCCGGTGAGCGTGCCGGAGATGACGCCGGCGATCAGCCTGGGGAGGTACACGGCCTCCGCGCCGCGCTCCTCCAGCCACTCGCCCCCAGGCGCCGGCTCTCCCGCCGCGGCAATCTCCATCGACCGATCGCCACGAGGGCTCCACGAGGATCGGACGCACGGACGTACGTGTTTATTTTTGGCACCTCGGCTCGTTGGAGAGGAAGGCGGGAGGCTGTCCGGGAGAGGAGGGAGGAGCTAGCTAGAGATCGATGGGAAGAGGCGTCAGCTTTTGGCTTCAGCAGCAGTCCAGCGAGGGACTTCCCGTGAAGTGATTCGTACTGGCCGCTGGTGTTGTGTCCATGGTTCTATTTTTGTGTGCGTTTTGCTCCTGTGCCTCGAGGGTTGGTGAGACGCTTTTTTCTTCAGAGCAGAACTTACACACACTATAATATACTCCAGTAACCATGGACAACATATACTTAGCACTTATGACAGTCCTTGCCATCAGTTCCACAAGAAAACTATGAGATGTCGCAAGCCGTACGCTTGGACAACGAACGCAGGTTGCCTACCTGTACAAAGTCAGCAACCGTTTTGGGGCGCGACAAACATGTAGCAACCTGTTACAAAGACCTGGTGACACATGTTGCACAGTCGACGCAAGTTTGTGAAAATCTGGATGTAAATCCTTTCCCGAAGCCTCTCGTCCCCATCACAACTTAATGGAATGAAAATAACCGAACAATATGTTTGTTGTTGACTCCCCTACTAATGTTACATTTTAACAAAAGCAATGGTGCTTGTGTCTTTATATACAGGTGAGAATGGTTGGCCATAATTTTTGTTAAAATCTGAAAATTTACTGAGCTGTAGAGTGGTCCCAGAGTAACAAAGACCCCATACTATGTACATTGATGTGAAAATCCCTTTGACTCCCAAGCTCACTAACTCCTGTTTTAGAAATTCATAAGATCTAAAAAAAAATTAAACAAACATACACTAGTTTTCTAAGTATGTGCAAAGTTTTGTGGCAAAATGACACTTGTGCTGCTCTCTGCAAAAAAAAAAAAAAAAAAAAATCAGTACTCATTTGTACCAACAAACATATAAAAAAGGAACACGGATTTCCTTTTTCTTTTCCCATAGCACCACACATGTCATTTCACCATGAACCTTTCCACAAACTTAGAACACTAGCATATGTTTGTTGCCCCTTTTTAAGATTTTTTGAAATGTGTTCATATTTGTTTTTTCAATTTCTAAAATAGGCATGAGAAGGTGAGCTCGGGAGTTAAAACACTGCTCTCCAAATAAGGATGACAATTTTACACATGGTTACGGATACCCGCTGGTACCATACCCATATGAGTAGGATATGGACATATTTTTGCAGCCATGGATAGATATCCATTACACCCGGCTTATACAAGAACATAATGTGAAGAGCTAGTCAACCCATCATGATGGACGCAACCAAAGAGAGAAATAATTGAAAAGGAGAAGGAATTGGAAGAAAAACCCCGTCGAAATGATCATCGCCTGAAAACCGCGGACAAGTGATGATGGTAGAGACGACATCACCGACAAGCATGCGCCTCCGGTGGAAACACAAGATCTCTGATCAGGTTATGTCGACGCACACCTGCTCGTGCCCTTGGTGACTTGAAGCTCGGCTTTGGGGATGAAAATCCTGAGATCGACCTATACTTGCACCCATCGGTGCACATGTGATGCTTCCTTCTTAAAGGCTTAACGTAGGATTTTTATAGCTTTTTTGTTTATATATTTTACCACAAGTTTAGTGGTTGCCTAATGGAGTTACTATCGCGGGGCATACAGCATCATATTTTCCTTTCCAACTCAAATTTGTTTAGCTTCTAGATTTTGAATAATGAATAATATATAGATGTGTGTATCAAAGGCCAGGTTTATCCTCCTAAAGAAACTAGATAAACAACTTAAATTGTAATTCAATGCAGGCGTCTAACAAACTCATGCTAACTTAATTTTGACTATTTGTTCTGATCTAACATCACGTGTAATTTAACTAACATTGTACAAGCACTTGACAAACACATTTGTTATTAGAATTGCAACATAGCGTTTCAATCCAATATAATTTGTCGTCTCACAAAGCAATCGGCCAGGTAGATAGATTTTCATATCTTTAAGTATATATTGGCTTCGACGCTACCACACGGAGTTACTTATTCAGTTACAGTAAATCTCGGATGAAAAATATGTCATATTAATTCGTGCTTTTTTTATACTGATATGGAAATACATCAACACATATATTCAGTACTTATGTTCTTTCCGGTCTAAGTTCACCGGCGACTGTCCGTGGGTATTTGAATGGACCTCGTTGAGGCCACTACGCACCACCACCGCCTTACCGTTGTCTTACCATTAGGCAACCATGCACCACTCTTGAAGTAAAGAAAAGAGCTAGCAACACATTGTGTTTAGTTGCTCGCAAGTATGAGATGATACAACTCTAAATCCTTTCCTGATGCCTCTCGTCCCCACCACAACTAAGTTCAAAGATAATAACCCAAGAAATACGAACATGTTTGCTACCCTGGTAGATGCAAGTAAGGTGGTGGTGTGTTTATAGGCGCGTGTGCCTATCATTTATTTCTCATAGAACGGTGAAACTGCAGGTGAGCTTTTATTGGAGTGGTTTTCAGAGTAACAGAAACTCAATATCTCCTAAGAAAACCCGATATCATGTATTCCATCCGTTCCTAAATGTAAGATGTTTTAGGTTTTGTCCACATTAACATATATGTATACAAATATATTTAGACATGTTTTAGTGTGCATGTTCACTCATTTTAGTATGCATCTAGACAACATATGTAACACCTAAAACATCTTACATTTAGGAACGGAGGGAGTACATACTATCTGAAATCTCGTGGTTCAAACTTATATTTCCATGTAGTACAGAGTGTACTAAACTCCGGCCGCTTCAGAAATTCTTCCGGACATCAATTTTTTTTCTCTTTAGCATTCGACGAGCTTGCTTTGGTCGGCTGTGGCTTGCAGTTATCGCAAACTATGGAAGGAAAAAAGTTACCAAAGTTTTTTTTAAGGCGCGGTTAAAATGCTAATTTCTTGCCGTCTGTGAAAAGGACATGCATATAATGTATAATGTCAGTCTCCTTAATCCCAGCTAACATCGTGTGGTCACCATTATCAAGCGGCTGCCTTGTCATAGCACGCAGTCGTGAAGTAAGTTTAGATTTTTTTGAAATGGGAACTTCACGCCCCAGCCTCTGCATCAAAGTGATGCATACGACATTTTATTACAACGGTTTTATAATGTTAAAAGTTTACAGCTCTCAGAAAAAAACCTCGTTGACCACAAACATTAACCAACGGCAAGTATAAATCTTTACAAGTAAGTTTAGATGGTCACATAAATACTAGTACAAAAAAATTAAAGCGCATCAGCTTGACACGGGATGACGGGAGAATAAGAGCTTGAATTGTTTGTACTGGCCAGTTTCCTTGAAGGACATGCCAATGATGTAAACTAGAGCATCTTCAGTGGCATGCTTATACACCACCATTTATCTGCATTTTATAACATGCTTACATGAAAGCATAAACATTTGAAACTTCACATTTTATTCCAAGAGAATCTCAACCACACATTGGACGTGTACATACAGTTACCAGCGGAATAGCAAACCAAAAACCTGAAATTCAAAAAAAAAATGCAATGTAATTCTTCAAAACAAGCCGCAACTTTGCTTATTCTGCGTCAGCTAAATTCATAGGGATGGCCATCAGTGGAGGACACATGGCTTGATCAATCGTCGTAATCGTTGCGGCGGTTGTTCTTCCCATAGCGATGCTTCTTTTCATCATCGTCATCATCATCGTGCTTCTTGTAGCGCGGCTTCCTATCATCATCATCGTCGTCGTCATCGCGCTTCTTGTAGCGTGGCTTCCTCTCATCATCATCATCATCATCGTCATCGCGCTTCTTGTACCGCGGCTTCCTCTCATCGTCATCATCGTCGTCATCGTGCTTCTTGTACCGTGGCTTCCTCTCATCATCATCGTTATCGTCGCGCTTCTTGTACCGCGGCTTCCTCTCATCCTCGTCGTCGTCATCATCCTGCAGAAAAATACAGCAAGAGACAATTTTCAAAGGAACAAACAAAGCTAAGGGGTTTCGGGTACAGTAGTAAGGCTGGGCGGGCCTGGAATGGTCCGGGCCGGGCCGTGCAACCCTGGGGTGACAACGAACAAGGAACTCACATTCTTCTTGCGGCCATAGCTGTGCCGATCATCGTCGCCGTACGCCGGCTTCGGTTTCCGGTACCCGCCCTCGTCGTCGTCGCCGTACGCCGGCTTCGGCTTCTGGTACCCGCTCTCATCGTCGCCGTACGCCTGCTTTGGCTTCCGGTACCCACCTGCGTCGTCATCGTCGTCGTGGGCTTTCCTCCCGTGCCCGTACACAGCAGCAGAGCCGTGGGTCTCCTCCTCCTGAGCATGAGGCCGCCTGCCGTACCCTGCCGACCCGTGGCTCTCCTGCTCCTGCGGCCTCCTGCGGTGCTGCTCAGCCGCGCCGTGGCTCTCGTACGAGGAGGAGGGGGAGGTGGCGGTGGAGATCGGGTAGCAGGTCTCGTCGGAGGGCGGGAGGGGGCGGCCGAACGTGAGCGCGATGTCGTAGCCGCCGCCGTAGGGGGTGGGGTCGTGCTCGTCGAAATCCGCGACCTCGTCGGCCTTGGCGCCGCCCCAGAAGATGCTCGCCATCCCGGTACGCGCGCGCTTACGTTCGTTGGCGTCCGGGTGATCGACCTCGACGGGGTTCTGGACAGAGCGAGATGGAACTGGCTCGTGTAGCGCGGGAAAGGCCGAGAAGGGGAGAAGAAGAAGACAGAGGATCGCGCGGGCGCCCCGGGGAGTTTCCACGGCTGGGAATCGGTCAGGTGGACGTGGGCGCGGAAGCAGCGCGCGTCCTCTTGTGCCCCGACAGAGAGAGGATCGTGGCGAATGGCGATCGAGGATCAATATTTTTTCTTCCGTTTGCCGTTGCCTGGTATTCTGTGAAACACTAGAGCTCTGCAATCATAACCGGTCACAAGCTGAACAAGCTTTTCATTCGTTTTTTTCCCTTTTTTGTTGTGAAATGGAGGAAATACGATATGAACAAAGCCCTCGTACCGCCCGCCATGACAATTTCATTGTTCATCTGTTACATGGTCTCACATAACCCGTGCTAACAAATGGGTCAATGACAGAGGGCTTAATATTGCCTCTGCCATTGGATCTTACATCTATACATGGGGAGAAAAAACATCATGCTCTTTCTTTACTCTGCACACATATTTGGTGTAACCGTACACTTTAGTTACAAAGCAACGGCCTTAGCAAGAGGGGGCGGCAACACAGGTGGACAACATTCTAGTGGTACTAAGTACCGAGTCGTGATGTTTAGGGTGAAACCTCAAGGTCTGGTCTTCATTGATTGTACCTGACAATGACCTTGCTGAAGGTATTGTTTTGAAATCCCGGTCTTTCTTTAGGGTGAAAGTCCAAGGTCTGACCTTCATTGGTTGTAACTGACAATGGCTTTGCTGAAAGAATTGTTTTGGAGAACCTCTTTTGCGATCTGGGTGTTGTATTTTGGTTGTAGTTAGAGTGTTGCTGTTGCGAGTGTTTCATCACTCCGACGGGGTCTTGTTTTAATTTTCTCTCTTTTTATTTTTATCTTGGCTGTGTGCATCCTCAATGTCTTTCGATATCATGTTGGTGTAGAGGTTGGGTGTAATTGGTATCTCTGCGATATTAATATATTTTCTTTATCAAAAAAAATACACGCGTTGGGCAGCTGTTAGTTTTTGTTGTTTCTTGTTAATTAAACCAACTGTTTGTTGTGCTCTCTGTCATGGGGCTCTGTTGGCGGTCATGCTATTTGGTAATGGTTTTAATGTTGCCATGGTGTCTACAATTGATGGTATTTTCACCACCAAGTCTATTCTAAGATAAGTATCTCCAAGACACCTCGTAGATATCTGATCAGACCGCAGCAACAACGTGGCCCTCGAGTGGCGTCTTACCACAGAACCTTCTGCGGGTTCTCGAAAAATGTCTAGTAGATAACCATGTATCACCCTACGAATCAAGTCGACATGTAGGAAGACACGAAGTGTTGTCAACGCAGTTATGAGATGATACAACTTTGAATCCTTTCCCGACTTCTCTCATCCCCAGCACAACCTCGTGGAGTCGTGGAAACAATACAATTGAGCAATATGCTTGTTGGTGGCTCGCTACTAAGGTCAGTAGGTACTAAAATGTGCGTGGTACCATGGTAGATGATTCCGATGGTGCTGATGTATTTGTAGGCCAGAATGTGTCGCTATTAATTTTGTATAAAGGTGCAATGTACGTACGAAGCTTTGAGGTCCTAGAGTAACGACTCTGAAGATCTAAACCTAATTATGGTTGTCTATCTAGATTTAATTATGTGTGCTGATATGATACCATGGATAATTATGAGTATATATAGATCTAATATCAGTACAAACGACTAGCCAACTATTTGTTTGAAACTTTGGCCTTTAATGTTCTCATGTTAATCTAATATTTTGTAAACAAACTATTGGCCCTGTACAAACAATGTCCAATTGAATGTTGGCATTTCTATTATCAGTCTCCATATTGAAGTAACATATTGTAGCTAGAATGAAACATTGCTTTGCGTACAAACAAGCGACTGACTCATCAGTTTAGAATGTACTTCCACATACTAGTCTAATATATATTGTGTACACACGACTCTCTAAGCCACAATGAGAGCTGAATGACGTGTCTTGGTCTTTCTAAACATTCAAACTAGTACTCCCTCCGGTCCACAAAACCTGTCGCTGGGTGTGCTATTGATTTGTACTTGATTAGTTGATTTCTACCGACACTTTTTTAGAATCGGAGGGAATACTAATTAGTGTACACACACCGGGTATGCCGATCCATTGTGATTTGAGCCTTAATTTGGTGTGTAAATATAATATGGTACTAACGTCTCACTTACAAACTATCAGCTATGTAGATATATGCTTTTACTTCCACATATAGTGGCTTTGGTTTCTTTCATGTATTTATCTCAGAATTAGCATGAAATAGTATGTCTCAAGAAGTTTAATGTATCTTTTTAATACCATTAAAATGACTTCTACTCCCTCAGTTCCAATGAATAAGGCTTTTTTTTAAGTCAAGCTAAGTAAACTTTGACTAAACTTTTAGAGAAAACCATCAACAACTAAATGTTGTGTGGATATCATGTGAAAATATATCTCATGATGTATCTAATGATGCTTACTTTGTATTGTATATATTCATAATTTATTCAAAAAACATGGTCAAACTTCACATAGTTTGACTTTTCAAAAATAATATAGGCCTTATTCATTGGAACAGAGGTAGTATATAATGAAATGCGGGGAAGGATAACAAACTATAAGTTCAACCAATCCAGCAAATTTGATGGAACCCATGAATCTACGAAGAGCGCGACCCACTTGATATGGTTTAATCATGATCGTTCCTTCTTTTTCGTTCTTTATGATTAAGCGGACCGCATTTTGTGATTTATTGTTTTAGACTCTTTCTTGCGACTCGGTAAGTTTGCATGGATTGGGAACGGGTCAAGCGGAGATGAGCGTAGAAGCAACATACGTATTTTTATCTCCGTCCTGGTGTATGATGAGGATATATCAACGGTTTTTCTCGTTCCATTTGTCGTTGTGTGATGTGATGAAATCAGATAGCATGCGCTTCTTGCTTGTAGCAGCATGTGAGAATTTTCAGTGAAGCGCCAAAACCTCGGGATCGATACTGATCAGAAGTCGAACAAGCTTCTCAGTTTTTTTTTCATTTTTCTGTGATTGACAACCGTACATTGCATTTGTTGAAATGAGGCACATAAAAATCCACAATTTGGTGGAGAACACAATAAGAAAACGGAGGAGATTACGGTATCAAAGAATCCCATGCTTCGCCCGCCATGATGGTTCCTTTCAAATTGTTACATGGTCTCACAACACCCGTATGCACAAACGGGTAGCTCATAGGGGGCATAATATGGATCGTGACGGAACTTACACCTACACAAGGGAAGCAGAAAAACCAACATCGCGCTCTTCCTTTACGCTGCACTCACATTTGATTTAACCATACAAGAAAACAATAATGTAATTACAAACGTTGGGAATATGCTAATCTTCGTTTGTCCTCTTACCCAACTCTTTTGTGTACTCTCTTCCTTGGTGCTTGGTTGGCGGGCATGTTCTTCATTAATGGTTTTAATGCAGTCATGTTCTATGCAATTGATGGTCGTTTCACCATGAAGTCTACTCTATAGTTGTACCTCGTTGGTGATGTGAGTACTCCCATTGTTCGGGTATGTAAGGACAAAGAACCGGATTGCTGAGATCAGGGAGGATAATTACCATCCCATTAATTACTGCATGCACCAATAATTGAGAGAGGAAACGACACATGCATTGGAGCAGATAGATAAAAGAGAGGGCACACTGGAAGAGGAAATACATGCATTGTGGGAGGGGGAGGGGGGGGGGGTACTGATGGGAATCAACAGAAATGAAGAGGGACACCTTACATTCTCGAACTATTTGGAAAATGGAGAGAGAACTAACAAACCCTAATTTTTATCTAAAAAAACTAATAAACCCTAACGGACGAAGTATGCAAGAGAGGCTCCGTGACAACATGAAGTGTACTCTGATAGTCATACTATGTATCTCTAGACATGATGGAGCCGTGACTGCACACCGCTACACAATCTGGTCCGGCAAGCACCATAGCAAGCCGTCGAGCGTGGAGGAAGAGCCAGGGATGTCATGTCTCGCACTAGCACTGAAAGATAAAATGTTGAAACACTAGATTGATATGGGTTAGTTAGGTGAAAATTAGTTTACTACTAGTAATAAGGGATGATTAAATTTTCATGTACAAACTGTCCATGTATAATTATGAAATTCTAGTAAAAGATTTGGATAAGTGATTAAAATATATAATGATAACTCGTGTTATACATTAGGGTACATATATCAATCACATTTTCAAGAAGCAAAATCACATTGATAGAAAAAACAATCGTAACTTTTTATTTGCGTTCACGACATAAGTTCCACCACAAGTGTCTGTGGATATATGATCAAACTACGACGACGCTATCCAGAGGTGACACCTAATTGTTTCCTGTCCAGTCGATAAGCATGTATCCCCCTACGACTCAAGTTAACATCTTTGAAGACATGATGCATAGTGGACGTAGGTATGAGATGATACAACTTTGAATAATTTCCTATTGTCTCTCATCCCCATCTCAACTTCACGGAAAGAAAGGAACTGAGTAATATGCCTGTCACTGGCTCGCTACTAATGTTAGTATGCACTGAGTAATATGCTTGTCACTGGCACGCTACTAATGTGTTTGCTACCATGGTAGATGGCAGCAATGGTGTTGATGTATTTAGAGCATCTCCACGGGGAGTGCCTAAATTGTGTCCGGCACACCTCCATTGGAGATCCAATTTGGGGGTAGACACTTGTCCGACGCTTTTTTTTTCTCCCACACCGGCACCCTCTAAACGGCACCCCCAATTGATGATCAACATTTGCAAAGGAGACGATTTCATTTGCAAAATTCCCCAAACATACCATAGAAAGAAAATCAAAGATTGGTTCAAACATACAAAAATAATAGAAAAGTTGGTACGGGTTAAAATCTAGTTATTTATTACAACAATAAAGTTTTAAAATCATCTAAATTGTGCTTCAAACAAGGCCATCGCCCTCTCCGCCATGGCGCTCCCACAGGTGCGCCACTAAATCATCCTGCAGTTGTTGATGCGCAACTCCATCATGAATTTGCTGATGCACCGCGAGAAATTCCGAGAAGCCTTGCGGCGGGCCATGCACCACCGGTTCAAGTTGCCCCTGCCCATCAAACGGGTTCCGAACATAATGGTCATCTGGAAGCTGGGGCGGCAAAAGCACGTTAAGGTCGCGTTCATTCTCGATGATCATATTGTGCATAATAATTCAAGCATTCATGACCTCCCACATCTGTTCTGTCGACCATGATAGAGAAGTATGCCTGACGATCGCAAACTGGGCTTGAATTATACCGAATGCTCGTTCCACATCTTTCCGATCACCCTCTTGTTTCTTCGCAAAATATTTCTTTGTCGGTTATACTGATGACCGTTGATCTCATAGTTACAGTCGGGAGCTTGACCTTTAGCAAGTCTGGCAAAAACCGGAGAATGTTGCAGCACGTTGATATCATTGTGAGCACCGGCCATAACAAAGAAAGCATGCCAAATCCACGTATCATAGTCGGCCACCGCTTCAAGTACAACTGAGCATGCTCCAAGATGTCCTCCTTTATACATCCCCTGCCAAGCATACGGGCAATTCTTCCACTTCCAATGCATGCAATTGATGCTTCCAAGCATCCCTAGAAAACCTCTTGCTTCAGCTACTGCCAAGAGCCAAGCAGTGTCTTGAGCATTTGGTTGTCTCAAATACGTTGGTTCAAACACCGCATTCACCGCCTTGCAAAACCTGTAAGTGGCTTCAGTGGCTGTTGACTCACCCATACGGTACTAGTCCACCATAGAATCGGCGGGAGCCCCATATGAAAGAGACCATAAAGCAACGGAGCATTTCTGAATAGATGAGCATCCAAGAAGTCTGGTGCAGTCACTCTTTAGCTCAAAGTAATCATCATATTCTCGCACACCATGCACAATGCTCTGGAACAAACCTCTCTGCATCCTGAAGCGCCGGAGAAAAGCAACCTCATCGTTGGTCGGCTGGTGCGAAAAATAATCGTTGAACAATAGCATGTGTCCGGTCGCCCGCTCCCGGTTCGTGTTGCCCATCTGACGTGGGGTTACCATGCCAAATCCCTCGGATGACATCCTTGGGTTTCGAGAGAAAGGGAAGAAAGCTGTGATGCTGGTGGAATCGTCGGCTGACAAGCAAGATTTACCCAGGTTCAGGCCCCCGAAGGTAAAAGCCCTACGTCCTGCTTGTCTGGTATTGATCGGAGATGTTACAAGGGAGCTACAATGGCGAGATCCCTAGATGCAATCTCGCTAGGGTTTTTGGTGATTGGGGTGAATGTACCCTGGGTCGGCGGCCCTCCCAGCCCTTATGTAGTGGGGCTGGGTCCCGGGAGTTCGCTACCGACTAGGTTTACAGCTTAGGAAAATTACAACCGACATAAGCTCCTTGTTTCTTGGGTTGTTTCCTTCGGTATAGGCCTTCTCCTTGGGCTTGTCCCCATGGGCCATAGCTTGTTTGCGCACCAGGTGTCCCGACCGTGGTACACCCGAAGGGTACACCCACGTCAGTAGCCCCCGAGGACCTGGTAGACTTAATGAGTCTGGCAGGGACTCAACTTTTATTCGAGTGTCCTGGTGTAGCTTACAGTTTTGCGGAGTGTATTCGTACCCGTATCTCAGGGCGCTTTGCGTAGGATATTCGACACCGCAGGCCTGGTTCACTTGACGGATTGGGACCAGTTAGGTGCTCTTGGGCACGAACCTTACCAGCCTACATCAGATTCGAGTCCCCGGGCTCGAATCCGGAAGCTAGATCCATTTGACTCAGGTCGTATTTAAGGTCTCACAGAGTCGAACTCAGCTTAAGAGGGTACCCAACGCGTCCGTCGGGTTTTTTCATCATACCTGTTGGCATGGCATATGTGTCAGGCTACCACAGCTGTTGCTATTGGTCCCGGCCCTACATGACGGATCGGTGGGTCTTACCTTTGCACGGTAAGGTGCAGCATCCGAGGGTCAATTGTGTCTGATTCATCTCGGGTAATTTGTTTGTTTACTCGGGTTAGACCGGAGTCGATAACTTTTCGAGTGCTTGTTAGTCTTTTCAGCTATCGGGTGCGCAACAGCGCTCCCGATGAGAGTAGCCCCCGATATTATGCTGAATTACTTGTAATTGGGGATAATCTCAACACACTGATCTTGCGATCAACTTCAGAATTTTTGTGCTCCCGATGGAGTAATGTGGAGTTTACGAAATTAGTCGAACGTCGTTAGGACTCGACATGCCATCAGGTCAGCCACACCGTGAAGGAGTCAAATAGAATCTTTGCTTTGTTTTGATGACAGTGTCATTGTTGACATCACAGGCGTGCGCATCGCAACCGATGCACTCTGCCACTGAGCCTGCCAAAAGTGACAAGATGGGGCGCTGCGTCAGTTTGACCACGCGGCGCGAAGTTTACGCGGCGCTATGATGGTGGCCTCCTCGTTTCCCGTGCGTAGTGAGCGACACGGCCCACGACGCTTGCCCTCCGTGGATGCCACGTGTAGGGTCAGATCCACACCATTTGTTGTGATGCCGAATCGAGGGCTATGATTCATGCCGCTCGTGAGATAACTTCTAATGTACGGGCGGTGAGGACGGAAATTCCCCATTCTCACCGCCCACCATCGTCTTCCTCCTTGCGCTCCCTAGCCATCTTGCCAACCGAGCGAAGCTCTCTCTCCATCAGCCGTGTCACCATGCTGTAGAAGACAAGCAGAAAGCCGGGGAAGAAAACTGCGGCCTCCTCCACCGCCACCGGTGACGCCGCTGGCGATCTGAAGAAGGTTCATGGCGACTAGCAGCGGTCTTCTGTGACCGAGCGCCACCTAGAACTGCTGCGCTGCGACGGGCATCTGCCGTCGCCGGGGAAGATGGCGGTGCGTGCGCCTGGAGACGAGGTAACCCCTCGTCCTAAAGACGGCGAACGCGTCTGTTTCGTTGATTTCGTGAACAGGGGATTCGCATTCCCTGTTCATGAATTTCTTCGGGGCTTGATATATGCCTATGGCGTCCAGCTTCATGACTTCACCCCGAATGCCATCCTTCACGTCTCGTGCTTCATCGTCCTGTGCGAATGCTTCCTCGGCATCCATCCGCATTGGGGCCTGTGGCAACGCATCTTCAACGTGAAGCGCAACGCCGGGCCTCGCGGAGTGTACCCTGTTGGGGGATTCGGGATCCAGACCCGCGGGGATGTCGACTACTTCGACTTAAAGCAGCCCGAGTCCACACAGAACTGGAGGAAGAAGTGGTTCTACGTCGCCGACACCCATGAGCCCGGGCAACTGTACAGGGTGCCACTATTCCAAGGCGGCGTTATTGTTGCCAAGAATCGCTCATGGTCACATCAGCCCGATATGCGAGAGGATAATAAGGCGAAGCCTTTGTTGTCCCGCGTGTCTCCTCTGCTGAAGACCACTGGCCAAGAGGTGAATGGCGTCCACCTGATCGCCACCTTTGTAAAGAGGCGCGTGCACCCCATCCAGGCTAGGGTGCACCCGTTGTACGAGTATGAAGGTTCCGCGGACATGACCCGCTCGTTTGCTGAGGAGCTGTCGGTGAGTGAGGTAGAGGCTCGCGTGTGTCCCTGACCACGCTGAAGGTTGGGGAACTGCACGCCTTTGACCCGCCGGTCACTCCGTTTAGTCTCAAACACCCAGTTCCCGAGGTAACTAGTTTGTTCATCTCGCTTTGTTTGTTCATTGCTTTCTTTAGCGCCTTCTCGACTAAATTCTTGATTCTTTGAAGGGGTACTCCACCTTTGTGAGTCTGCCGCCACTGCCTGAGGTAAGGGTACTTCTGCGGTTCCAGACTTATGGGTGGACCCCGATGAGGAGGATATCTCAGTTTCTTCTGATGTGTCGCCTAACGAGGCTGAGGCCGAAGAAACTGAGGACGCCGTCGTGGAGACCCGCCGCAAGCGCGGCCGCGGCAAAGGGACGGAGTTAGCGGGGAAGTCAAAGCCAGTGGCGGGCGCCAATGATTCTGGCTCGTCTTCGCCTCCCACTGTTACTGGCGACGGGGTCGATAGGGCACGGGATTCCGTGGCTCCTCCCCCGAAGAGGACCCGCATGTCCTCTGATTGCTTTGATCCCGACGTCCTTCTGGACCTCGTGAGCTCATAAGTTTTCCTTTCTTCCTTGTTGTTTTCTTGTCACCCTCCCTAGGCTGGATGTGCTGATCAATTGCTCGCAAAAGGGACTCCTCCAATGGAAGAGTTCCTCCTTCCGCTGCGGCTAAGCCTGAGGACGAGTGCGAGAGCGCGGATCCCGGTCGAAGGGGAACGATGGCGCCGCCAAAATTTCCCAGCCGCGGTGTTGTTTTAGGCGTTGCTGCAGCGGCTGGCCCGGGTGACAACCTTGTCACCATCGCCAATGCTCCTCCACTAGCCTCGGCTGAACACGTAAGTTGTTTACTCTTTTCTTCCAATATCGGGTGTGCGTTAGCGCTCCCGATGGGAGTAGCCCCCAAGTTTATACGCGACTAGGTGCGGTCGGGTATAGACTCAAGCCATGCTCTCCTTTTCCTCTCTTTCGTTTTTGTTTGATCGGGTGCACGTTAGCGCTCCCGATGGGAGTAGCCCCCGAGTCTATATGCGACTAGGCACAGTCGGATATAGACTCAATTTCAGGCTCCTGACTATCTCCCTGTGCTGTCGTAGCCGGTTATGCGCGAGCTGCTGGACGTCGGCAGTCGCTATGCCGCCATGGAAGCGGAGATCGCCCGACTTAGCCAGCAGTTTGCTGGTCTGCAGGGTAAATTTCTTCTCTCCCCTTTTCTTCACTCAGGCCCTTCTGTCGTCTTTGCCCTTAGTTTGCGCTTGCTGCAGAATCTCTGGCGCAAGCTCGACACGAGAGGGATGGATCCGCGCAGCAAGCCGCTGAACTGAAGACCAAGCTCGAGTCTGCCGAGAGCGACGCGGTCATCGGGAAAGCCCGCCGCCACGAGTTCTATGCCCTCAACGTCATCATAAGCACGCGCCTTCCGCTTGCGGCGGCGATCGCTGTTGCGGCGACTCCAAGAGCCTTGGTCGCCAGTGTCCACGGGTGTGCCGCTGCGCTCGTTGCGCACGGAATCTTCGCCGTCCGCCCACTCATTGGTGATTTGCATGAGGTGGGTAATGGTCTTGGGCTTTACCCTCCCAAGTGCTTCCTTGAGTTCAAGTCGATAGACGCCTCGAGTGCTTCCTTGAGTTCTTCGAACGAAGCGGGACGCTTGTACGTTCCGAGGAAGTTCCGGACGAAATCCTCGCTGAAGTCTTCCCAGCAGGTGTATGCTCCACGTGGTAAGCTTTGAGCCAAGCTCGGGCTGACCCCGAGAGCATGAGCTGTATGTACTGCATGGCAATAGATGTGGAACCTCTCTGGCAGGTTACTCCCGTGAGGTAATCCTCCGGCCAGGCGGACGGCTCTTGTAGACAGTCGTACTTTGGTGTTTCAGAGGTTAACCTGAATCCCTTCAGCATTCTTGCTTCTCGGATGCGACGACTAAAGCATAGCGCGCCGCAGGGCTCGAACTCCTCTTCTGAGTCCGAGTCTTCGCTGCTGACTTCGCGAGCGGCCCGCTTGGAGCGGTTCCGGTCGACCTTGCTTTGCGTGGTGGCGTTGCGCGCATCTTCTCCTTCCGCGAGGCGATAGCGGTCCTCCCGTCCGCGAGTAGCGCGGTTCCTTTGGTCGCGGGTAGCGCGGTTCTCCTGATCACGAGCGGCACGCTCGTTGTTGACGCAAGTAATGCGATCCTCCTGATCGCGAGTGATGCGGTCGCCAAGTTGGCGGGTCCGCGGCTCTTGCCGCGGGCTTCGCTGACGCCGTGGAGGCGTGTTGTTGACAGTTGCCATGTCCGCAGCTGGTTGTGGTTCCTCCGACAGCAGCTCTGCTCCTGCCATGTTGATGAATTTGATTTGTTGGCTGTGCAGGGCCGCTCGAGGGTCGTTCTCCGGAGGTTGCGTTGCTTGCAGGTACGTGGCTACCGACATAAGAGCGTTGGTAGCCGTCTTGGGGACAGGAACCCTCTCTTTGTCCAGAGACATGAAGGAGCTCTCCAGGTTGCGGGTGACATTATTCCTCGCGCCCTCGGGCATGCGCAGGTACCGGGGTCGGTCGCGAGGGTTTCGAGACCGTCCTGAAGATTGGACTGACAGGACCGCTCGTCGCGCGCTTGATATGCTGGCATGCTCGCGCCGGTAGAGAAGAGTTTGCGTCGGAGAAGAAGGCCGGCCTTGCCAGGGAGCGGCGGCGGCGAGTGTTGCGGTTGGGGACGACAATCGGCGGTGGAGATGAGAACGGCGGAGATGGCTACGGCGACGGTGGCGGCGGTAGCGCGAATCGCCGGGCAGGGAATAGAGGATGGAGGGGTGGAAGCACAAATGACTGCCGGTTCATTCCGTGTGTATAACGGGCGGGCCATATCTGTCGGAGGCTCGGGCCGGACAGTGTCCGGCACCGCGAAGGCAGCCCACAAAGTTGGAGGCACTATTCGTGGTGCCGGACAGATTTTGGACCGGACAAAGGCTTTGCGACCCCAGTGTGGCCTGTTTTTCTGTCCGACGCCCCCAATTGAGCTTTACAGCCCCTTTTACAACCCCAGTGGAGATGCTCTTAGGCCTGTGCCAATGTATCGTCTCTTAGCACGATATCATAGGAGTAATAAAAACTTAAGATACAACTAGTACAATGCATTATTTCTTATGAGTTGTATCTACATTTAATGATTTGTGCCTCATGCATGCATATCATTGGGCTAAAACCTTTTTTTGCCTATAGCCACATGCAAAGTTTGTATGTTAGCTAAGCTACAAGCTCAATCTCTTTTTCATTAACTAGCATGCCACATAAGCAAAATGCTTATAAAACCGTGTTAAAAAACCTCCATTGACATAGACCTTTTAGGCTAGAATGGCTCATTTATTTTGTCAAGGTGCAACTGCACGGAGCGTTGAGGTCCTAGAGTAAACAAAGCCCCTGTACAGCTGTACCCTTCCAAGGACCTTGGCCAATGGTGAGGATATATCAATGGTTTTTCTTGTTCTATTTGCCTTTACCTGATGTGACGACTCGCAATAGCACGCACTTCCTGCTTGTAGCAGCGCAAACACCAGAATCGGTACAGATCACAAGCTGAAAAAAGCTTTACATTTTTTTTCTGATTGACAGCAGTACATTACATCTGTTGACACATAAATACCCACCGTTTGGTGGACAACACAAAAAGAAAATGGGGAGAGGCCGACGGTATGAACAAAGCCCCTGTGCCGACCGCCATGCCAATTCCTTGTCCAACTGTTTACATGGTCTCACAGTGCCCTTCGCCACAAATGGACACATGGCAAGCGGGGCACTGTTGGAACTTACATCTATACAGAGGAAGAAGCAAAGACCAACATCACGCTCTCTCTTTACTCTGCACACACATTTGGTGGTGTAAACTGTACAAAAAACCGGATGTCGGGCAGCTACTAATCGTCGTTTTTCTTTCTTACCCATCTGTTTGCTGTACTCTCTGCCTTGGTGCTTGGTTGGTCTTCAGTAATGGTTTTAATGCGGCCATGATCTCTGCAAACGATGGCCGCGCCCTCTGGTCCCTGCAGCAAATATAGGAGGCAGCACCATTTGAGATTACAGGGAATTGTGCATACACCGAACAAGAATCTCGACGGTGATCATGAAGGCACAACAATGTGTAATATTTTTAAACTGCGACCAAGCAAATTAGGCGTACTAACGTCTGCCAGCATCTTGTTATGATCTCTCCCACGGCAGGGTCGACGTTATCTGGAATATCAAGGCGGCGACTCTGAAACCCAACTGCTCCAACGACTTGCATGGCGTTCATACCTTCCCAAGGCTGTTGTAGCGTACAAAGTTCCCACAGTATGACACCATAACTGAAAACATCGCATCTGCCAACATGCACATATGTGTCAGCTAGCACAAAATTATGTGGGAAATGAATACAGCTGAACTGGGATTTGAGCGGTAGACTAACTTCTCATCTGATGGTTCATTGCGTAGTACTTCGGGTGCCATCCATTCCGCCTGCAGATCAAAGCATACATTTAGTGGTAACTTCGGTAGAGCACCTGAACCACCTAGATTCAATTAAAAATGCCCACATATAACATAAACCAGCTTTTATTTTCCACAGTGTACGCGGATTATCTGATATAAGAGCAACAAAGTTCCAAGACAGTTGAGCCTGTTAGCCAGCTTAAATACATTAGCGAACAACGTGACTTCCTCTAAGAAGGACAAACTAAGTGACTACAGCTAGCTATTTGTGGACCTTGAACTGAATTATTGGTGATATAAGATGAAAGCACTTGAGGGTTAAGATATTCCGGTGAAGTGCAAGTCCAAGATATAATTTGAAGCTCCACCACCCATCCGAGAACTGTCACTATTGGCATTCTATTTTCCTTCCGTACTAGGATAGCTAAGGTTATACCTTCAAATATTCCCTTAAAGCTTAAAGCACTGCAAACACAAAAGTTAAATAAAATTGCAGAATCATGCAAGCTTACTGTTCCAGCTGTTGATCTTGATGACAGGAAGGTATTGTTCTTCATTCTCGATAGACCAAAATCACAAACCTAATTGAAAAAGGTTATATAGCTTGCAAAGGAAACAATACACAGAATTACATTTGCTATAATGGAACTTGTGTGTTACCTTCACAACCCAATTCTTGTCAACCAGTAAATTTGGGGATTTCAGGTCTCGATGGACTATAACTGGTGTGCAATTATGCAGATAATTCATACCACGCGCCTAGGGGCCATTCAAAGCATTAGTTAAAAAAACTGTACTTGTCTGCAATAGTCAACAAATTACACAGACAGATATATTAAATTATGCATTAGTCTTACCACATCAAGTGCCATTCTTAAGCGCCTCTTTTCATCCAACTGGTTGTTAGGTCGATGAATCAACCGGAACAAACTACCTCTGAAATACCAACAACACAACTAGCAATCAGTAAATAGTTTATATGAAAGGGGGAAAGAGCTGTTACAAGTGTTTGATACTATTTATATCAGAATCTGAATCGTATTTTCGTATTTGTTTCCACACATGCAACTGTACCCTTAGTAGACTCACATGTCACCAACCTAATGCACAGTCCTAAAGGGGGTTGCAGATGAGAATTCTGGAGTGTCAGGAATGTGTGGGATATTTGTCTGTGGTCAACCCAGATTTGATTGAGCTCGACTTACAAAGCAGGCCAGGCTATTAAAAGCCTTACATAATCGAGAAGATGAAATCAAAGCAACATGATAAAAAAACAGAAGACAAAATCATTGTCCAGAGAAAAATTGCCTAACAGAGTAATTACTCGAGAATCCAGATACTCAGAACAGATAATTACAGCAACTCCTTTGTTTCAAATTGCTCGAACATTTCCATCTGAACAGAAAACAGTGCAAACTTCTATATTCATGAGCAACATGGATAGAAGTAAACTAGTTCAAATGAGAGTCAGGAAAAACGAATCTTGATGACACATGAAATTTAACATCAAATGGTCAAGTGGCTTGATGATCTTATGTGATATTGGTATGTGTTACATCGTAAATGCAAATCCAAAATAAGTAATTTAAATCAAGAAAGCCTGCCTTGGAAGAAATTCGGTGACAATGGAAAGATTAGGCACCCGAGTGATAGCGCCCATGAAGAGAACGACATTCGGATGACGCAACCGCTTCATTATTCGCACCTAGATATGACACAATTATCAAGATAAATGCATAAGAACATACTTTAAGAAAACACTGTTACACATAATGGAGCAAAGTTCTTAGATCGTAGTCAGGCTGCTGACTTAATTTCTAAACCTTTAACAATAGCCTGCTTTAAATATATCATTACTGATAGACATTTTTTCTAATGGAATGCACTACAGTTTATAACTGTGGAATAAAATTATGATTAATTCATAGAAACTTGAATGTTTAGTTTACAAAATTCACACACGGTGCACATGAGTGCAGCAAGCGTACATGCAAGTACAACGGACATGAGCACATACTCACATAAATACAAACAAAGCCTACAGCATTGTAATTTAATCATTTATGCCAACTGAATACATGAAATTAGTATACCTCAGCTCTAAATTCTTCCAGAGCATCGCTTGAAATATCTTGTTGCAAAAACTTCTTGACGGCAACTTCCTATAAACAAAGCAATTTATTATCCTATAAAAAATGTCATTGGGAAATATTAAAGGCATCACTAAAGGGTTAACAGAAGATGGAGTGGTAGACTGAGGGGCCTTTAAATAAACCAAAGCGGATAATGGTATTTTATTGAAGCCTGGGAGAGAAACTCGCTTCTGGGAAGACACTTGGCTTCGAACCATGTCACTCAGTGATTAAAATCCTACCATGTACCACATTATCAGGAATTGACATGTGATGGTTGTACATGTGATGAGCTCGGTTCCCCTGAACATTGAACTATGTAGTGCCCTAACTGGACCTAAGCTCTTGGCTTGGGAGTGCTTACGTGACAGGGTAGCCCATATTCATTAATTCATGATGTAGATTCGTTCTGCTGGAGTTTACATACCTCCAGCTATTTTTTTGTTACAGTCAATGTACGCAGCCTTGGTGGATATGGATTGTCAGATCCGCAAAGGTACCATTTGCAAACTAAAGATCACACTAAGAAAGTCTTTGTATAATATATTTGCAAGGGGGTTATCTTAACAAAGGACATTTTGGCTAAACATAAGTGGAAGGGGAGCTAAATCTGTTGCTTCTGCAGAGACGAAGAATCGATTCAGCATCTTTTCATGCAATGCCCTTTTCCTCACCTAGTGTGAGGGTTATTTTTTGACCTTTAGTCTTTCACCACCTACTAGCATTTCTAATATGTGTGGGAAGTGATTGTACATTTGAGTAAATCGTTGAGTTCCCAAATCCTTGTTGGTGCTTGTTTCGTATGCTGGTTCATATGGCACTGCCGCAATGATTTAGTTTCCATAAACAAAAGTTTTCCGAGTTTTTGCAGGCTATTCTTCTTGCTACACACAGGATCTGTGCTGGCCTGCCGGGTGCTAACTGCAGCGTATGGACAAGCAGGAGGCTACGGATATTGGTGAACACTGAACACTGTGATGTGTGAGTTCTATAGTGTATTTCGTTGCTCTTGCTTGGTGTGGAGACACCTTTGTAGTGTATAATGAATAAGTTAATAAATTTTGGTTGCATGGATCAATTGAAGAATACTGAAGCCTGACACTACAGAAATCACATTTCACTTCAAGCTCCGGGTTGAAACAGAGTAACTGACTGCAAAAGTATACATCTAAATTTTCGATTTTTGATTCAAGACCTACGAATTTCATTTATTTATTTGACTTTGCATCCTGATGCAAGCGTTTCACATTATGAATGGAGGAGAAGAACTAAATGGCTATATGACGTTTTGTGCACAAATTTTGAACTGATGTTCCCCATTGCTAAATGTCAAAAACGCTGAAAAGTATAGGCCTATTCTAGTTTCAGTAATTAGTCCACAGTGCTATGATGTTATAAGTTAATATTTCTTTCACGCCATCAGTCATCACTAGACCAAAAGAGCTTAAATAAGCACCTGTATATTCCACTGCCCATTTAGCAATAGCCAATTAAAATAACAAACATCAAACTCACTAATGAATTTTAAAACTATAAGAGTACATTAAGACTTACTGTTCCATGCCATTCTCCTCTATAAACTTCTCCAAACGAGCCTGAAACACGCATGTATATTAAAAAAGTTGAAATAGTATATTATGATAATTCCAGATAACCATTAGAAACACAGTAGCTGAAACAGTATCATGACTAAGATAAATTTCGTTAATAAAAAAATAATAAGAGAGCAGTACCAAGGCCAATACGTTCACCAATTGCAATTTCTTCCAATTGCATTTCAAACTCTGCAACATCCTCCAGGGCACTTTCAGATTTTGCACTTTCTGTACCACTTGATTTGTCTGAGGTTCTTTCAGCTTCCCGAGGAACTTCAGATGAATCCTTTTCTTGATCTAGAGCATTATCTTGGCCATGACCAATTTCATCATGCTGTTTATCCCAAAAGTGATCTGCAGCTTTCTCAATTGATACATTTCTTTCAGAGGTACATGGTAAACCAGATACCTGATTACCAGGCTCCAAGTGTTCATACTGCTTGCTAACAGCAGCTGTTGTTGCAACAACTGCAGCTGCAGTGACAGTGGCTGCAGCTGCAACAGGCACGTCAAATTTCATATCGCTGTTAGATTTTGCAGCCGCGACAACCATCGAAGACGCTACCACGGCAGCAGTTGCAACTGCAGCAGCAGTGACCGGCAATTGCTTTGAGAGCTGTGATGAAGTTTCCTGAGGAGGTGCTGAAGGTTCATAATGAGAAAAATAAGGAGCTGGGCTACCACGGATATCTGGGGTTGGGTATATGCCTAAACCTTCGATAGGCTTAAGTGAGTCCAAAGGTGCCCGGTGAGGCACAACTTTTGATTGGAGTTCATGTCCAGGATGATGAGCCGGTAATGGACCATGACCACGATCAGCATATTCCCTTGACCCAACCTCGTTCATCCTTCTTTTCATCTCATCCTTGCTTTGAAACAGGGTGGTGTCACACACAATGAGGTCCTTTGGCTCTTCCATTGAATCTTCTGAAAACAAGTCAGGTGGTGCCACTACTCCATTTTCAAGTAATACCTCGTGGATCTTCCGTGCTAATTGTGGATTTTCTTTGGCAGCATTAATCATGTATTCTGAGATATCCTTTACTTTCATCCTCCGGAAACCTGTACTGCTGCCCACTTCTGGGGATGAAGGTGAACTTGACAGAGAACTATTTGCTCCTATTGGTTTTTCTTTGTTCTTTGAAGCTACAGCTTCATCTGTGCTTCTATACTCGTTAACCGGCCTATTTTCACTAGGGTGTGTGCTAACCGATAAAAGTTCAAACGAACTTGATACCGTAGTTTGTTGATTGCTTGTCTGGCTAGTTGCAGCTCCATCGGTATCAGAAGGACCTACATTGCTAGATGTCGACCTTCCGTCAAGTAACTCATATTCAAAAGCATCGCGTGCAAAATTTGACACTCCACTGAGAGAAGATCCCAACTGACTGGTCGTATCAGATTTGCTTAACTGATGATTATCTGAGAAGGAACTGTCTTCAAATTCTGTAGTCAAAACAGCACCATCTGAAGGAATAACTGTACCAGGATCTGTCACGAGATCAACAATGAACTCCCTGCAAATTGTAGCATGGTATAGATGGATTAGATGGTTATAAAGCTTCAAGTACATCTTCTTTTAATTCTAGGTATAGAATGAATTAATTCTAATATCTACAAAAAGCACAGCTGTTCCATCAAATATTCATCTGTATACAAAACCCTATTATGCTGACTATGCACAGGGTGTAATACCTTCCATCATCAAATTTCACGATGTTCAAAGCTCCATCATCCGATCCAGTGTACTGCCTTCCTTTTAGGAGTCGACAAGGGACAGTAAGACTATCTGCCAAAACCTACATCAAAGTGTGGAGAGAAATAGTTGTCAGCACACTAATGAATCGCCTATTGGACAAACATATTGCACATTATTTTTCCATGTATGCAATGTAATTGTTAGCATATTAATGGACCACTTTTAGAGTAAAAGTAGAGCAGATGGCTTGCTGCACTATGTCTTTAGAACATATAAAACAGAAAGGAAAAATGATGTCATACATTTTTCGTTATAATACACAACAATGTTGAGTTGGAGTTATAATAATGTGACACAACAATTTTGAAGTTAATAATCTACAACATTATAACATATAGTCTTCAATTTCATGTTCAGAAATTACTTTTGTACAAGACAGGTCAGGATTGTCCTGTCATCCAAATATGCTTTCTTTTTAGATGGTCATCCAAACATGCTAATAAGTTTATAGGTTACTGACCTTAAATAGCAGCGCGCGGTGACGAGCTAGTCCGGTTTTTAACTGACCAAGAGGCACAACTACACTTTCAGTATGTTTTCTCAGGGATCTGATCATATTCTGGTATTTCACTGACATATTCTCAGGATCAAATATTACTCCACCCATGTGTTTAGCAACTAGATTCGCAAGTTCATGAATCAAAACATTGCCAACAAGTTCTGAAGTTGTCTGTCGAAGTTCAAGAGCAATGATTAAGGCCTTCTGCTCAAGTTTCATAAGCTCGGGATCTTCACCTCTGTGGACCAATACAGCTTCCAAGTTGACACTATTATGTGAAAGTGGCAGTGCTCGCAGATCACTAAGAGAGGGCATGTTCATTGATGATGGACCATTCCCAGTGATATAGATATCATAAAAGCCATCTGATGTTATGTCATCATAACCAAGGGCGTTGAAATTCTGCAAAGCATTTCCAAATATAGAATATGTCGCATGTCAGAAAATGGTAAGAGTACAATATAAAAAGAGAACATTTGAGTAAAATATAAACACCAGGATAAGTGGTATATGAAGAATCACTATCAAAGATGCCATTTGTGTGAGCAAATTGCATAAACCAGCAACTCTTGGGGAGAGTTTTGCGCGGACCAGCTACTCAAATTCGTTTTTGCACAGACCAGTGACTCTACGTGTAAATTGTTGCAAGGAGCTGCAATGAGTTGCTTACATGGTTAACAACGTATCTCACAAACGTGGCCCAGCTTATGAGCTGAACTGGCTGTCCCCGTGGCTAAAGAAAAAAAGAGGAAAAGCTGGGGCTCAGCAAGGCAGCGAGTCAACCGTCTCTGCTTCGCTTCAATCCCAGGCGGCACCACACGCCCGATGCAGCCACTGGGAGCCAACGCGGACGGCGGCGGCCAGCCGGCGACGGAGGCTTCTCCACATGGTCGACCTGAGCTGGGAGTCCCCGCTCTTCATCTTGTCCTCCCAGGTGGCGACCGGGAATGTTGTTAGACAGTTTGCTATAATGATTACAGCTCCTTGCATCGAATTACACGTAGAGTCGCTGGTCTGTGCAAAAACGAATTTGAGTCGCTGGTCCGCGCAAAACTCTCCCCAAGAGTTGCTGGTTTATGCAATTTGCTCCATTTGTGTCAAGGTATGTTCCCTTACAAGAAGTACTTTGCTTGAAGAGAGCTCCTACTGCTACCAGTCTACTACAATACTAATAATAAAGGTCTGCCAGTGGGCCAGCATCACACTTTAGAACTCACACAACAATAAGCATTATCCTGCGGTGTTTACTCCTAGCTGAAAGTGGTTATCGCTTATCAGATGGACCTATGGACTGCTTTACTGTACCCAATTCCATTGTAGACATGGAGTTTCCTATGGTTGCAACCGAAGTTTCTTGTTCCGATAGGAATGAACATTCCATTACATTCGGTTACCGTGGTTCTTGGATTCCTTTGGTTTTCAATTTCTGTGTTCCAAAGGGAGCCTAACTACTCTTTGCGATGCGTACAAGAAAGAGCTCGATCCTACTGTTAACAATCTAACAAGGACACGCAATGAGCATTATCGTAATGGATGATCACAATTGCGATATGAGAAGAAGAGCAATGGACAGCGGAATCGATTATACAGAAGCAGGCAGAGCTAGATTGCTTTGAACTGACCCAGTATCGAGCCGCCAGGACCTCGGCGGGGGAGCTGGAAGGGCGGCAGAAGCCGAGGCTCATCTGCTTGGCGACCTCGATCTCCATTTCCTCGGGGTTGTCCCTTGCGCTCATCTCCAGCACGAGCTGCAGCTGGAACTCCTCCAGGTCGTCCTCCTCCTTCTCCCGCTCCCGCTTCCTCTCCTCCGCCTCCGACGACTCCCTGATCACCCGCTCCTCCACCGCGTCCTCCTGCTCCCGCGATCGCCGCCTCTCCCTCTCCGCCTCGCCCTCCTGCGGCTGCGAGGGCTGCCTCCGCTCCATTCCCTCCCCCTCCTGCTGCGTCCGCCTCGCCCCCGATTGCCTCCTCTCCTCCCCTCCTCCCGGCGACGCGGACGCCGAACGCTCCGGCTCCGCGGGGGTCGGGGGCGTCGGGGGCGGGGGCCGGGTCGGGACGGAGTCGAGCCAGCTGGACACCACCGAGGGCTGCTGCGGCTGCTGCCTCTGCTCGGGGACCACGGGGTGAGAGCGAACCGCGACGCCTCCTCCTACCCCTCCGGTGCCTTTGCGGGAGGAGGGCGGAGGTGGAGGCGACGAAGACGCGCCGTCCCCGGACCCCTCCCCGATGTGGAGCTTCCTGAAGAAGTTCTTCATCCCGCCGCCGCCAAAGCGAAAGTCGCCGTCGCCGCAGAGGCAGCAGCAGCTAATGCCTACTGGTTGTGGTGGTGGGTGGGTGGATCCGACATGGCCACTGACGCAGGCAGCAGCGGCCGGAGGGGTAACTTTCTTTACGCACCTATTGACTCGTCTCCTAGTGGCCACTTTGTTTAAGCTTATAAGCTAGTCCTAGCTGCCTGTTATCGCCGCCTCCACCGTCGTCTCCTGTAGTCCTGTGGGAGGGAGGGAGGCAGAGAAAAAAAGAACCGGAGGGGTTTACCAGAAAAAGAAACAGCCCGGGGGTTTGCGGACCAGAATTACCCGATTCCTCGGGGTTCCGTTAGCGCTAATTGCGTCTTGATACAGCGCGCACAGTTAATACGGAAAGGCGTGCGTTCGTCTCGCGGTTCACGGGCCACGCCAGCCAGTACAATATTGTGAGGCTGGCTTGTGGGGCACGGACTCCTTTGGCCCACACGTCATGGAAATACTAATTGTGGTCCGCCGGACAGAGAGAGTGATGAGTAAATAAATAATGGAAAATAAGGCAAGTTTTGGTCGGAAGCAGAAGCCGACAAAGGGATACACGCAGCACACTGACAGCGCCAACTGACCCGCGTGGACCGGGCGCACGGCGCTCTGACATGCGTGGGTCACTGGTGGACAGGCCACTAGAATAGCCAGGCGGCGGGTGGTGGCTAGCGGCGCCGTTGGTTCATTCGTACTAGTACTACCAGCCCTCGAGGTGGTGGGCCACGCCCACCATCGACACTTGCACGCTAGCGCGTGGGCCTCCCCCACGGGAAACCTTTGTCCTGCTCCCACTGACAGGCTGATCTGGCGGGTCCATCGGCCCACTTGCCATAGCGATAGTGGACAACCGAGCGGTTATAGTCAAACCCGTATCATATCATCACAGCACAAACCGCCTGCTTAATATGTTTTCTCAAGACCATGCACGCGACGGTGGTCACCTCACCGGCTGCCATGTGGGGCCCGTTGTATTATCGTGCTTCGGGGCCCATGTGACATGTGAACACGGGATATGCCTCGCATCGCTCGCTCACGACGGGAGCGGGGATTGATATTCTTGTCGGTGGCGGGGGCCACGTGGGAGGACCGCCGCCCATTTGCCCCATTTATCATATCGAGTTTTCAAGTCTCTAGAAATTAGATTCGTTTACATTTATCTGGAAAGAAACAAAATTTCGTGTTAAAAATATGTGATGTATATTTCATCAGAACATCATACAGCACAGTAAGTTCCTTTGTTTTGATCATTTCTTCGAAACATAAAAATGAACTACCCCTAAATATGTAAGTACCCGAACAAAAAATGTGCTATTCCTAAATATGTTCCACCGTCCATGAAAAATGTCCCATTTGCAAAGTTAGGGTTCAAGTGCTTTTCAAAACGGTGTGAACAAATTGGAATATTCCATATGAGAAACCTTCATTATTTACAAAATGGTGTGAACGGTGCTTTTCGAGTTTTCAAGTCACTAGAAATTAGATTCGTTTACATCTATCTGGAAAGAAACAAAATTTCGTGTTAAAAATCGCAGCAATAAAAATATATGTTGTATATTTCATCAGAACAACATACAGCACAGTAAGTTCCTTTGTTTTGATCATTTTTTCGAAAAATAAAAATGAACTACACCTAAATATGTAAGTTTGTGGACAAAAACTGTGTTGTTCCTAAATATGTTCCACCGTCCATAATGAAAAATGCCCCCTATGTAAAATTAGGGTTTTCAAACGCTTTCCGAAACACTATGAAAGAATTAAAAATATCCCATACGAGAAGCCTTCTTTGTTTGCAGCAACATCCATAAAATATGTTTATGCAATTAAGAAAATGTTTGCATCGATAGCAAAATATATGTTGATAGTAAACTCTCACAGATTTTAAATCTTTGCAGTAACCAAATATATTGGCAATCAAAATATAAAGACAAATGGCTAACAAAAACTAGTACACGATTTCTTTCGTTAAATAATACTGAAAGATATATATTGGTGAAATGTGTGAAAATCGGTCAAAAGGGAACTAAAATGAAAGATAGAAATGAAACACAAATATCAAAGGAAGAAGGGTGAACTAGAATAAAGAGCAAATGAGAACTAACGTGGTTGAATGATTATGAGGGTGGTTGTACCCCCAACCCACCTGAGTTCAAATCATAGGTTTGACACTGAAATATCTTATTAAAGGCGGAATATTGTTCAGCGGGAGGCGACGTTCCTCTCGATAGCGAGACGTTTGTGATGACTTCCTCAATCTCAAGACCTAACCATCCGCTCAGTCTTTCGGGGGTGCTCATAGGGGTAGGGTGGGCGTGGGTGTGTTCATAGGATTGAATTCACGTGCGTATATATGAGCGTCTACGTTTATACTGTATTTTGCAAAAAAAAATAAAGAGCAAATAAATAAACATGTTTTGATGGGAAAAGAGTAAAATAGAAAAGAGAGAAGAAATAAAAACAAAGAACGGGCTAACCCAATAGTGTCTGCGCCATGATGTTCCTTTGCTTCCCAGGTCAGCGGGAGCTAGGATCTCAGCTTACCATTTCGACTTGAGAATGGACTAACATGAAGCAGGCCTTGTATCTTCCATGCAGTCCCTGCCTCCATGGGCTGTGATGTTGTGGTTATGGGCTGAGATTGGTCTAGTGGCCATTTGCAGCTTAGTGAGTCTTCAAAATAGATGCAACAAAACTATCGGGCCAATATATGGGCCATGCGCCTCCTAGTTATGGACTATTATCCCTATAAAAATAACTAAATTCCTCAAAAATATAAGAGTAAGGACCATACAAAATGCCAGAATCAGATATCCTTTTTGCGGTGAAGATAAGGTGGAATTACAAAAACCTGTTTCCATTTGATATTTTCCTCGTTTTAAAATCAATCTACCTCACTTTTTTTTCGAGAAACCTCTCGACGAGGCAGGCCGTTCCTGCATTCCAAATAGAAGTTTATCAGAAAAACCGGGCCCAAAAAACCATACAAAATATAAAATGCTCTGTTTACAAGGAAAACAGGGCCAAAAACCGCATAGACGAGACGACCCGCCGTCCACACGACACAAGTCGACAAAACGCCACGATCACACACCACCTGCTTCGGGGCCGCCGTCCCGGCGTAGCAACCAGATCGACCTTCGCATTGCTCGAAGACGATCCAGTCATGGTCGACGAACCCTCTGCCCGCGCAGTCTTCATCCAGGTTGCCACCAAATCCACATGTTCTGGGACCACCGACCCGGAGTAGCAACCAAATCAACCTTCGCATTGCCCGAAGGTGATCCAGTCTGGTCGACGAACCTTCTGCCCGCACGGTCTTCATCCAGGACGCCCCCCAGACCCACGCAAATCTACGGCCCTGCCACATAGAACCGTCGCAGTGTGGGAGATCGAGCTGCCGCCTCGACGTCCACCACCGTCCGGGACCGCCGCCTCGGGATCCACCTCCCCTGACCACATAGCCATCCTACCCAACCGCCGCGAACCCGTCGCACCGGGAGAGCCAATGACTCCAAGACGACGCCTACAACAAGGAAGTGACGCGTCCGTCACCGTCGCCCACTCCCGACGGAGCTAAGGCTTTCACCCGGAGACCATTGGACCACTCCCGTCGGGCCGGTTGTCGAGACTCCACAACGATGCCAACAAGAAGGAGAACGACGCCCAAAAGGTGCCGCCATCGTCAGCACCGACCGGAGTCGATGCGAGGCTTTCATCCGGAGTTCGAACCACCCACGAAGCTTAGGGAGCTGCAAGAAAGGAGATCGTATTCGTGGCCGACCACCGAGCTCCTCCGAGAAATTAGCATAAAACCACCACTTTTGTGGTCGAGATTACCAAAAACCACCACTTTACGTTTGCGGGACAAAAATCCACCACTTTTGAGGCCGTTGTTTGCAAATAACACTAAAAACGAATTGATCATGAATTGAAACAAAAACTGACAGTTGGGCCCGCTAGACGTGGCAGAAAAGTGGTCAATTCTCTGAGGTGGACTGGATCCCACATGCACAACCCAATTAAAAAAAATCTAAATATCTAAAAAAAGGGGGGAGAACATGGACGTCCCAGTCCCGTCCCCGCCGCCCCTCCCGACCGCCATGGCCAAGCACCATGCGGAGACGGGGTGGCCAGTGGGCGCTGTAGAATGACGGCGACCGCAGCGTCGTGCGCGAGTCGGCCGGAGGTAGGAGATGGATTTTACCCCATATGACTTTGTTTTTTTATTTTGGGCATATTTTGATTATTTTTAATTGGGCTGACAAGTCAATAGCGCCACGTCAGCCTGACTAGCGGGCCCCACTGTCAGTTTTTGTTTCAATTCATGATCAATTCGTTTTTAGTGTTATTTGCAAACAACGGCCTCAAAAGTGGTGGATTTTTGTCCCGCAAATGTAAAGTGGTGGTTTTTGGTAATCTCGACCACAAAAGTGGTGGTTTTATACTAATTACTCAGCTCCTCCACATGTCGTAGCCACTGCAGCTCCTCAGGCTACGACAGCCGGCATGCCGGCCGCGCCTCCTGTCGCAGCCATCGGTCCGGGGCTGCCGCCCCGGCTTCCACGCCGCACGGGTGCCGGAGCAAGGCAGCAGGAGAGCCACCTCCTCCTTCTGCGCCGGAACCTCCACCCCGTAGCTCGCCGTGGCGCCGGAAACCACCCTCCTGATGCGGCGCGCCTCACGCCAGCACCCTCGGCCGCACAGCCCCCTCGTGGCCCAGATCGGGTCCGGCCATTACCGCATCGCCGGCCTGTCGGAGGGGATGCGCCCTCTGTCGTGCCGCCACGCCCATCCCCTTCCACCCCGCCGGCGCCCCTCCGACTCGCGGAACCGCGCCACAACGCGTCCGCCGCCACGCCTCTGCGCATTGTTAGAGTATATATTTGTATATTGTCGTTTCCCCATGTGTTAGGGGGCTTCCTGTATATTTGCACCTGCACATATACTATATATTGTGGCCTTTGGCCCCCTGGTAATACAAGCATCTATTACCCTAACATGGTATCAGAGCCGTAGGGTTTTCTTTTCTCCTCGCAGCCGCAGCCGCCGCCCGCCTCGGCATCTCGCCGCCGCGCCCGGTCGCCGCCGCCGCCTCTTCCTCGCCCTCCACTCCCGCCGCCTCCAGTCCGGCTGCTCCTCTAGCTCCCCGTTCGCGCCCTCCACTCCTCTAGCTCCCCGCTCGCGCCCTCCACTCGCCCTCCACTCGCGCCGCCGTCGGTCACGTCGGTCGCGCCGCCGTCCCCGCACCTCTCTGTCCGTGAGTTTGCTTTCCAAAAAAAAAAAACAGGTACAATGTCTTCCTCGTCGGGCTATGTTGCGATTCCTCGCTGCCCGGTGATTTTTGATGGCGCGAATTACCCTGATTTCGCTGCCTTCATGCGCGTCCACATGCGCGGTCTTCGTCTTTGGGGTGTGCTTTCTGGCGAGGTCTCCTGTCCGCCGCGCCCCGTTGCTCCTCTGGCACCCATTGCGCCGCCGGCTGTTACCCTTGCTCCCGATGCTACTCAGGAGGTCAAGGATGCAGCCCAGAGTGCTTATGATACTGCTCTGACTGATTATGACAAGGAGGTCCAGGAGCATTCTACTGCTGTTGCGACGTACCGGCTGGATCTGACTGATTACGCTCAGTGGATAGATGAGGATGCTCGTGCTACTGCTGTCCTCACTTCCAGTGTTCTGCCCCAGTATGCTGCTGAGTTCATGGGTCTTCCCACCGCTGCTGCTCAGTTGACTTTTCTTCGTCAGCGCTATCAGCCGTCTGGTGATGCTCTTTACCTGTCCGTGGTTCGTCAGGAGCATGATCTTCAGCAGGGTGATTCCACTATTGATGAGTTCTATACTCAGAGTGCTGCTATTTGGCGTCAGCTTGATTCTCTTCGTACAGCTGTGTGTGGTACCTGTCCCTGCTGTCTGACTGTGCGCGCGGATCTGGATTTTCAGCGCGTCTATGAGTTCTTGTCGCGGCTCCGCAAGGAGTTTGAGCCGCGTCGTGCCCAGCTGCTTGCCCGTGGTCGTGTTCCGCTCTCTGAGGTACTAGCTGAGCTTCGGGCTGAGAAGACTCGTCTTCGTGGTGCTGGTCTTCTTGAGGTTCCCTCTGTACTTGCTGCTCGTGGTCCTCCTGTGCCGCCAGCCTCGTTGCGGTCTCCAGGACCGCCGATACTCTCTTCTCCTCCGGCCCAGGGTCAGAGTCAGCCTCAGCAGCCCCGTGCACCTCCTCGTCCTCCCTGCGCCTACTGTGGCAAGACTGGCCACGATATCTCGAGCTGCTGGAAGAGGGATCCCAGCTTACGTCAGCAGTACCATGCTCGTAGGCAGGCTGGTTCTTCAGGGTCTTCTGCTGTTGCCCAGGCTGGATCGTCAGGATCTTCTGCTGCTGCACTGTCTAATCAGGACATTATCCGAGGTCTTCGTAGTCTGCTCGCTGCTACAGGCTCTTCCTCGACGGGTACTGCTGGTTCTGTGCCTAGCTCTTCTGGCACCACGCGACCACCACCTTCTACACAGTCAGGTACGTCATCCCCGTGGTATCTGGATTCTGGAGCTTCTTTTCATATGACTTCTGCGTCTTCTATTCTTTCTGCTCTTCGCTCTTTTATTTCTCTTGTCCGTGTTATCACGGCTGATGGTACCTCTCTTCCTGTTTCCAGTCGAGGCACCCTTTCTACTTCCTCTTTCTCTGTTCCTGATGTTTCTCATGTTCCTAGTCTTAAGATGAACCTGTTTTCTGCTAGTCAGCTTACTGATTCTGGTTGTCGCGTCATTCTTGACGCTGATTCTTGTGCTGTTCAGGACCGTCGTACACAGGCCCTGGTTGGAGCTGGCCCTCGCAGCCTTGAGTCCCCGGGGCTATGGGAGTTAGACTGGCTTCGCGTTCCTTCCGCTGACACTTCATCACCAGTCCTCCTGCGGTTGCTGCTTCTGTCACTGGCTCTTTTCAGCAGTGGCATCATCGGCTGGGTCATCTTTGTGGCTCCCGTTTATCGTCATTAGTTCATCGTGGTCTTCTGGGGTCTGTCTCAGGAGATGTGTCTTTACATTCGTGTCAGCGTTGTAGGTTAGGCAAACAGATTCAGCTTCCCTATCCTACTAGTGCGTCTGTATCTCAGCGACCTTTTGATTTAGTTCATTCAGATGTTTGGGGTCCGGCACCCTTTGCTTCTAAAGGGGGCCATCGATACTATATTTTGTTCATTGATGACTTTTCACGGTACACCTGGTTGTTTTTTATGCGCTCTCGCAGTGAGGTGCTTGCTATTTATCAGCGCTTTGTGGCCATGGTTCGTACTCAGTATTCCACTCCTATTTGTGTGTTTCGTGCTGATTCTGCAGGAGAGTATATCTCCCAGCACCTGCGTGGTGTCCTTGCTGAGCAGGGCACCCTTGCCCAGTTCTCGTGTCCCGGCGCCCATGCTCAAAATGGTGTCGCCGAGCGTAAGCATCGTCATATTCTTGAGACTACCCGTGCTATGATGATTGCTTCCTCTCTTCCGCCGCATTTCTGGGCTGAGGCTGTTGCTACGTCGACTTACCTCATTAACATTTAGCCTTCTGCTTCTCTTCACGGTGGCATTCCGCTCGAGCGTCTCTCTGGTAGCTCTCCAGACTACTCGACTCTTCGTTTATTTGGTTGTGTTTGCTATGTCCTTCTCCCTCCTCGCGAACGCACCAAACTGACTGCTCAGTCTGTTCAGTGTGTCTTTCTTGGATACAGTGATGAGCATAAAGGCTATCGCTGCTGGGACCCTGTTGGTTGTCGGATGCGCATCTCTCGTGATGTCACGTTTGATGAGACGCATTCCTTTTATCCTCCCCCCACCTCTGGTACTTACCCGGTGGATGATATCTCTTTTCTTCTCTTTCCTGACACACCTCCTGCTATCCCTTCTCCTCCACCTCTTCCTTCTGATGCGCCCCCTTCGTTGGTGCCATCATCTCCTCCGTCTAGTTCTCCTAGTTCTCCTCGTTCTCCGGCTTCGGATTCTTCCTCTTCTGATGAGTTGTCTTCTGCTGATGCGTCTCCTAGTTCTTCACCTCTTCCGCCTGTTCGTCCGCGTCGTCCTCCAAACCGTTACTCTCCTAGTCAGTATGGTCTCTCTGTTGTCTCCGAGCCGACTTCTTATCGAGATGCTGAGCAACATCCCGAATGGCAGCTTGCCATGGCTGAGGAGATTGCTGCGCTTGAGCGCACCGGCACCTGGGATCTTGTTTCTCCACCTCCTGGTGTCCGTCCTATCACGTGTAAGTGGGTCTATAAAATTAAGACCCGCTCTGATGGATCTCTTGAGCGCTATAAAGCGCGTCTTGTGGCTCGTGGTTTTCAGCAGGAGCACGGCCGTGACTATGATGAGACTTTTGCTCCTGTGGCTCATATGACCACTGTGCGTACTCTTCTTGCTGTTGCTTCTGTTCGACGATGGTCTGTGTCCCAGCTTGATGTTCAGAACGCTTTTCTTAATGGCGAGTTGAGTGAGGAGGTTTACATGCAGCCTCCTCCTGGGTATTCTGTACCTGATGGGATGGTTTGTCGTCTTTGACGTTCTCTTTATGGCCTGAAACAGGCCCCTCGTGCCTGGTTCGAGCGTTTTGCTTCTATGGTGACTGCTGGTGGTTTCTCTCCTAGTCTTCATGATCCAGCGCTATTTGTTCACACTTCTCCTCGTGGACGCACTCTTCTTCTTCTTTATGTTGATGATATGATCATTACTGGTGATGATCCTGAGTATATTGCCTTTGTCAAGGCTCGTCTTCGTGATCAGTTTCTTATGACTGATCTTGGTCTTCTTCGCTACTTTCTTGTGATTGAGATCTCCTCCACTTCTGATGGCTTTTATATCTCCCAGGAAAAGTATATTCAGGACCTCCTTACTCGTGCTGCCCTTGTGGATGAGCGCACAGTTGAGACTCCTATGGAGCTTAATGTTAAGCTTCGCCCTACTGATGGTGATCCTCTTTCGGATCCCACACGTTATCGTCATCTTGTTGGGAGTCTGGTTTATCTTGCTGTCACTCGTCCTGATATTTCTTATCCTGTTCATATTCTGAGTCAGTTTGTCTCAGCTCCTACCACCGTTCACTATAGTCATCTCCTTCGTGTCCTTCGTTATCTTCGTGGCACGATTACTCGTCGTCTTTTCTTTCCTACCTCCAGCTCTCTCCAGCTCCAGTGCTACTCGGATGCTACGTGGGCGAGTGATCCTTCGGATCATCGTTCACTTTCTGCTTACTGTGTGTTTCTTGGTGGTTCGCTTGTTGCTTGGAAGACGAAGAAACAGGTCGCGGTTTCCCGTTCGAGTGTTGAGGCTGAGCTGCGGGCTATGGCTTCGTTGATTGCTGAGGTGACCTGGTTACGGTGGTTGCTTGCGGATTTTGGGGTCTCTATTACGACACCCACTCCACTTTTGTGTGACAGTACAGGTGCTATCAGTATTGCACGTGATCCAGTCAAGCATGAGCTGACCAAGCATATTGGTGTTGATGCTTTTTATACACGTGCTCAGGTGCAGGATCAGGTTGTTGCGCTTCATTATGTGCCTTCAGACTTGCAGTTGGCGGATTTCTTTACAAAGGCACAAACCCGAGCGCAACATGACTTCTTACTCTCCAAACTCAGTGTTCTGGATCCACCCTGAGTTTGGGGGGGGGGGGGGGGTGTTAGAGTATATATTTGTATATTGTCGTTTCCCCATGTGTTAGGGGGTTTCCTGTATATTTGCACCTGTACATGTACTATATATTGTGGCCTTTGTCCCCCTGGTAATACAAGCATCTATTACCCTAACACGCATGTCCGATCCGTGCCGCGCATCCCTACCAGCCCGAGTCCACGCCGCCGCGCATCGCCATCTTGCACGTCCCGTGCCGGGAGAAACGCTAGATGAGGGAATTGCCCCGCCGCCACCTTCTCAGGAGGAGGAGATCCGAGGGGGGGGGGTGTCGGCGGCTAGGCATTCCCCGAGCCGCCCAGTGAGGACGACTCGGGGACGAGTATGCTGTAAAATAGTTTCTGCACAATGTCAATACCTCACTTTTTTTGCGTGAGATACTCCCTCCGAAATCATATATACTACTAGGAGTAAACTACGTACGTGCAGCGGCACAACGCACCAGAGAGTAGACTAATGCACGCGCTCCAACAATTCCTCAACGTGAAGGTGCTTTCCTGCTGCTAAACTCGCCGTCCCTTGACACCTTTCCGGGACTTATTATAGGAAGAGAATGTTTTGCACAATCCATGTCTCCTTTACGTAACCCGTGTGGATCGAAGTGGAAGGAACGCACACGAAAATAGAACCCTATCCATCTAACCGCGAATATAGTACGTAGTATAGTATAGCATGTTTGATCGGCAGTATGTATACCAGTACCACAATGGTCCCGTCGAGCGCCGGGATATCAAAGCGATGGTCACACATACACACACCGGCCGGGGACGGGCTGGAAAGCGCACAACGCCGATACGCAGCGGAGGACGATCGATCAACAAAAGATCGAGTTCCGGTACGACGATCGATCATCCTTGGGCGCCGTCTGGTCCTGGCTAAGAGAAAAGATGCTTGGTAGGGTGGGCTAGCAAGCCAGATCTGCAAACGTACAAACAGTAGGACGGCATGCAGCAGGGACAACTGTTCCAGCACTGACTTCAGAAACACGCCATCCCCTAGCTTCAGACTAGTCCCAATGGGGGTAACATAAGTAGTATCATAGATGCCACGTTGGCAAAAAGATGATGTGACACAATAATAAATGAAGAGAGAGAATGTAGTAGTATCATGATATGATACCGTAACATAACGGATTTCAAGACACAATGAGTCTACACCCTAATAAATGCAATGCCTCATAATACCACAAATATAATACTACCCATTATGGAGATAGTAACATAGACTAGTATGTTA
The DNA here is from genome assembly GCA_012064385.1 of Puccinellia tenuiflora. Lineage (NCBI taxonomy): Eukaryota > Viridiplantae > Streptophyta > Magnoliopsida > Poales > Poaceae > Puccinellia > Puccinellia tenuiflora. The sequence goes on along the minus strand of QRDG01000062.1, from coordinate 127,369 downwards.
CTTTGCATTGTGACTAGTCTCACGTCCATCTGCAAGGCCCAATGCACGCGGCTGGGGCCCCGGCCGGAGCCGCCTACCGGAACACGGCTAGCTCCAGGCTCGCCGAACTCGACTTGATGATCTTCTTCTCTTGTGAAGAACATGCGGTGCACGAGTGTTGACCGGTCGGTCGGTCGGATCCCACCACGTACGCATCGACCGGTTAACACGAATCGCGGCACGGCACGGATCAGTTATGAATGAGGCTCCATGCATGAGGGTACGGAGAATGAGCAGCTGCACATGGGAGTGTCACGGGAAACCGCAGACAAGGCCTTGATTGATCGTCGATTATGCGGATGCGGATGGATGCATGGGTCGATGATAATTCGATTACCAAGACCAGACCCCCACCCCACATGATACAGGAGTCCGTGTCCCGTGGCCGAACCTCGCCGGCGAGGAGCGGAGACGACCGATGAATGATGGGTCGGCCAGCCGCGTTCGTCGGCTTCGGTTATCGAGAACATGCGCCGGCGAGCGCTGGTGGGCTGTTGGCGGTTGTTGGGCCAGGTGAGGAGGCTGGGCCTCGCCCTGCGGCCACGGGTGGTCCGTTCGCTCCGTCGAACGGAACCCTCCACGTTTTTTCTTTCCGCGCGTGGGCGGCCGCCGGTATGGGCGCGAGATGCTCCACCTACGGCGACGGCGACGCTGGACGCGGACCCGCACCGCTACGGATCGTGATCAGCCAGTCCATACACGCAGACAGTACTACTACTACTACTACAGTAGAGTAGATCGCGTGCTGGCGCGTCCGTCGGAGCGGAGAAATCGTCGAGCGAAGAGAAGGAAAAAACGGCCGCACGCCACAGCCCATGACGATGACGGCGAGGTCGACTCTCCGCGGAATTGGTGGCCGGAAACGGTGCAACAGTTGACTCGCTCGTCGACTCGATCTAGCTTTTGCGTGCTCGATCAGGATCGATCACTGCTCTGCTCCGGTGCTCCCTAGCTATGGGCTCTACGCATCTACGGGGTGGCTTCAGGATCCACGTACCGCGCCACTGTGCCCCGCCGGATCCTCCACAGAACGGTGACGATTCCCACTTCCATCAAAGAATCTCTGGACGTCCTTCTCCGTAGTAATGGCCTACCTACCTACGTAGTAGCTTGTAGCTTGAGCATCAGAATTCACGGGTCAGGGGGGTACGGGGAGAGATCTCTTTATTTCGCGTCGCCGGTGTGGTGTAAATAAGAATGATTTTTCCGTCCGGGAAACAGGGCTTGGATTGGATGGGAGCTGATCCTGGAGGGATTTTCACCTGCCTCGCCGGCAAAATCCCATATTTCATGGATCAACGGGCGCTGCGCCAAAGCCTAGCATGCACTAGCAGCCTAGCGCACTGACTTGCACTGTTTTCTTCTTCTTGACTCAATCCATCGATCGGCTCATGGGAATAACCTCGGCCGGGAAGATAACGTTGATAAACGTGCTAGCTAGTCACATTGTATCTGTTATTAATGTGTTGTAGTTAACATAGCTTAGCTAGAATCCTAAGTACAACCGATGTTGTTGGTAGCTTGTTTGTATACGATCTTGTAATGTGTATGGGTCAAGCCAGCGGACATTCAGATCTTGCTAGTCTGCCAAATACCAAACCCTCGGATCTACGGGCATCCACTCAAAGACATAACGCATATTTTTTACGATACAGGAGTGTAGAATTTATTCTAAATGCCCCTTTGAAAAAAACTTTCGGTCACTAATAGCCACTCCAAAAACTTTTAACCAAATATAGTCCCTCCCCAAAAACGTGACACGAAAGGCGTTTTCAACATGTAGTCATGCCCTTCACTTTGGTTTATTTAAGACAGCGAAATGCAAAGGCTGCTAAGTCATTTGAAATACGGGCTCCGTTTGCATTGTCGTTTTTGGAATCTCAAATGCCAACATGAATAGCTTTCTCTGTCTGTGAATAATGTCAGAGATATTGCACAAAAAAGCAAATAAAAATGGTGTACTATGTGCCCGTTAAGAATCTCAGAGTCTCTCAGATTGCAAAAAAATAAAAGTCATTTCAAAAGGCGCGATTACATTTTAAATTAAGCCATTGTAATAGGCGTTTTTGGGACGGGAAATATCTGGTTGACAGTTTTTTGAGGAGCCATTAATGTCAGTTAAGGCTCTGCATAAAACTCGATACCTGATACCCCTAACCTGAAAACCCCAAACGCAAACCCGAAATTTCAGGAACCCGGCTTGTCGGCTGTCAATTTTTCTGAGCAAATTTCGGGTGTGTTAACCCGAAATATTTTTAACTTGAATTACCCGGCCAGAATTTTTGGGTAAACCCGAACGACCAACCCTACTATCAGTGGGTACTTAAGGATCTACGGTTACAAGAGATTTATGGCTTGGTGGAGCCGAGTAGAAACTCCTCTCTTGATGTTCATTTCTTGACTTGGCGTGGCAGTGGAATTATTGGAATCGCAAGAGACTCAACTTCATGCTGAACCGGCACGCAAAAGTGCAAACGTGAATCTAGGATACTATTTCCACCTGTTTATGGTGTCAGTTTGATTGATTTAAATTGAATGTTCAAAATCAAACAACATGTTGAGTTCCAGTGAAAGATAACCGTCTGCCTGTACAAGAATTTAAACAATGGTATGGCATTGATTACGTGGAATTGAGATATTTTCATATCTTCCTTGTGGTGTTGTGGTTCGATAATATTGTGTGTTGTATTGATCGTCCAATCCAGTATTTCATGCTCGTATAAACGATATTGAAGCAGATATTTTACTTTATGAAAATTAAGCTCAAATACTTTTCTATATCACATTGTCTCCTTCAAAGATAAATTGGCTGACATATATACTAAACCGATACCGCTGCGTGCTATTCAAGGTTGCAAGCACTACCTTAGCTCAACTGATGGCGAGTAAGGGTGATAAACATGCTAGTCAAGTTGTAATTATAAACCTGTTATAGACTTAACTTAGTTTAAGTTAGAATCCCAACTTTATCGGATGGTTTGTTTGCATGTATATTCGATCTAACCAGTAATCTTCGGACATATGTGGATGAAGATCAAGGCAGCCAACCATCAGAGCTGTGCATTTCTCCCAAACATCAAATCCTACCCTATGTTAACATTTGAAATTCGAACAAGTACTGATTACATGTACTAATCGTATTATCATTTCCTAAACCAATGGCCTACCAGGCAGCCTTTCTCCTGCAAACTTTACCTCTTTTAGCTATTCTAAACTCATTCTCTGGTCTCGGCCGTGGTGGCTCTCATATGGGCGCACCGTGCGAACACTAGATATATAGCACTTTACACCACAACATCGAACACTGGCCAGTCTAGTACCACTGGCAGCACGCCGTTTCATTTCATTAGCTGGGTAACTAAGCGTTTATTACAGCCGATTAATGGTACCCGAAGCTGATAAGAGATGTGTATGTCTCAACATCTTTTTTGTACGGCCACGTCACATGCACCGTGGTCCAGACGCACGGGACTAGTGCAAAGTTATTCCCATACGGCATGCACGAGACGGCAGGATAATCAAAAAAGGCAATTTTTTAGACGGTATCTACAAGAAAGAAAAAAAATGCCTGGCGCTGGGGCAGCTTTTGCGGTTAGTTTAGGTGCACGCTTTCGCGACGCTCGTCGTCCTTTCCCCCTCTGTTACCGTTAACCCACCGATCGACCATGTGCAAAGATAAAGGGAAATGCAAAATGCCACTTCGTAGAACTGAGTTTTAACAAGGAAACCTGAACTATCTTTCTGATGTTTGCTGTGGTCGGGAATATATGCAGCTGCAGCAGCAGCAGTCTGCTGCCAAGCCAAAGCCAGCTGATGCGGAAGTGCGTGGCCAGAATAGAAACCTTTCGTTTCTGTTCCGTTCTTTTTCTAGTCGCTACTCCCCATTTTAACGTTCCCCGCTCTCACGATCTGCTGCTAGCCTAGCTAGCCCTAGCCCTTTTAAAATATGGTCCTGCTCGCTGTTCGAAGCGCAGATTCCGACGGGAAACGGAGTTCTTTGTGGCGAATTTTGTCGCTTTAGGACGGACCTCTGTTTTTATCTCCCGTGTCAGTGCAGTTTGGTCGGCCTTCAACAACAACAACAAAAAAAAAAGTCGAACGGTTTGTTGGCATACGAGACATTCCAAGTATACAAAATCGCGTACCACTTGGTAGGATCTTAAGGATAAGCTAAAATTATGCCACAAAAAAATGCATCAGAGATTCAGAGCAGCCATCATTTCGGGGACTATTTGACGGCCATTTTAGTTTACCGGTGCTACAAGTCTACAAGGACATCTTCATCACGGGCGACCTGCCACTCGAGCACTCGTTGAACTTGTGGCGGCTTGCCACATCGATGCGGAGACGCTGACAGGCGGCGAAAGATACGGTCTACCGGGACTGAGACTCCTGCTGACAGAGGGAGATGCCGTATCAGGAATATTCACCGCTACGCGCAGGCGCAGCCTAGCTAGGAGCTAGAAGCCTGCCTGCCTAGCAAGATTCTTTCTCAATCTAGTTTCACCTCATTTCTGGCAATTCTGGGCGTCCCTTTTCAGATTCCGTTATTGCAGCTTACAAGATTTGTTGGCCGAAAGCGAGGGACAGGGCGCGGACACGTCACTGCCTTCCTCCCATACATACAAGATACATCTACGGTCCGGGAAATCTGTCTCCATCAGAGAAATTTCCTGCAATTGTCTCAAGGAAACTACACCTGAAATCCTTTTCGACTGCAACCAAACCTATCTATGCCTCCTGGGACGGATTTAATTTTTTAATAAAGAGTTCCATTTTAAAACTTCCGTTAAGTCCGATGAAATCGGTTCGGAACGTGATCGCGACTGATCTGGTGGATCGACGTAGAAACAGGGGCTTGGCCGGCTTCCAGATAATTAATGTCCCCGGACCTCTCTCCTCTAATCGTATTGCAAGTACGGGTACTGTCCGTAGATCGAACAAAGTACGTATGGGGTACTGTCCGTATGGATACACACCTACCTAGCGCTAGTATGAAAAAGTACAGCATGCAGTGCATCACACACACACAGGATGAAGAGATCGACCGACCGAAACCTGTATCCTTTTGTCCGTCCCTCGATGCTTGTCGCGGTACAGGCAGCGTACGTCCGTGCCGTGCCGGGCGTATGCATCTACCGTATGCTCCTATGTACCTGTCCCCATACGCCATAACAACAATCGTATGCACTGCATCTGCTCATACGCCATTGGCTGCCGGGCTCCCCGCGCCTTCTCTCCTCACCAACTCAGTCGCAGTCTGAGAGCAGCCGCCCCCGAGAGCCTCAGCACCCCCTTTTCCACGTCGGCGGCCCATTTTCCTCCTAGTCGTCCTCACCGCACTTTCAAGGTCTCGTTTTTCGTCCAATTTCGTCCAAATTTTTACCTGGCGTCCCAGGCCGAACCCAGCGCGCCGGGTTCCGCCTGGGGGCACCGACGAAAGGGAAAAGCCGCGTGGGCCAGCTCTATCGGCGAGAGAACGCACATACCACACCAAAGATTCGCCCCATTCCTCGTCTCCCTCCCCCCGCCGCCGGCACCAACTCCTCCCTTCCGTCGCGAACGCGCCGCCAGAATAGGCCACCAACCACCGCGACGGCACGTCCTACCGAATCCCCCCCACCCCCATCCGCCGCTGCTCGAGTTTTCGAGGTGAATCGCCGTCGCGATCAAGCTTCGCGCCCACCCCTGCCCGTGAGGTGTTCGACGTTTTGCCTGAGATGGACTCCGACGACGAGGAGATGCTCGCCGCTCTGATGGAAGAGGAAGCCGACGGCGCCGCCGCTGACGACGAAGAGCACTTGCAGATGCTCGCCTGTCTGGCCGTCTTGTACGCCGAAGCGCGGTGGCTCGGCACCATATCACCAAAAGAGCAAGCAACGGCAACGTGCCGAAGGCTATTGTATGCTGTACGCCGACTATTTCGCCGACGATCCATTGCACGGCGAGAAGACATTTCGACGACGTTTCAGGATGAACCGGAAGATCTTCCTCAGGATTGTGCATGGCGTCCGAGAGTTCGACAGGTACTTCGTTTGTAAGAAGGATTGCACTGGCACTGTGGGATTTTCCTCGCTCCAGAAGTGCACGGTCGCTTTGAGACTGCTTGCATACGGAGCTCCAGCTGATTCGCAGGATGACTATCTGCGCATGGCCGAGTCCACCGTGATTGAGTGTTTCTACAGGTTCTGCAGAGCCGTAGTGGGAGCGTTTGGACCTGAATATTTGCGACACCCACTGCGGAAGACACTGCTCGGATCCTAGCCGAGAATGAAGCAAGGGGATTTTCTGGAATGCTAGGAAGCATCGACTGCATGCATTGGCAATGGAAAAACTGTCCATTTGCTTGGCAGGGGATGTACAAAGGGCACAAAGACGGTTGCAGTGTCGTACTTGAGGCAGTGGCTTTGTATGATAACTGGATTTGGCATTCCTTCTTTGAAATGTTAGGATCTAACAACGACATCAACGTCCTGCAGTGCTCCAATGTCTTCGCCAAGCTTGTTGAAGGTAATGCTGCCCCGGTGAACGTCGAGATCAACAGGCACCATTACAACAAGGGATACTACCTGGCAGATGGAATCTATCCAAAATGGTCCACACTTGTGAAGACTATCTCAAACCTTGTGCCGAAGACGGCTCAAGCTTGGTATGCCAAGTGCTAGGAGGCTTGCAGGAAGGATGTCGAACGGGCATTTGGTGGGCTGCAAGCTCGATTTGCTGTTATCCGGTATACCGCTATGACCTGGTCGAAAGATCAGATGTGGGAGTTGATGAATTGTTGTGTGATCTTGCACAACATGATCATTGAGAGCGAGCGGAAGAATCCAGTGGATGAGAAGCAGAAGAAGGTGCCATACTTCAGACAGGGTCCTCTCGTGAGCGAGGATCCGGAGGAGAGCTGGCGTCTACCTGTACCGGCATCATGGACTGCATTCCTTGCAAAGCGTCAGGAGATCCGAGACACAATAGTTCATCAGCATCTGCAGCAAGATCTAGTGGAGCACCTGTGGAGACGCAAAGGCGAGGTCTAGGTTTATGTAATTATCTTTAAAAAAATTGTTTCAAAATTTATGATTTGTTAAACTATTTGTAATAATTTTTTCGTCAAATTATTTGATACAAATGATAAATTTGTTTTAGAAATAATGAATTTGCTATAAAAATGAGGTTCTATGATTATTTATCGATCAAAACTCGCCAAAAAACGTCGGGTTGGGGGGACGTGACTGGGAATCGGCGCATCCCCAGGCCCCGGGTTGGGGGACGCGACTGGGATCGGCGCGTCCCCGGACCGAGTTTTTTCGCCGGATGCTCCCGAGCGGACTAAAAAAAAAACGCCGGCAATTCGGACTGGGAGCCAACGGGTGGAGTTACTCTCACTTCGTCTGGATGCAGGGGAGGGCAAGCAAGGCAGAGCACAGCGCGGCGTCGGATAAAAGCAAGGGATGGTCCAAACAAAGCTTGGGCCGCGCTGCCATCTCCTCTCCTCTCATCTCGCCTAAATAAAACACTCCCCCCCACCACCACACCACACACCCACACCGGGCAGCCACCAGCCAAATGCTCCTCACTTCCTCAGCTCGGCAGCCTGTAAAGATTTAGAGCGCCGAGCACAAGGCCTCACACTCTCGCTCGCTCGAGTGATTCCCGATTGCCAACAAACCAGAGAGGAAGGCCGAGCTCGAGCAGAGGAGGAGGAGGAGGAGGCTACACAACTCGGCGAAGATGATCACGCCCACGGACTTCTACCACGTGATGACGGCGGTGGTGCCGCTGTACGTGGCCATGATCCTCGCCTACGGCAGCGTCAAGTGGTGGCGCATCTTCACGCCCGACCAGTGCTCGGGGATCAACCGCTTCGTGGCGCTCTTCGCCGTGCCGCTCCTCTCCTTCCACTTCATCTCCACCAACAACCCCTACACCATGAACCTGCGCTTCATCGCCGCCGACACGCTGCAGAAGCTCATGATGCTCGCCATGCTCACCGCCTGGTCCCACCTCTCCAGGAACGGCTCCCTCGAGTGGACCATCACGCTCTTCTCCCTCTCCACCCTCCCCAACACGCTCGTCATGGGCATCCCGCTCCTGAAAGGCATGTACGGGGACTTCTCGGGGAGCCTCATGGTGCAGATCGTGGTGCTGCAGTGCATCATCTGGTACACCCTCATGCTCTTCATGTTCGAGTACCGCGGCGCCCGGATGCTCATCACCGAGCAGTTCCCGGACACCGCGGGCGCCATCGCGTCCATCGTCGTCGACCCGGACGTCATGTCGCTCGACGGACGGAGCAACGCCATCGAGACGGAGGCCGAGGTGAAGGACGACGGCAAGATACACGTCACCGTGCGCCGGTCCAGCGCCTCCAGGTCCGACATCTACTCGCGGCGGTCCATGGGGTTCTCCAGCACCACGCCCAGGCCCAGCAACCTCACCAACGCCGAGATCTACTCGCTGCAGTCGTCCCGGAACCCCACGCCCAGGGGCTCCAGCTTCAACCACACCGACTTCTACTCCATGGTCGGCCGGAGCTCCAACTTCGGCGCCGCCGACGCGTACGGCGTCCGCACGGGGGCCACGCCGCGACCCTCCAACTACGAGGACGACAACGCGCCCAAACCCAAGCACCAGCAGATCCCCGCGGCGCCCGGAGCCGCCGCGGGAGCGGGACTCTACCCCACGCCCAACCCCGCGGTGGCCTCCGCGCCAAAAGGACCCAAGAAGAATGCGGCGGCGGCCACCAACGGGCAGGCCAAGGGCGGCGAGGACCTCCACATGTTCGTCTGGAGCTCCAGCGCCTCGCCGGTCTCAGACGTCTTCGGCGGCGGCGGCGCGCCAGACTACAACGACGCCGCCAAGTCTCCCCGCAAAAGTAAGTACAGTAGCAATCTTTCCCTTGTTCTCACCACGCACCGGCCGGCACACTGCCTGATTTGCGGAGCGGCGTCAATTTCGTGGACTGATTGACTGACGCGTTTCCTTTGTTTAATCTCGCAGTGGATGGAGGAGCGAAGGACAGGGATCAGGACCAATACGTGGAGCGAGACGACTTCAGCTTCGGGAACCGGGGCGGCGCGATGGACAGGGACGCGGAGGCCGGCGACGAGAAGGCCATGACGGCGGACCCCGGCAATCCGATGGGCGCGGGGCCGACGGCGATGCCGCCCACGAGCGTGATGACGCGGCTCATCCTGATCATGGTGTGGCGCAAGCTCATCCGCAACCCCAACACCTACTCCAGCCTCATCGGCCTCATCTGGTCGCTCGTCTGCTTCAGGTCCGTACACAAATTAAGCACGACCGGAGTTTAACACACAACGATGATCATGAACTCAGAGTGGATCCTGAATTTGTTTGTCTCATTGCTTGCTGCTGCAGGTGGAACTTCACGATGCCGGCAATCGTCCTGCAGTCCATCTCCATCCTGTCGGATGCAGGGCTCGGAATGGCCATGTTCAGCCTCGGTCGGTATTACCAGCTAGCATGCTTTCGCTTCTTTGCTATTCCTGGAAGAGTGAGTCGTATCCAACAGTAATAACTGATTCTTTGGATGTGCAGGGCTGTTCATGGCGCTGCAGCCGCGGATCATCGCGTGCGGGAACAAGGTGGCGACGTACGCCATGGCCGTGCGGTTCCTCGCCGGGCCGGCCGTCATGACCGCCGCCTCCTTCGCCGTGGGCCTCCGCGGCACGCTCCTGCACGTCGCCATCGTCCAGGTACTTTGGTTGGGAGAATGGGAGGGGTAAAAAAGCACAGCAAAGCACAGCGGAAAAAGTCTTGGGCGTGCTCGTGTCCCTTCTTTTCGCAAACCCTCCTCGTGCCCTGCTTTCTCGCGCAAAAGCTTAAACTTTTTTCTGTCATGTCGGCTAACCTTTCTTCCTCTCCGGCTCCGGCTGGGCCGGGCTGTGTTTCCTTGACGAGCAGGCAGCGCTGCCGCAGGGCATTGTCCCCTTCGTCTTCGCCAAGGAGTACAGCGTGCACCCCGACATTCTCAGCACAGCGTAAGTACCATGCGCACCGACACGGACAAGGAACACAGCAGTCGTCAGGAGCTGTTCCGATCTGGCGCTCACCGTTTTCCCGTTTGGATTGCAGGGTCATATTTGGCATGCTCATCGCGCTGCCCATCACGCTCGTCTACTACATCTTGCTCGGGCTGTGATAGCCAGTGGCATGTGTAAAGATCGGTCCTAGTACTGCAAGTTCAGGAGCAGCCGAGGGGAAGATCCTAGAGCTACTTGCCACTGCATTGCAACATGAGGAGCTCTTCATTTTTTCCCCCTTCCCCCTCTCTGTCTCTAGAGCAACAAAGGAGATGGTGGTAGCTAGGTAGTAGGACGACAATGGCGAGTCAAAACTCAGCAAGTACAGGTACACCAAAGCTTGGGGAGTTGGGGGCAGCAACACGCACGCACGGCATCCGGTTGGGTACTGAAGGAGGGGGTTTATGGGTTTTTTGTTTGGCTGCGCTGACACCCCTTGTAAAATGGATTGCCGTTCTGATAACTCGTCTCATGATTTGCTGACCTGAGATCAATGGTGCCCCGATTTCGTAAGCTACGATCATGGATGGGATGGGATTCGTCCCACCGTCTGTTTCGACCATGCGTGTTTTCCATTTTCTTGATTTCGTTCTGCTAAGCTAAGCGCACTGCGATTTCAGACTCCGTTTACATGCTTCTGCGTGGACCTTGTAGAGTGCTCTGCATTAGCAGTTTACTCCATCACCGTACGCACGGCGCCAGATCGTTATACTGACAGTGAACAGCTGCCCGTGTGGTTGATCAATGAGGCCACAAACACAAACGCATGGGCGAGGCGGGGCTGTCAATCAGTGGCGCCGCTGATTTGATACGACCTGCCGGCTACGGTTTGTGCGCGGCCAAATTACTATCCGAGCGACTTGAGTTGCATATACGTGGAGACGAAATTAAGCAGTAGGGGTTCCATTTGTAATCATGATACAATCGACTCCGTTCCATGTACTCCCTCCGTTTCAAAATAGATGACTTTCATTTGTCTATATAAGGATGCATTTAGACATTTTTTAGTATATAGATACATCCACATGTAGATAAATAGAAGTCAAGTATTTTGGAACGGAGTGAGTAGTAATATTGATGATGATGGTGATGAGGTATGCGTTCGCCTGCTAATTTTCTGATTAGCTGGTGAAGAACTTGGTGATAATCGTGAAAGGGAAATACTTTGGGACCACGTTCGGTGAAGGGCATTATGCGCTAATGTGGGATTTGATGTGGACCGGTGGAGCATATCCGGCGACAAGCAGGGCCCTCTAGTTGCTGTCGCATTAAGTGCCTTGTTGGGGTCCTTGTGCTCCCCCTACCCCTTTCCATCTTCTTTTTCGAGTTTTAGGATCGGGTCTCTCCTGGTGACCGTGCTTGCTGTATCCTCAACCTCAATCCATCATCCCCAGGCCATCCATTAAGGAAAACGCTTTACATTGGCTGACCTATGAGAAAATATCCAGTGATACAAGCACTTAAGTGCTATAATGCTCAAACCAATTTTAAAAGTTTAAAAAAAAATTATCAAAAAATGTGTGTATTGACACGATAATTTAAACTACCTCCAAAAATTTCAGCCACAAAATGAAAATAAACATTGAGAAACAAAAAAGACAAATCTGATATGAATAGTGCCACCGGTGTCACAAAAAGACAAAAGTAAGAAATGGTAGATTTTTTTGGTAGATTTTTTTAAAACTTTTAAAATTGGTTTTTTCAAACAGATGCATTGTAGCACCTAAGTGCTTGTATTACTAGATATTCTCTCGTTTGGCCTATCAAGCGCAAACATAGGTCCTGCCCCCGACCGGCTCTTATTTGTTTTTTTTTTACTTTTGGGAGCGCACCATGCATGCTAGTAGCTAGCAGCCTAGCAGCCTGAAACTGTATAGCTAGCTAGACGTACACTTGCTGCTGCTTGCCGCCTAACATGTGCACCAAAGTACACGGTACACATGCATGGCTAGCTGCCACTTATTTTGCTCAGTCTGGTTGTTTGATGAAGTGTTCACTGGTACGGAAATTTCGGTGACGTGCGGACCAAGCCAATATTTATTCTATTTGTCATCTGCGTAGAGGATGGAGAGGAAGGAACGGGCCGGGATCACTGGATCCGGTGTTGACGGGCCTCCGACTAGTCAGATTCCTCGCCGACGGTGTTGAATCGGCATGATCAGGTCGTCATGTACGATTGCACAACTAAGTCATATTTCGTGATTGTTTCGGTGTTGCTTTCTTTGAAACTTCTACCAAAGTCGCGCGAGTTTGTTGAGAAAACACACAGAAGATGTTACAAAGTTTTTTTGGAGTTTGTAACAAGATTGTTTTCCTCCTATATTCATCGATGTTGCATACGTTGTAGGCATATGCTTTTTCGTTGTTGTAATCATGTGTAATTTTTGTTGACGTAGTTGCTGATTTTTGTGGCAAATGAATCTGCAGCAAAAAATGTTGCCTAACCACTTTTTTTATTATTGTAAACATACGGTTTTTGTTGTAATAGTTTGATATTTTTGTTGTAATAGTTGGTGATTTTTGTTGTAAATGCATATGTAGCAAACAAAATTGTCTCATACCCACTTTTTAAATTGCTACGAAAACACAAGTATTTTTTGTTGTAATCGCTCAAATTTTTTGTTGAAATTGTTGTTAATTTTGTTGCAAAGAAATGTGGTTCAACCATTTTTAGTAACGTTACTTTTTCGAAAATGTTCGCAAAATTTATTGCAATACTATACTTTTTTTGTACATGGGGTGAGGGACTTTGTTGCCATGGTCGTGATTTTGTTGTGATATCTTGATTTATGAGTTCAATTATTTCTAATTCTATCGATGATTTTTAAAAAATTTAAGTGTTTATTTCCATGAGATATCTGTGTAACTGGTGCGACTCAGTAGAAAATTTTATTATCAACCCATGCACTAACCATGTAGATGTAGGAGCTATCACGACGTGAACATGTACTAGCTAGGCAGCTAGCTAGCGTGTCTAGCTAGGATTTTCACGTGGCTGCATGCAAAACCTTGGCTAGCTTTCACCCCGCTGAGTGCAAGCATGGCTGGCCTAGTCAACCCACAGTACAGCGGCGAGAATCTACGTTAGATGCGCGCGCAACGCGCAGATTTTTTCCATGCCGTACGATACGGGGGAATCAAACGGTTGGGAAGGGGACCTAGCGGGGAGGTTTTTAGGGCGACCTACGCCTAGCGCTCCCCATCCATTAAACATATTCACTCCATTCCAAAATATAAATGTTTTAATTTGTTCGAAATTGCATTTTAGTATGTAGTTTCACTCATTTCGATCTGTATATAGCCCATGTTAAAATATCTAAAACATCTTATATTATGGAACATAGAAGTAGTTGAATTAGGGACGAATAAAATTTGTCATATAAAAAATTAGGGCCCAATTTATTTTATGGTGTAAGAATTATTTTAATGTTAAGTACTCACTCGAATTGTAGGAAAAAGGAGAAGTAAGTCGTTAAGGATCTTATCGGGACACATCCAATTAAAACTAGAATTCCAACCTCTTTGGAAGAAGCTCCAAACCCTTTAATACAAGAAAGTTGAAACATTCATAACTCGGGGGGGGGGGGGGGGGGGGGGGCATGGTTTCAGAATTTGTTATAGCAAGAGGGTTGTTCCAATAAGCCATATTGCACACGGGTTTGTCTTTCCATTGTGATTCGTATTTAACCTGTCAGTTGAAGTCATTTTTATCATGTAGCCTTAGGAAGCATAAACACAAACCAAGTTATTAAACCCCAAGTTACCTTGTGTGGAATAAGTTTTATTGTTGCAACACTTTACACTTGGATCCCCACTCATTTGGTAGTTTCATCGTTGTGTTTACTAACAAGTATCAACCTGCTATGAGTGCCCTTTGGATTTATAAAGCGTCGTTTTCGTGATGTCGCTCTCATTCCCGATGATCTACATCTCCACACTTGCTCTCAATCTGGCGCCCCTTGCTAATCCTAGCGAGGTTATAGGATTAGATCACACAACCAAACAACTTGACAAACATAAATATTTCAGAAGGTTGGTTCACATGAACTGTTTGTTGTTTGTCAATTGATATTACTGAATTCCAATTTATCCAAGATATTAATGATAAGAGGAAGTAGGTATGTAGAGTATCTCTACTAACTTTTGTGGCAATTGGCCAAGTCAAAACAATTTTTTGCAATATGCAACTAGGGTTTATCTTCGCACCATGTGCCAAGGATGTATTGTGATCATGGTGACCAGGGCTCATGACCTTTGGAAGTAGGCAATGTAGTTTTGCATTGAAGGTCCAAATATTTCCCATCATGTGTGACGCATGAAATACAATGCTAGGTTATTCAAGTGGGCCTAAAATATTTACCAGGGGTAAACATTGAGGTAAATATCATCTTATAACTTTCTTGGTGATTTTCAGAGATGTATAAATATATAATTCATCGGCCAAAATAGGTTTTAAAAATTATTCTGGAAATACTAAATTGGACACTGCAACATTTTTTTGTATAAGTAAGCTATATATGTATAAAGTAGTATCTGGAAATTTTTGTGGAATTTTCCAAGCTAAGAAATCATGGATGCTTTGGAAAGATAGAATGTAGGATTTTCGAGTATTCGGGAGTTAGGGTTTTAGGAACATAATCCTACGTATAAGATCCAGAGTTGCCAAAAAGGAATTTGAGATAAATCTTGGATCAATAGTGAGTGGATGTCATGATGGCAACATGATTCACCAAATATCCAAATAGAGTTCAAATAGATTCCAAGAAATCCAACTAAAAAAGATTTTCACGGATTTAATTTGGGGGAAATCTAAAAGTAGAGTTATTAAAAATTGGTGCGTTAGACAGCCTCTTCGTTATCCTCTCTCTTTCCTCGCCGCCACTGTTGTGCCTTCGTCTCCGGCCTCCTCACCCTGCTATCTTAGTCTAACACCACCGTCTCTCGCTCCCCGGCTCCTCGCCATTCCCTCTTAGTCCGTTGTCGCCCTTCCCTTTCGTCTCCCGTTTGATCTCCCTCACCGGAGTCGTCCCCTCTCTCTTCGTCCTCGTCTGGCCATGGATCTCGCTAGCGGGGAAGGGGGATGGAGTTCGAGCTGGTGTGGCCTTTGTGGCCTCAATGGAGGCGAAGGAGCAAGCCCGGGGCCGCTAGGTTCCTCGATGTCCGAGGCGTCGACCTTACACTTTGGATCGGCACCACAGGGAGGTAGAGATATCTGCATCTATGAAGTGGCCAAGTATATTTCCGATTGGCATAAGTGGCAATCGGGCAAGCCGATTCGCTGAGTGAGTTGCCGTGTCTACTAAAGACGGATTTTTCGCCAAAATGACCAAGCCTCATTGGATGGTTTCGTGCTGAAGTGCAAAGGAACTGGGGAGGTTCTTCCCTAGTCGGTCTAGAAAATAAACTCACATCAGTGGATCGGATCAATGCTCGAATATGAAGGACTGAGAAAAACTACCCCATTTAACTCACTTTTTTATAGAAGTTCCAGGACCCATGCGATAACAAGAAGCCTTCGGTGCACTGATACGGAAAGATGTTTGGTTTGTGCTTTTGCCCGTGTACGAAAAGTCCGGGGGTGACCACAAGCCAGCTCGCAGCCGGCTTGCACACATGCTATGCTCTGTGCAACCATGCTTTCCTGAGTGAGTAATTATTTTGTCTAGCACGACTTGAGGATTCACAAGCTGATCCCGTTATGATGGCTAGCATGTGTTCATGTACGTACTCATTCCCCACGGCATTTTAATCACTTCGGATCCAACTGATCAAAATCTCACGAGGATGCAGTTAAGAGCGGTGCATAATCTTAACCACGTCGCATTCACTCTTAGAAGTATTTTACCGCTTAAGAAACCGGTAAACGTTTACTCCAAAACCACTCCCTTTATTTTGCATTGTGACTGAAGTAGCTCCAATTTGGCTCCCTATATCAGTATCATCTTTAGTGTCTAGTCAAATGATCACCTCTTTCTATCTGTGTTCTAACGGTCTTCTCGCTGCTCTCTAAAATTTATTTTACCCATTACTATGTTTAAATATATCTCTCACTTCTACTACTGCTTCCCTTCCTCTACCTTGACGGCGGGCCCCCCTTCTCTTTTGACCTCCTGGCCGACACTTATCTCCTCCCCTCACATCTCCCTCACATGTATCCTCCCTCCGCAGTTTGCTCCACCTCGACGGCGCAACAAGGAAAGAGCAAGGAGGTGGCACCGACAAATGCGCAGCATGGTGACGCAACGGATTTTGATGGAACATGTACCAGTCGTAACCCTAAATCGAAAGGTAGCATCGAGGAATTGTAAGGCAAGGTGATGGGGGGATACTTTACAGGTAGGCCCATGGACCCGGAAAGTAGACCCGCCAAGACCAAGAAGGCCAAAGCCGAGTCACGTATCAAGTCGCATGGGCTGGGCTGGAGACAAGTCGACCAAGGCCCATGATGAAGAAAGGACCCGTCCGGAAGGAGTCCAAGTGCAACCCGGAGCCCTAACTTGGAAGACCAAGACGTAGAGTAGGACTCCGTGTTCTAGTATGACTCGGTGTAAATTGTAAGTCCAGAGACCCGGCAGCCTTTATAAGCGGGGTCCTGGACCTTAGATCAAAAAGCAAGTTCGAAGGCAAGTTAGAGAGAGAGAGTTCTAGAGAATAAGCTTCAACCAGTAGGGAGAAACCCTAGCCACCAGAGAGAAGTCGCCGGCTCCTGAGTTGTAGGAGCCGGGTCCCTGTAGTCGAGATACAATCAAGAGCAATAATATAGAAGCAGGAAGTAGGTCTTTACCTCGAATCAGAGGGGCCGAACCTGGGTAAATCCTTGTTCCCCGACGAGATTAATCGTTCCCACGTACTTCAATCACCAATGGCCCCAGAACTCATCTTCCCGGAGGAAGAACTTGCCGTGACAACCCCACGATAGTTGGCGCCCACCGTGGGGCCTACGGTGACGAAAGGAGTTGAGATCGTTGGAGCTGCTCGTCGAGCTATGGAGAAACTCGCCATCGGGCGGGTCTACACTGATGAGCATGGAGAAACAGAGATCGATGACTCAGGCTGGACCTCGGAGATGAACGAAGTCGACGAGGGTTATCAGCTTGTCTTTGGAGGAATCAACGTGTTCGTCGGGATGGTGTGCGCGTCGGGTCTTCGCGTAAACTCGGCGGAGTCAGTATCAGAGCCAACCGTTGTCGTCGAGTCCGACGGCGAGGAGTCGGTCGGAACTTCAGAGGTCGGCATCATCGCCGAGTCTGAGGGACCCCTAGCTGAGGAACCAGAGGCGATGCAAGAGTCAGATTCAGATTATGATGCAGATTCAGAGTCCATCCTACCCTTGTTGATCGGCTTGGGTACGGGATAGAGGAAGAGGATTATGAGGAGTCGCCAGTACGCGCTCGTGTTGTGGGAGTCTACATGTCTGGAAACACAGGGAATCAGTTCGATCCGACTCTATTGACAAAGGAAATTAATGCAAGTAATGCCGCTGAGAGGGCAGCCGAGTTAACCAACGCTCGTGCTGCGTTGGAGAAGCAGCTAGCTGATATTACAGAGGCAAACCGTCGACTAGCCGCGGAACAGGCCCGAGTCCAGGATGAAGCTCAAGTTGTGCGGAGGCGCCGCGAGGAGCTTACTTCAATTCAACACCGCAGAGTCAGGAGTCGCTTGCATGATGGAGTCCACATCAATCCAACCAATCTATTCATCACACCTAACGGTTCAGGCAGAGTAGCTGGACTGGGAGGCTCAGCGGCAGCGGGAGGCGCCGCAGGAGGAGCCGGAGGAGCACCACCACCACCACCACCACCACCCCCAGAAGGATCGGGAGGCAGCCGTGCCAACGGACCACCGCCTGAAGGAGGAGTCGGAGGAGGAGCATCTGGTGGCTTAGGGTCATAGCCTAACAGATTTCATACTCCAGAGGGACATTATTCTAATCCTATGGACAACGTTCATGCGGCGACTCTGAGATTGGAGAATATTGTGGTACCAGAGGGACCAGCAGGACAGGAGACTCGTGAGGCTATCGAGTTACTGAAAACAGCTTTGACTCAGCAGGCTTTGTATCCAACTTTTCCAGACGCAAGTAGGCTACATTCAACACCTTTCAACTCAGGCACGAGGAGTCGGCACGGCGAGTCCAATCCGGCAAACTCTACGAGTGCAAGGCGTCGTGAACTAGTGAGGAATCGTGCAAACATGCCAACTATTTCACAAGCTCAGCTAGTGGTTGATGAAGCAAGGCAACGACGAGAAAGAGAAGCTGCAAGAGCTCGGGAGGCAGAGAGGGATAGAGCGTTAGTGGGTGCAGTCAACCCGCCTCAGCCAACCCGGGTGCACGAGGAGGTAACTTCTCCTGGTGCTTCCCCAGCATTAACAGGACCAGAGTGTTTATCTGATGCCATCAGGTCCGAGTCCTTCCCCAACAGTTTCAAGGAGCCGCGCAAGGTTCCAAACTATGAGCCAAACATGGACCCGACCTCTTGGTTGGGCACATACGAGATGGCAATGAGTATTCGCAATGCCACAGGTAATCTGTGTGCCAAGTTCATGTATCTTATGATGGAGGGAGCAGCCAAGGTTTGGATGCGCAACTTGCCTCCTAGGTCAATCAACTCTTGGGAGCAATTAAAGGCAGCTTTTATTCAGAACTTCCAGGGCACATGCAAAAAACTCAGCACCATCGAGGACCTAGAGCGGTGTGTCCAGAGGAAGGGCGAGTCAGCAAGGCACTGGATGAAGCGAGTCTCAGAGATCATTAACTCCTCACAAGGACTCCCACCAGTTTCAGTGTTAATGGCGATGGAGAGAAATTGCAGTTACAATCCCTTGAGTTGGAAGCTAGGTCGTATGAAGGAGAGCCTGAATCAAGGTATTCCCCTTACGATTGGTGAGATCATGGCAGGTGCTAATAAGCACGCTGCCACAGACAAAACAAAGGATCAGGAGGAAGGAACTAAAGGACAAGGTGGCAATGGTCAGAATCAGAACCAGAATCAGAACCAGAATCAAGGTGGTGGCAAGAGGCCATATGGAGACAACTCTGACCTAGTGGCCAACACAAACACTGGAGTCAGACGCAAGGACAATAATTCTGGTGGATACCAAGGCCGTACTCCAAGCACAGAGGAGGTCTTGAGGATTCCATGCCCTAAACATGCTAAGAACGGTAGATGCGGTCATACCCTGGGACAGTGCGTAGATTTGCAGCGCGCCAGGTTCCAAGGGCCAGGAGGAGGTAACAACAATGGTGGATATAGAGGAAACAATGGAGTCGGAGGACCCGGCAATAACGGTGGAGGAGCCGGCAATAACCCAAACCAACCTCAAGGAGGAGGTCACTAGCAGGGCGGGTTCCAGCAAACCCGAAGCAGCTTAATGATGGCAATGGTCAGTATTATGTCACAACTCGGCAGCACAACCCGAGTCGTGGCAGCTACCATGTCTTCACAACTAGTACGTCCAAGCGTTCCAAGAAGTTGAAAGTCAGAGCAGTTAATGCAGTAGAGCCGGCCCTTCCACAGTGGCTCAGGTGGTCAGAGCAAACCATCACATGGAGTCGGGCAGATCATCCACCAAGAGTCGACGAGCCAGGGCAGTTAGCCTTGGTGGTAGCACCTCAAGTTGGGGGCTATACATTAAACAAAGTGCTTATGGATGGTGGAAGCAGTATCAACATCTTATATTATGACACATTCAAGAGGATGCAGCTGCAAGATAGACAGCTAATTCCAACAGAGACAGTGTTCCATGGGATAGTACCAGGGAAGTCGGCCAAGCCCATTGGTAAGATTTATCTTGAGGTTGCTTTTGGCACAGTGGAGAATTTTCGTTCAGAGATTATGCCCTTTGAGGTAGTGGACCTTAAGAGCCCATATCATGCTCTTTTTGGTCGACCTGCATATTTTAAGTTTATGGCCAGGCCATGCTATGTGTACTTGAAGCTCAAGATGCCAGGTCCAGCAGGAGTCATTACAGTTAATGGCAGCAGACAGATGGCATTGGAGTGTGAGTTAGGTGATGCAGCTATGGCTGAGACAGCTTGTGCTCAAGAGGAGCTAAAGTTTTACAAGGCAAACGTGGACCCGGAGGACAACTCGGTCCTTAAGAAGCCGGCCACAGAGGAGAAGATGAAATTCAAGTCAGCTCAGGACACAAAGCAAGTCGACTTTACCCCTGGTGACTCTTCCAAGCAGTTCACCATTGGGGCACACCTCTCTGATAAATAGGAAAGCGCGCTCGTCGAGTTCATCCGTGAGAACCGGGACGTCTTTGCATGGAAGCCATCTGACATGCCAGGAGTCCCGAGAGAACTCGCCGAGCACAGCTTACATGTTAATCCTAATGCAAGACCAGTCAAGCAGGGTCTGCGCAAGTTTCATGATGACAGGAGGAAAGCTATAGGAGAAGAGGTGGCTCGGCTCCTCGCAGCCGAGTTCATCAAGGAGGTCTTTCACCCAGAGTGGGTGGCCAATCCAGTGTTAGTACCAAAGAAGACAGGAGAGTTGCGGATGTGCATCGACTTCACGGGCCTGAACAAGCATTGCCCTAAGGACCCGTTTGCACTACCTCGCATAGACCAGATCATTGACTCCACAGCGGGGTCAGAGTTGCTTTGTTTCTTGGATGCATATTCAGGGTACCATCAGATCAGACTCAACATAGAGGATGAGCTGAAGACGTCCTTCATCACGCCCTTTGGAGCATTTTGTTACACAACAATGCCCTTTGGACTCAAGAATGCAGGAGCTACATATCAGAGATGTATCCAAAATTGTTTCAAAAAACAGATTGGAAGGAATATTCATGCTTATGTGGATGATGTAGTGGTCAAGTCTCAGAAGGCCGACTCTCTGATAGCAGACCTGACAGAAACGTTTGAGAACCTACGCAAGTACAAGATGAAGCTCAACCCAACCAAGTGTGTTTTTGGAGTCCCTGCTGGCAAACTCCTAGGCTTCATCGTTTCAGAGAGAGGCATTGAGGCAAATCCAGAGAAAATCAAGGCTATCCATAACTTGCAGAAGCCGACTTGTCTGAAGGACGTTCAAAAGCTCACTGGATGTGTGGCAGCTCTAAGCAGGTTTATTTCCAGACTCGGGGAGAAGGCGGGTCCTCTCTACCGACTCCTGAAGAAGTCAGATAAATTCCTATGGGATGAAGAAGCTGACCGTGCTTTTGAGGAGTTGAAGAAAACTTTGTCAACAGCACCAGTGCTTGCAGCTCCTACAGATAAGGAGCCCATGTTATTATATGTAGCTGCCAACGAGAGAGTTGTCAGTGCAGTAGTAGTTGTGGAGCGTGCAGAGGAAGGAAAGGAGTACCCAGTGCAGAGACCTGTCTACTACATCAGTGAAGTCCTCACAGAGTCAAAGCAAAGGTACCCACAGTGGCAGAAGTTGGTCTATGGAGTTTTTCTTGCAAGTAGAAAGCTCAAGCATTATTTCCAAGAGCATCCAATTAAGGTGGTGAGTTCAGCACCGCTGGCAGATATTATACGCAACAGAGAAGCAACAGGGCGAGTCGCCAAGTGGGCAATTGAGTTGGGTCCCTATCATATCACATATGAGCCAAGGACAGCGATCAAATCTCAAGCTTTGGTTGATTTTGTCAATGATTGGACAGATTTTACATCTTCACCAAGCACCCCTTGCACCAAGTATTGGACAATGCACTTTGATGGGTCCAGACAGTTAGAAGGCTCAGGAGCCGGCGTGGTGTTAACATCACCTAAAGGAGATAAGTTAGCATATGTCCTTCAGTTACACTTTGATTGTACCAACAACATGGCAGAGTATGAGGCTTTGCTGCATGGCCTGCGTTTGGCCAAGGAGATGAACAGTCAAGCGTATCAGGTGCTTTGGAGACTCGGATCTCGTAGCTCAGCAAGTGTCTGGAACTTGGGACTCGAAGGACGCAAACATGGCAGCTTATAGAAGAGCAGTCGAACAGATAGCCGGGTTCTTTTCTGGTTATCAAGTGGAGCATATTGACAGGCGCAAGAACGAGGCCGCTGATGCGTTATCACGACTCGGCTCTCGTCGAGAGAAAGTACCACCAAATGTGTTCTTGGATGAACTCCATCACCCTTCAGTCAAGTTGCCCACAGAGGAGGAGTTAGCTTTTCCAGACCCAGAGTCGGCACTTGTTGCAGCAGTACGAACAATCCCAACGTGGACAGAGCCCTACCTAGCGTATCTCCTGCGGGGTGAACTCCCAAAGGATGAAGTCAAGCAAAAGCAACTCATCAGGCGATGCAAGTCCTACACAGTCATTGACGGCGAGTTGTATAGAAGGAGTGTTACTGGAGTCTACCAGAGATGTGTGTCTCCAGAGGAGGGCAAGCAAATATTGCAAGAGATCCATGCAGGAGATTGTGGTCATCATGCATCCACTAGATCCTTGGTGTCAAAAGCTTTCAGACACGGGTTCTTTTGGTTGACAGCACATTTAGATGCAGAAAGGATAGTTCGAGTCTGTGATGGATGTCAAAGGTACGCAAGGCAAGACCACGTGCCAGCTCAAGAACTCAGAACCATCCCTATCACTTGGCCATTTGCAGTTTGGGGACTCGACATGGTGGGCCCTTTCTCAAAGTCGCCTTGTCAGAAGACCCATCTGCTAGTAGCAGTTGACAAGTTCACCAAGTGGGTGGAAGTGGAACCCGTCAGCAGAGTCGACGGTGCATCAGCTGTGAGATTCTTCAAGAAAATAGCAACACGATTTGGATACCCTCATAGCATCATTACAGACAATGGTACCAACTTATCAGTTGGGGAGATGGCCAAGTTTTGTGGTGAGAACAATATCAGACTCGACCTAGCCTCAGTGGCACATCCACAGTCCAATGGACAAGCAGAGAGGGCAAATCAGGAGTTGCTGAAGGGAATTAAGCCTCGGCTCCGAGTCCCTTTGCTAAGAGCCGCCGGGTCTTGGGTTGAGGAGTTACCAGCAGTACTTTGGAGCATCAGGACGACTCCTAACAGATCCACTGGCTTCACACCTTTCTTCATGGTGTATGGAGCAGAAGCTGTCTTGCCAAGCGACTTGTTGCATGACTCGCCACGAGTCGCCAATTACGTTGAGACAGAAAACGAACTCGCCCGCCAGGACTCGGTCGATGCACTTGAGGAAGCAAGGGAGTTAGCCCTAGAGAGATCAGCAGTTTATCAGCAAGACTTGCGGCGATATCACGCACGCAGAGTCAAGACCCGGACTTTCCAGGAAGGAGACTTAGTGCTTCGCCTTGTCCAGAATAAGGAAGGGATGCACAAGTTATCTCCACCATGGGAAGGACCGTTCATCATAAGCAAGAATCTGAACAACGGATCGTACTATCTAATGGATGTGCGAGAGCCGGCAAGTGTAGGCAAAGGAGCTGATACAGCTCATACTCTAGATCCTTATGCAGAGGCAAAGAGGCCTTGGAACATAGCTCAGTTACGTCCTTATTATACTTAAGTTGTAACAGATTCATGAGTTGAAAGGCAATGAGCCCAGTGAGCCATGCCTAGATGTAATCGAATTGTTATGATCAAATGAAATAAAGCCGGCTTTTGTGAACATGAGTCCTTTAGTCGAGTCACCCAGTGAGTGCGCTTTATTCTTTAAATTTTGATCATCAGGTTCTTGGGGGCTTGCTTTTCAGTGAAAAAAGCTAAGCTTAAACTCTTGGACCCGGCACAGTAGCCAAACTTTTCCTAGTCTTTTCGCTGGTAAGTCAGATGCATCCTGCACAATATGATCTATCTACAGGCATGACTTGTTTCTCTCTCTTATGGATCCTAAGGAACATATGAGTTAAGAACCTGTCAGCACAAACTGTAAGAGAAGTCATGCAGGGCCTACTTATTCATCAGTGAAAGACTAGACGGGTTATAAGAACCAAGCCGATTGGCACAAATTCAAAATAGCTAACAAGCTAAAAAGTTTAAAGGCACCAGTAGTGCATCATTACAACTCAAAATAGCTAACAAGCTACAAATTTTAAAAATACCAGTAGTGCATCATTACAGAGTTTAAATACCAACAACACAGCATTACATAGTAATCAAAAGTCATTCAGAGGGTTGTCTTCAAGAGGAGCTGACTCCTTCGCCAGAGTTGGGGAGTCCTTCTTAACAGGAGACTTGTCCTTTGTCTGGACAGCAGGAATTGAGTAGCCTTTCTTCACAGGAGATTTGCCTTGTGCTTCAGCAGCAGAGGAAGGAGCCGGCTTCAATGGAGGCTTGGTGGCGACTCTCTTCGTTTGAAAGCCAGTACCCTTGGGACTCTTCATGTGCTTAGCAAGTTCTGCTTGTTTCTGAGCGTCTCCAGAGACAGCTCTGGAAGGAGTGGGCGCAGCAGGAGTCTTCAGGGTAGGCTCAGCACTTGGAACAGGAGCCGCCGGTGACGATGAACTCGGACCGGCGGAAGAAGAGAATACACCAGCTGGGTCCTGTGATGGGCGGCCAAAGTTTACTATCTGAGGAGTTTCTGGAGCGACTCTTTTGTTCTCCAAATCATAATGATGAACCCATACCTCAGGGTCCATCTTATTGGCAATCTCGCAAGCATATGGCCGCACCAGTTTTTCTTCGGCCTTGAAGTCATCCTGAGTGAAAGGTTTGCCATCCTCATGTTGCTCAGGCTTCCCCATCGTCAGCATTGCTGGCTCTAGGACAGTTGGATAGTAGCTGTGGGCTAAGCCAAGATCCTGGTGGAGGCTCTCCTCATTGAAGATTGTTTCCACAGACGCATATAGCCTGGTGCTCTGGACAACTCGTCCACCAGACGTTCAGGCTCTTTGGGGTACTTGCCTTTATGATTCAAATACTTGACCACAGAACGGGCTCCCTCTTGTAGCCCATGACAGTAATCAAGCATCTCAGATAGTTGCTTGCTTGTGGGCAATTTAAGCTTTGGGGAGTCAGCCCCTGCAGAAAGAAAATCAAGGAGTCATTGTCAGTTGAAAAGCAGTTCAGAAAGGTGCAAAAGGAAGCAAGCAAAAGTCATAAACTCACCAAATATATGCTGACACATGGCACCAATGCCCTTCTTGCAAGTGTCGAACACAGCTTTCAGGTCGTTGTGTGCCTTCTGGGCAATCTTTTTGGCCTCAGCCGACTCTTTTTTCACCTGCTCCAGTTGAGCAGCCAAGGTCTTCAGATCCTTCTCAAGCTGAAGGGAGTGTTCTTTTTCGACCATGGCAGATCTGGCACTGGCAGCTGCCTGGTCCTCAAGTTCTTTCATATCTCTCTTCATCTTGGAGACAATGCACTGCAATTACAAGTCATAAAGCACAAGTGAGCTCCACAAGTCAAATAACGAACTCATGAGCTCCAAGTCGTCACAAGTTAACAACTTGGCGCTTGGGGGCTACTCAGGAGTCAGTTTTTTCATAAACAGCAAGCAGGCATGAGTCCTAATCGACAAGTCCTAAGCTCCAAGTCGCCACAAGTTAGCAACTTGGCGCTTGGGGGCTACTGGCAGATCAGAATTTTTCATCAAGTTAAGTATGAGTCAAGTACATATATTTGCAGCTCCAAGTCGCCACAAGTTAGCAACTTGGCGCTTGGGGGCTACTCGCAGAACATAAATTCTTCTTCAAGTAAGGTGTCAGTAAGCAACATATATTGATAGCCCCAAGTCGTCGCAGGCTGACAACTCGGCGCTTGGGGGCTACTCGTGCAAAAGTTTTTGGTCTAAGGACCCGACAGACAGTAAATTAGCAGCCCCGAGTCCTAGTAGAGCTAAAGACTCAGTGCTTGGGGGCTACAGTGTGCAAATTTTTTCTATGTAGCAATTGGGTTCAGTTTCAAATCGAAGCACCTATCCTAGTCACAAGTCACCACAGACAGGTGCTTGGGGGCTACTGGGATAGGATGATGCCAGAAAAGCATATAAGGTGAAGTCAGAGGACTTACTTCATGAACCATGAGGAGAGATCTAAGAGCAGCTTGCTCGTCATCCTTCAGCCTAGCAGATTGATCATTCAAGTCAACAGCTTCAGCATAAGCTTCAGAAAATGACATGTTGTCAGCCACTTGAAGTCGGCTGTAATCAGTTGATGACTTGATCTTGATGGACGGAGAGGCTGCATGGGTCGGCTTCACAGGAGCCGGCTGAACTTTAGGCGCAATATCAGGAGTCGCAGCACCAGAGCTGGGCTGGACTATTGTTGGAGTTGCCGCCCGGGTCCTTGAAGGGGACTCGGGAATGGTTGGAGTCGTGGTAGCACCAGCAGATGCAGCAATTGAAGGGCCTGTCTTTGTGCTGGTCGTTTCAGAGGCCGAAGGAGGTGCAGGTCCACGACCAGAAGTGACATCAGCCATGCCTGAGTGCTTGGTTACCTTAGAACAAGGCCGAGCCCTGAAATACGCAAAGATAGAAGTCAGCAACAGAATTAGTGAAAAGAGAAAAAAGCAGAAGTCATTTGAATACAAGTATAGAAGCAAAGGAACCTTACCCAATATTGGTCTCCAGGTCCAAGGGGGCCTGAGAGTTCGAAGAAGGCATTGACATCCCAGAGTTGTAAGAGTCGTCCTTTTGGGGAGGAGAGGTCGATTTCCGCTGGTGTGAGACTGGCAGAGGCTCAGGAGCATCTGCAGGCCCATCGGAACGCAGCTTCCTCTTCCTGGCGGCGATAACACTCTGCATGTGTTCTTCAGGCTTAGTGGGAGAGCGAGAGGACCCAAGGACTCGTGAGAGTGGTACCTTGGGAACAGCCTCTCGAGAGCCATTATTGTTTGAGGCTGGAGAGGACGAGGAGTGACTCCTAGCAGAGGACTCTGCAGATGGAGATGGTTGAGCAACAGCAGAGGCAGTATCAGTTTGCCTAGTGGTGGGAGCCTCTGGAGAGGACTCGTCATCATCAATTTCTTCCACAATGGGAGCCTCCTGAGAGGACTCCTCTTCATCAACATTTTCAGTTGGAGCCTCTGGCGAGGACTCCTCATCGGCAGCATCATCATCAGCGGGAGCCCCCTGGGAGGACTCCTCATCCGCATCATCAGTGTCTTCTGCCACAGTGGTTTGATCTGTGGCAGGGATCTCTTCTTCAGCCTCAGCTTCAGCTTCAGCTTTATCCTTAGTACCAGCTCCAGAGGCCGGCTTCCAGAAGGAGTCGGTGAGCTGCAACAGAGTCAGTAAACATGAGTCAGCAAGCAGTACAAGTGAGATCAAGGTTGAAATAAAGTAGAGAGTGATACTTACATCAGGAGCTGGGTTGGTCGAGCAGAAGGGTTGGAGCCCGAAATGAGCTTGATCCTTCACCGGTTTCCCAGTCAACTTTTTGATAAGTCGACCAAGTTCGGGTCCATCAGACAATTGCTCCGTAACTCGGAGGTCATCACCAGCGCATCTGGTATATGAGCAGATCAGTCGAGTCCTAGGACTCAGAGGCTGGATTCTCCAGGTCGTCCAGCAGCGGACAAGATCCATATTCTCTAAGTTGTGAGATAAGAGCGCCCGGATGCGATTGATCAGAGACTCGACTCTTGGCCGGGCGGCCTCTGGGCACCTAGCTTTCATCAGAGGAGTCGCCCGGAGGCGTTCCTCAGAGAACAAGGGAAGCTTGGGTTCATTTGCAGGGGAGGTATCCTTGCAATAGAAAAAGGTTTTTTGCCAATCCTTGATGCGATTGGGAAAGATTGGCTTTGGGAAGACAGAATTGAGACGCCGTTGAAGGGCGACGGCGCCACATTGGAGAAGAGGGCCCCCAGAGGTCTCGGGCTGAGGGTTGCAGTAGAAGAGCTCAAGCCAGAGATTGATGTCGGGTTTAATCTGGAGGTAATCCTCACAGAGAACGACGAAATTGGAAAGGGTTAGAATGGAGTTAGGAGCTAGATCGTGAATCCGCAGCTCGTAAAGTTCGAGGAGCTGGCGGAAGAAAAGATCGCCGGGGGGAGAAAATCCGCGGAACAGGTGCTCCACGAAGACAACTACTTCACCCTTAGCGGGAGAGGGAACAATCTCATCCCCTGGGGCCCGAGCTTGAGCACTAGAGGGAATCAAACCTGAGAGCCTATGGGTCTTCAATTGCTCCGCCGAGACCACAGATCCACCCCAATCGGCGGAGATCGACCGCTTGGAAGAGGATTTTGCGGCGGCGGCGGCCGCGGCGGCGATGTCCACCGTCCTGCTCGACGAGGTTGCCTTGGCCTTTGATGTGGTCTTTGTGCGCTTGGGAGCCATGGCGTGCGGGCGGTGCGTGCTGGGCGCGGGGAGAGATGGGCGCGAAGAGAAAAGGAGAGGTTTTGAGCTGAAGGGGCAAGTGAGGTTTAAGACCTAACCCTTCGCGATTTATAAAGGGGGGTAAAACCCTAGAAATTTACAGAGTGGGTCCACAGTTAACTGTGGATAACGTTTCAGTAAAAACGTTCCAGTGGCTAACAGACAGATAAGAAATTATAATAGAGAAAGGTCAAAGTCACAGATGTGGAAGTAGCCGGCTTGTCTCAGAGTGACGAGTCCTGTGACAGTGAAATCAAGTTATCTAGTCCTTGTTTGCAAGAGTCACACCAGAACCCGGCCTGCTAGTACGAAGGCAAGAGTGGTGGCTTGAACAAGGGATAAGAGTGGACTCATTTTATATATGTATTATGTTTTTATGCAGGAATTCATCTTGGAGCTAGCAGCAAGCGACTTTGGAGCCATTGGCTCAAGTGGAAGGAGTCGACCCAGAGAGTCGAACCAGCAAGTCAGAGGAAGCCGCCAAGCTGCGCCCAAGATAAATTCGGGGGCTACTGATGGGGGGATACTTTACAGGTAGGCCCATGGACCCGGAAAGTAGACCCGCCAAGACCAAGAAGGCCAAAGCCGAGTCACGTATCAAGTCGCATGGGCTGGGCTGGAGACAAGTCGACCAAGGCCCATGATGAAGAAAGGACCCGTCCGGAAGGAGTCCAAGTGCAACCCGGAGCCCTAACTTGGAAGACCAAGACGTAGAGTAGGACTCCGTGTTCTAGTATGACTCGGTGTAAATTGTAAGTCCAGAGACCCGGCAGCCTTTATAAGCGGGGTCCTGGACCTTAGATCGCAAGGCAAGTTAGAGAGAGAGTTCTAGAGAATAAGCTTCAACCAGTAGAGAGAAACCCTAGCCACCAGAGAGAAGTCGCCGGCTCCTGAGTTGTAGGAGCCGGGTCCCTGTAGTCGAGATACAATCAAGAGCAATAACATAGAAGCAGGAAGTAGGTCTTTACCTCGAATCAGAGGGGCCGAACCTGGGTAAATCCTTGTTCCCCGACGAGATTAATCGTTCCCACGTACTTCAATCACCAATGGCCCCAGAACTCATCTTCCCGGAGGAAGAACTTGCCGTGACAACCCCACGACAGACAGGGTGACGTATCGCTTGCCTTCCTTGCCGAAAGCTTACCCCCCTGCTGATTACCTCCTCCTTGTGCGGTGGTTTGGATTATTGCCGGCTCCTCCACCGTTATGCCGGGTCTCCGGCTTCATTGTTTCCTCTATATCCCCATTGTGTTACCTTTTCCTGGTCCCGAACACTGGCGCGCTGCAGATCCACGCATGTCCCAAGGTATGCCCGCATCTACGTTCTTGGCATGTTTAGGGCAAGGACTCAAGACATCCTCTGTAGTTGGGGTGCGTCCTTGATATCCTTGAGACTTATTGTCCTTGCGTCTGACTCCAGTGTTTGTAGTTGGCCACTAGGTCAGAGTTGTCACCATATGGGCCGCTTGCTAGCCACCCTGGTTCTGGTTTTGATTCTAGGTTCTGATTAGTTGCCACCCTGTCCTTTACTTCCTCCTCCTGGTCCTTGGTTTAGTCTGTGGCTGCGTGGCTTATTAGCACCTGCCATGATTTCACCAATCGTCAAGGGAATACCTGATTCAGACTCTCCTTCATGCGACCTAGCTTCCAACTCAAGGGATTGTAACGTGCAATTTCTCTCCATCGCCATTATCACTGAAACCGGTGGAAGTCCTTGTGAGGAGTTAATGATCTCTGAGACCTCGCTTCATCCAGTGCCTTGCTGACTCGCCCTTCCTCTGAACACACCGCTCCAGGTCCTCAATGGTGCTGAGCTTTTTGCATGTGCCCTGGAAGTTCTGAATAAAAGCCGCCTTCAATTGCTCCCAAGAGTTGATTGACCTAGGAGGCAAGTTGCGCATCCAAACCTTGGCTGCTCCCTCCATCATAAGATACATGAACTTGGCACACAGATTACCTGTGGCATTGCGAATACTCATCGCCATCTCGTATGTACCCAACCAAGAGGTCGGGTCCATGTTGGGCTCATAGTTTGGAACCTTACGCGGCTCCTTGAAACTGCTGGGGAAGGACTCGGACCTGATGGCATCAGACAAACACTCTGGTCCTGTTAACGCTGGGGAAGCACCAGGAGAAGTCACCTCCTCGTGCACCCGGGTTGGCTGAGGCGGGTTGGCTGCACCCACTAACGCTCTGTCCCTCTCTGCCTCCCGAGCTCTTGCTGCTTCTCTTTCTCGTCGTTGCCTTGCTTCATCAACCACTAGCTGAGCCTGTGAAGTAGTTGGCATGTTTGCACGATTCCTCACTAGTTCACGACGCCTTGCACTCGTAGAGTTGGCCGGGTTGGACTCACCGTGCCGACTCCTCGTACCTGAGTTGAAAGGTGTTGAATGTAGCCTACTTGCATCTGGAAAAGTTGGATACAAAGCTTGCTGAGTCAAAGCTGTCTTCAGTAACTCGATAGCCTCACGAGTCTCCTGTCCTGCTGGTCCCTCTGGTACCACAATATTCTCCAATCTCAGAGTCGCCGCATGAACGTTGTCCATAGGATTAGAGTAATGTCCCTCTGGAGTATGAAATCTGTTAGGCTGAGACCCTAAGCCACCAGATGCTCCTCCTCCGACTCCTCCTTCAGGCGGTGGTCCGTTGGTACGGCTGCCTCCCGGTCCTTCTGGGGGTGGTGGTGGTGGTGGTGCTCCTCCGGCTCCTCCTGCGGCGCCTCCTGCTGCCGCTGAGCCTCCTAGTCCGGCTCCTCTGCCTGGACCATTAGGTGTGGTGAATAGATTGGTTGGATTGATGTGGACTCCATCATGCAAGCGACTCCTGGCTCTGCGGTGTTGAATTGAAGTAAGCTCTCGCGGCGCCTCCGCACGACCTGAGCTTCATCTTGGACTCGGGCCTGTTCTGCAGCTAGTCTACGGTTTGCCTCTGTAATATCAGCTAGTTGCTTCTCCAACGCAGCACGAGCGTTGGTTAACTCAGCCGCCCTCTCTGCGGCATTACTTGCATTAATTTCCTTTGTCAATAGAGTCGGATCAAACTGATTCCCAGTGTTTCCAGACATGTAGACTCCCACAACACGAGCGCGTACTGGCGACTCCTCATAATCCTCTTCCTCTATCCCATACCCAAGCCGATCTTCAAACAAGGGTAGGATGGACTCTGAATCTGCATCATAATCTGAATCTGACTCTTGCAGCATCTCTGGTTCCTTAGCTAGGGGTTCCTCAGACTCGGCGACGATGCCGACCTCTGAAGTTCCGACCGACTCCTCGCCGTCGGACTCGACGACAACGGTTGGCTTCTGGTACTGACTCCGCCGAGTTCGCGCGAAGACCCGACGTGCAAACCATCCCGACGAACACGTTGATTCCTCCAAAGACAAGCTGATAACCCTCGTCGACTTCGTTCATCTCCGAGGTCCAGCCTGAGTCATCGATCTCTGTTTCTCCATGCTCATCCGTGTAGACCCGCCCGATGGCGAGTTTCTCCATAGGCCCGACGAGCAGCTCCAACGATCTCAACTCCTTTTGTCACCACTAGGCCCCACGGTGGGCGCCAACTGTCGTGGGGTTGTCACGGCAAGTTCTTCCTCAGGGAAGATGAGTTCTGGGGCCATTGGTGATCGAAGTACGTGGGAACGGTTAATCTCGCCAGGGAACAAGGATTTACCCAGGTTCGGCCCCTCTGATTAGAGGTAAAGACCTACTTCCTGCTTCTATGTTATTGCTCTCGATTAGATCTCGATTACAAGGACCCGGCTCCTACAACTCAGGAGCCGGCGACTTCTCTCTGGTGACTAGGGTTTCTCTCTACTGGTTGAAGCTTAGCTTACTACGATCCAGGACCCCCCTTATAAAGGTGGCGGGTCCCTGGACTTACAATTTGTATCGAGTTCTACTCATACACGGAGTCCTACTCTAGGCTTTGTCCTTCCAAACTAGAACTCCGGGTTGTACTTGGACTCCATCTTTGGACGTGTCCCCTTCTCCACACGGGCCTTGGTCGGCTTGTCTCCATCCCAGCCCATGTGACTTGTCTCGTGACTCGGCATTGNTCCAAGATGAATTCCTGCAATTAAAACATAACACACGTAAAATGAATCCATCCTGTCCTTTTGTACAAGTCCACCGCTCTAGCTCTTTATAGCACTTGGCCGAGTCTGTGGCTATTCCTGTACACCACTCTGTCAATTTTCAACTCTTTAAGTCATAGGACTCGGCTTCCTGGAACAAGCCAACTCTTCTTCCATCTCTGTAGCCTTATCCTTTAACTGTCGAATCGTTATCCACGATTTTACCGCGGGCCACCACTGTATACCTCTAGGGTTTTTACCCTCTTATAAATGTCAAAGGGTAAGAACATAAACCTCTACTGCCCCTTCATTCCCAAACTTTCCTGTCTCTCCCTGCACTCGTTTCTTTCCCGCGCAGCGCTCCCTCTTGCACCGCACGTACGCCATGGCCCCCAAGCGCGCCGCCAAGGGCACCTCCAAGGCCAAGGCCCCTTCTGGAAGCAGGATCGTCGACATTGCCACCGAGGCCGCCGCCGCCGCCGCACCTTCCTCGAAGAGATCTATCTCCGCCGATTGGGGCGGTTCAACCATCACGGCGGAGCAGCTGAAATCACATCGCCTAGCTGGCCTTCTTCCTTCAAGCGTCAAGGCACGAGCTCCTGGGGATGAATCGGTGCCTTCTCCGGCGAAGGGCGAGGTCGTCATCTTTGCGGAGCACCTTTTCCGCGGTTTCACGCCCCCCGGTAACTTGTTCTTCCGCCAGCTCCTCGAGTTCTACAAGCTGCGCATTCATGATCTCGCTCCCAATTCTGTCCTTACCCTTTCCAATTTCGTTGTTCTCTGTGAGGATTACCTCCAGATTAAACCAGACTTAGATCTATGGCTCGAGTTGTTCTACTGCAACCCCCAACCTGAAACCTCCGGGGGCCCTCTCTTACAGTGCGGCGCTGTAGCTCTCCAGCGTCGCCTAAATTCTGTCTTCCCTAAGCCAGTTTTTCCAAACCGCATCAAAGACTGGCAAAAAACCTTCTTTTATTGCAAGGACACCTCTCCTGAGGATGAACCTAAGCTCCCTCATTCTCTGAGAGCCGACTGGAGGTGACTCCTGCTATGAAAGCCAGGTGCTCAGAGGCCGCCCGGCCCAACGTCGAGTCGTTGATCCTTAGAATCCGGGCTCTCCTCTCTCATGACCTGGAAAACATGGATCTCGTCCGCTGCTGGACCACCTGGAGAATTCAACCGTTGAGTCCCAGGACTCGGCTCATCTGCTCGTATACCAGGGTGTCACTGATGATCTCAGGGTGACAGATAAGTGTCCGACGGTCCTGAACTTGGTCGATTGATCAAGAAACTGACCGGAAAGATGGTGAAGGACCAGGCCCACTTTGGGCTCCAGCCTTTCTGTTCCACTTGCCCTGCTCCTGCCGTAAGTACTTTAACTGTCTTTCCTTCTTGCTTGCTTGCTTGTATTGTCTTAACTACTAACTCATACTTTCTGTTTCCTCTCTGCAGCTTACCGACTCCTTCTGGAAGTCGACCCTTGAAACTGACAAGGCAAAGGGAATACCTCTGCTACTGCAGAGATTGTTGAAGAAGAAGAAGCCAGCGAGGAGTCCCTCTAAAGAGGCTACTGCTGCTGGTGATGAGAATGAAGATGAGGAGTCCTCCCCTGAGGCTCCCACTGTCAATGTCATTGAGGAGGAGTCCTGACGGGGGATACTTTATAGGTAGTCCCATGGACCCGGAAAGTAGACCCGCCAAGACCAAGAAGGCCAAAGCCGAGTCACGTATCAAGTGCATGGGCTGGGCTGGAGACAAGCCAACCAAGCCCATGAAGAGGAAAGGACCCGTCCGGAAGGAGTCCAAGTAAAACCCGGAGTCTAAACTTGGAAGACCAAGACGTAGAGTAGGACTCCGTGTTCTAGTATGACTCGGTGTTAAAGTGTAAGTCCAGGGACCGGCAGCCTTTATAAGCGGGGTCCTGGACCTTAGATCGATAAGCTTCAACCAATAGAGAAACCCTAGCCACCAGAGAGAAGTCGCCGGCTCCTAAGTTGTGGGAGCCGGGTCCTTGTAATCGAGACATATCAAGAGCAATAACAGAGAAGCAGGAAGTAGGTCTTTACCTCGAATCAGAGGGGCCGAACCTGGGTAAATCCTTGTTCCTTGACGAGATTAACCGTTCCAGCGTACTTCAGTCATCAATGGCCCCAGAACTCATCTTCCCGGAGGAAGGAACTTGCCGTGACAACCCCACGACAGTTGGCGCCCACCGTGGGGCCTACGGTGACAAAAGGAGTCGAGATCGTTGGAGCTGCTCGTCGAGCTATGGAGAAACTCGCCATCGGGCGGGTCTACACTGATGAGCATGGAGAGACAGAGATCGATGACTCAGGCTGGACCTCGGAGATGAACGAAGTCGACGAGGGCTATCAGCTTGTCTTTGGAGGAATCAACGTGTTCGTCGGGATGGTGTGCGCGTCGGGTCTTCGCGAGAACTCGGCGGAGTCGGTGCCAGAGCTAACTGTCATCGTCGAGTCCGACGGCGAGGAGTCGGTCGGAACTTCAGAGGTCGGCATCATCGCCGAGTCTGAGGGACCCCTAGCTGAGGAACCAGATGTGATGCAAGAGTCAGATTCAGATTATGATGCAGATTCAGAGTCCATCCTACCCTTGTTTGAAGATCGGCTTGGGTATGGGATAGAGGAAGAGGATTACGAGGAGTCGCCAGTACGCGCTCGTGTTGTGGGAGTCTACATGTCTGGAAACACTGGGAATCAGTTTGATACAACTCTATTGACAAAGGAGATTAATGCAAGTAATGCCGCAGAGAGGGCGGCCGAGTTAACCAACGCTCGTGCTGCGTTGGAGAAGCAATTAGCTGATATCACAGAGGCAAACCGGAGGCTAGCTGCAGAGCAGGCCCGAGTCCAAGATGAAGCTCAGGTCGTGCGGAGGCGCCGCGAGGAGCTTACTTCAATTCAGCATCGCCGAGCCAGGAGTCGCTTGCATGATGGAGTCCACATCAATCCAACCAATCTATTCACCACACCCAATGGTCCAGGCAGAGGAGCCGGACTAGGAGGCTCAGCGGCAGCAGGAGGCGCCGCAGGAGGAGCCGGAGGAGCACCACCACCACCACCACCACCACCACCACCCCAGAAGGATCGGGAGGCAGCCGTGCTAACGGACCACCGCCTGAAGGAGGAGTCGGAGGAGGAGCATCTGGTGGCTTAGGGGCACAGCCCAACAGAT
The DNA here is from genome assembly GCA_012064385.1 of Puccinellia tenuiflora. NCBI lineage: Eukaryota > Viridiplantae > Streptophyta > Magnoliopsida > Poales > Poaceae > Puccinellia > Puccinellia tenuiflora. The sequence continues at coordinate 91,810 of QRDG01000062.1, read as the reverse complement.
TTCATACTCCAGAGGGACATTATTCCTAATCCTATGGACAACGTTCATGCGGCGACTCTGAGATTGGAGAATATTGTGGTACCAGAGGGACCAGCAGGACAGGAGACTCGGGAGGCTATCGAGTTACTGAAAACAGCCTTGACTCAGCAGGCTCTGTATCCAGCTTTTCCAGATGCAAGTAGGCTACACTCAACACCCTTTAACTCAGGTACGAGGAGTCGGCACGGCGAGTCCAACCCGGCAAACTCTACGAGTGCAAGGCGTCGTGAACTAGCGAGGAATCGTGCAAACATACCAACGGCTTCACAAGCTCAGCTAGTGGTTGATGAAGCAAGGCAACGACGAGAGAGAGAAGCAGCAAGAGCTCGGGAGGCAGAGAGGGACAGAGCGTTAGTGCTTGCAGCCAACCCGCCTCAGCCGAGCCGGGTCCACGAGGAGGTGACTTCTCCTGGTGCGTCCCCAGCATTAACAGGACCAGAGTGTTTGTCTGATGCCATCAGGTCCGAGTCCTTTCCTAGCAGTTTCAAGGAGCCGCGCAAGGTTCCAAACTATGAGCCTAACATGGACCCGACCTCTTGGTTGGGTACATACGAGATGGCAATGAGTATTCGCAATGCCACAGGTAATCTGTGTGCCAAGTTCATGTATCTTATGATGGAGGGAGCAGCCAAGGTGTGGATGCGCAACTTGCCTCCTAGGTCAATCAACTCTTGGGAGCAATTGAAGGCGGCTTTTATTCAGAATTTCCAAGGCACATTCAAGAAGCTCAGCACCATTGAGGACCTGGAGCGATGTGTCCAGAGGAAGGGCGAGTCAGCAAGGCACTGGATGAAGCGAGTCTCAGAGATCATTAACTCCTCACAAGGACTCCCACCAGTTTCAGTGTTAATGGCGATGGAGAGAAATTGCAGTTACAATCCCTTGAGTTGGAAGCTAGGTCGTATGAAGGAGAGCCTGAATCAAGGTATTCCCCTTACGATTGGTGAGATCATGGCAGGTGCTAATAAGCACGCTGCCACAGACAAAACAAAGGATCAGGAGGAAGGAACTAAAGACAAGGTGGCAATGGTCAGAATCAGAACCAGAATCAGAACCAGAATCAAGGTAGGTAGCAAGAGGCCGTATGGAGACAACTCTGACCTAGTGGCCAACACAAACACTGGAGTCAGGCGTAAGGACAACAATTCTGGTGGATACCAAGGCCGCACTCCAAGCACAGAGGAGGTCTTGAGAATTCCATGCCCTAAACATGCCAAGAACGGTAGATGCGGTCATACCCTGGGACAGTGCGTAGATTTGCAGCGCGCCAGGTTCCAAGGGCCAGGAGGAGGTAACAACAATGGTGGATATAGAGGAAACAATGGAGCCGGAGGACCCGGCAATAACGGTGGAGGAGCCGGCAATAACCCAAACCAACCTCAATGGAGGAGGTCACCAGCAGGGCGGGTTCCAGCAGAACCCGAAGCAGCTTCACGAGGGCAATGGTCAGTATTATGTCACAACTCGGCAGCACAACCCGAGTCATGGCAGCTACCATGTCTTCACGACTAGTACGTCCAAGCGTTCCAAGAAGTTGAAAGTCAGAGCAGTTAATGCAGTAGAGCCGGCCCTTCCACAGTGGCTTAGATGGTCAGAGCAAACCATCACGTGGAGTCGGGCAGATCATCCTCCAAGAGTCGACGAGCCAGGGCAGCTAGCCTTGGTAGTGGCACCTCAAGTTGGGGGCTATACATTGAACAAAGTGCTTATGGATGGTGGAAGCAGTATCAACATCTTATATTACGACACGTTCAAGAGGATGCAGCTGCAAGATAGACAGCTAATTCCAACAGAGACAGTGTTCCACGGGATAGTACCAGGGAAGTCGGCTAAGCCCATTGGTAAGATTTATCTTGAGGTTGCTTTTGGCACAGTGGAGAATTTTCGTTCAGAGATTATGCCCTTTGAGGTAGTGGACCTTAAGAGCCCATATCATGCTCTTTTTGGTCGACCTGCATATTTTAAGTTTATGGCCAGGCCATGTTATGTGTACTTGAAGCTCAAGATGCCAGGTCCAGCAGGAATCATCACAGTTAATGGCAGCAGACAGATGGCATTGGAGTGCGAGATTGGTGATGCAGCCATGGCTGAGACAGCTTGTGCTCAAGAGGAGCTGAAGTTTTACAAGGCAAACGTGGATCCGGAGGACAACTCGGTCCTTAAGAAGCCGGCCACAGAGGAGAAGATGAATTCAAGTCAGCTCAGGACACAAAGCAAGTCGACTTTACCCTGGTGACTCTTCCAAGCAGTTCACCATTGGGGCACACCTCTCTGATAAATAGGAAAGCGCGCTCGTCGAGTTCATCCGTGAGAACCGGGACGTTTTTGCATGGAAGCCATCTGACATGCCAGGAGTCCCGAGAGAACTCGCCGAGCACAGCTTACACGTTAATCCTAATGCAAGACCAGTCAAGCAGGGTCTGCGCAAGTTTCATGATGACAGGAGGAAAGCCATAGGAGAAGAGGTGGCTCGGCTCCTCGCAGCCGAGTTCATCAAGGAGGTCTTTCACCCAGAGTGGGTGGCTAATCCAGTGTTGGTACCAAAGAAGACAGGAGAGTTAAGGATGTGCATTGACTTCACGGGCCTGAACAAGCATTGCCCTAAGGACCCGTTTGCACTACCCTCGCATAGACCAAATCATCGACTCCACAGCGGGGTCAGAGTTGCTTTGTTTCTTGGATGCATATTCAGGGTACCATCAGATCAGACTCAACATAGAGGATGAGTTGAAAACGTCCTTCATCACGCCCTTTGGAGCATTTTGTTACACAACAATGCCCTTTGGACTCAAGAATGCGGGAGCTACATATCAGAGATGTATTCAGAATTGTTTCAAGAAACAGATTGGAAGGAATATTCACGCTTATGTGGCAGGGGTTTCTTCTTCAGCTTCAGCCTCAGCTTCAGCTTTATTCTTAGAGCCAGCTCCAGAAGCCGGCTTCCAGAAGGAGTCGGTGAGCTGCAAAAGAGTTAGCAAACATGGGTCAGCAAGCAATACAAGTGAAGTCAAGGTTGAAATAAAGTAGAGAGTGATACTTACATCAGGAGCCGGGTGGGTCGAGCAGAAGGGTTGGAGCCCGAAATAAGCTTGATCCTTCACCGGTTTCCCAGTCAACTTCTTGATGAGTCGACCAAGTTCCGGTCCATCGGACAACTGCTCCGTAACCCGGAGGTCATCACCAGCGCATCTGGTATATGTGCAGATCAGTCGAGTCCTAGGACTCAGCGGCTGGATTCTCCAGGTTGTCCAGCAACGGACCAAATCCATATTCTCCAGGTTATGGGACAAGAGAGCCCGGATGCGAGTGATAAGAGACTCGACCCTTGGCCGGTCGGCCTCTGGGCACCTGGCTTTCATTAGAGGAGTCGCCCGGAGGCGTTCCTCAGAGAACAAAGGAAGCTTAGGTTCATTTGCAGGAGAAGTGTCCTTGCAATAAAAGAAAGTCCTTTGCCAGTCTTTGATGCGATTTGGGAAAACTGGCTTAGGGAAGACGGAGTTGAGGCGCCGTTGAAGTGCGACGGCGCCACATTGGAGAAGAGGGCCCCCAGAGGTTTCGGGTTGAGGGTTGCAATAAAAGAGCTCGAGCCAAAGGTTGATGTCAGGTTTAATTTGGAGGTAATCCTCACAAAGAACAACGAAATTAGAAAGTGTGAGAATGGAGTTGGGAGCAAGATCGTGAATCCGCAGCTCGTAAAGCTCGAGGAGCTGGCGGAAGAAAAAATCGCCGGGGGGAGAAAAGCCGCGGAATAGGTGCTCGACAAAGACGACAACTTCATCCTTGGCAGGAGAGGGAACAATCTCATCCCCAGGGGCCCGAGCTTGAGCACTAGAAGGGATCAAACCTGAGAGCCTGTGGGTCTTCAATTGCTCCGCCGAGACCGTAGATCCACTCCAATCGGCGGAGATCGATCGCTTGGAGGAGGGTTTGGCGGCGGCGGCGGCCGCGGCGGCAATGTTCACCGTCCTGCTCGACGTGGTCGCCTTGGCCTTCGATGTGGTCTTTGGGCGCTTGGGGGCCATGGCGCGCGGGCGGTGCGTGCTGGGCGCGGGAAGAGATGGGCGCGAAAGAGAGGAAGGAGAGCTTTGAGCTGAAGGGGCAAGTGAGATTTAAGACTTAACCCTTCGAGATTTATAAAGAGGGGTAAAACCCTAGAAAGTTACAGAGTGGGTTCACAGTTGACTATCGGTAACGTTTCAGTAAAAAACGTTCCAGTGGCTAACAAGACAGATAAGGAGTTGTAACAGAAAAAGGTTAAAGGTCACAGATATGGAAGTAGCCGGCTTGTCCCAGAATGACGAGTCCTGTGACAGTGAAATCAGCTTATATAGCCCTTGTTCGCAAGAGTCGCACCAGAACCCGGCCCGCTAGTACAAGGGCAAGAGTGGTGGCTTGAACAAGGGATAAGAGTGGACTCATTTTATGTATGTGTTATGTTTTATGCAGGAATTCATCTTGGAGCTAGCAGCAGGTGACTTTGGAGCCCTTGGCTCAAGTGGAAGGAGTCGACCCAGAGAGTCGAACCAGCAAGTCAGAGGAAGCCGCCGAGCTGCGCCCAAGATAAATTCGGGGGCTACTGATGGGGGGATACTTCATAGGTAGGCCCATGGACCCGGAAAGTAGACCCGCCAAGACCAAGAAGGCCAAAGCCAAATCACGTATCAAGTCGCATGGGCTGGGCTGGAGACAAGCCGGCCAGAGCCCATGATGAAGAAAGGACCCGTCCGGAAGGAGTCCAAGTACAACCCGGAGTCTAAACTTGGAAGACCAAGACGTAGAGTAGGACTCATGTTCTAGTATGACTCGGTGTAAATTGTAAGTCCAGAGACCCGGTAGCCTTTATAAGCGGGGTCCTGGACCTTAGATCGACAAGCTTCAACCAGTAGAGAAACCCTAGCCACCAGAGAGAAGTCGCCGGCTCCTAAGTTGTGGGAGCCGGGTCCTTGTAATCGAGACATATCAAGAGCAATAACAGAGAAGCAGGAAGTAGGTCTTTACCTCGAATCAGAGGGGCCGAACCTGGGTAAATCCTTGTTCCTTGGCGAGATTAACCGTTCCAGCGTACTTCAGTCATCAATGGCCCCAGAACTCATCTTCCGTGAGGAGGAACTTGCCGTGACAACCCCACGACACCAGGTGTGTCGCTGATGATCTCAGGATGACAGATAAGTTGTCTGACGGTCCTGAACTTGGTCGATTGATCAAGAAGCTGACCGGAAAGATGGTGAAGGACCAGGCCCACTTTGGGCTCCAACCTTTCTGCTCCACCTGCCCAGCTCCAGCTGTAAGTACTTTAACTGTCTTTCCTTCTTGCTTGCTTGTATCGTCTCAATTTACTAACTCACACTTTCTGTTTCCTCTCTGCAGCTTACCGACTCCTTCTGGAAGTCGACCCTTGAAACTGACAAGGGCAAAGGGAGCACCTCTGCTGCTGCAGAGATTGTTGAGGAAGAAGAAGCCAGCGAGGAGTCCTCTAAAGAGGTTACTGCTGCTGGTGATGAAGATGAGGAGTCCTCACCTGAGGCTCCCACTGTCAATGTCATTGAGGAGGAGTCCTCTTCTGAAGCACAGTATGCTGACAAGGAGCATACCGAATCGAGTCCTGCAGGAGCCCAACCAACTCCATCTGAGGAGTCATCAGATGCCAAGAGTCGCTCCCCGACTCCTCCAGTTCCGAAAAATGGGTCTCGGGCTGCTGTGCCTAAGGTACCCGCCTCACGGGTCCGAAAATCTAGCAGCTCCTCCAGCGAGCCTGAAGAAATTCCTGCGCAAGTCCTTGCTGCCAAGAAAAGGAAACTGCGCTCAAGCGGCCCTGCAGAGACTCCTCCGCCTCTACCTGTATCACACCAGAGGAAGTCGATCTCTCCTCCTGAGAAAGCTGACTCCTATGTGTCAGGAATGTCAATCTTCTCTTCTGACTCTCAAGCCTCTTTGGATCTTGAGACAAACGTTGGGTATGACTTTTCTCCTCTATTTTTACTAGCATGACATCTGTATTTACCTTTAATCAATATCTGACTTTTAATCTATCCTGTCTCAGAGCCCGGCCCTGCGCCAAGGTCTCCAAGCTACCAGGCATGGACGATGTGACTTCCAGCCGAGGAGTTGTACCGCCGTCGACTTCTCAGACGACGAGTACAAAGACCGCTCCTACGACTCCCGCATCTGCTGGTGCAACAACCACTAGGACTCCCCCTGTTCCCGAGTCCACTCCAAAGACTCGGTTGGAGACTCCTGTGGTGATCCCATCCTCCTCTGGGGGTGGGACTCCAACTACTGCGGTTCAGATGCCTCCAAGTCAGAAAAAAGCGGCTCCCACCTCTCAGCTGAACACCGAGCCAGCAAAGTCCTCAACTGATTACAGCCGGCTCAGGATATCTGACAATAAATCTTTCAACGAGGCCTATATTGAAGCCGTAGAGCTGAATGACCAAGCCTCTAAGCTAAAGGATGAGGAGCAAGTAGCCCTCAGAGCCCTTGAAATGATTCATAACGTGAGTATTCTAACTTGTGCTCTTTATGCTCTCTCCATTAGTCTCCTATTACAGTAGCCCCCAAGCACCTTATCTTTGGTGACTTGGAGCTAAGATAGGTGATTCATCCTGAACTCAAATCACTTGCTAGGTAGAAAAAACTTGCATACTGTAGCCCCCAAGACCTGAGTCCTTAGCTCTACTAGGACTCGGGGCTGCTGATTTACTGTCTGTCGGGTCCTTAGACCAAAAACTTTTGCATGAGTAGCCCCCAAGCGCCGAGTTGTCAGCCTGCGACGACTTGGAGCTATCAATATATGTTGCTTACTGATACCTTACTTGGAGAAAAATTTCTGTTCTGCGAGTAGCCCCCAAGCGCCACGTTGCTAACTTGTGGCGACTTGGAGCTTATGACTTGCCAACTAGGACTCATGCCTGCTTGATGTGTATGAAAGAATTGACTCCTGAGTAGCCCCCAAGCGCCAAGTTGTTAACTTATGACGACTTGGAGCTCATGAGTTATAGAATTTGACTTATAAAAATCTGAATTGCACTTTTCTGACTTGTTGATTGTCGACTTGTACATTGCTGACTTCTGATTTTCCTGACTTCTGCTTTTTCAGACTGTTGTCTCCAAGATGAAGAGAGACATGAAAAAATTAGAAGACGAAGCGGCTTCCAGTGCCAAATCTGCTGAATCTGAGAAACAGCATTCGCTCCAACTGGAGAAAGACTTACAAGTCCTAGCTGCTGAGCTAGCAAAGGTGAAAAAGGAGTCGGCTGAAGCAAAGAAGGCCGCCCAAAAGGCACACACTGATCTGAGAGCCGTCTTGGACGTATGCCAAAAGGGGATTAAGGCTATGTGCCATCATATCTTTGGTAAGTTACTGCGCTTGCCTTCTTTTAGCTTGATACAAAGAACTCAGTTACTTATGACTTTTGACTTCTCTTACTTTGTAGGGGCTGACTCCCCAAAACTCAAGCTGCCCACTAGCCAACAACTCCATGCCATGCTGGACCACTGCCATGGGCTGCAGGAGGGTGCTCGCTCTGTGGTAAAATATCTTAACTCCAAGGGCAAGTACCCGAAGGAGCCTGAACGGTTGGTTGATGAGTTGTCCAGAGCTCCAGGATATATGCACTTGTGGAAACAATCTGCCATGAGGAGATCTGCCATAAGGATACTTGCACTGGCACACAGCTACTACCCAACTGTCCTGGAGCCAGCAATGCTCACTATGGGGAAGCCAGAGCAGCATGAAGATGGCAAACCCTTCACCCAGGATGATTTCAAGGCTGAGGAGAAGCTAGTGAGGCCTTACGCTTGCGAGATCGCCAATAAGATGGACCCGGAGGTATGGGTTCATCATTATGACTTGGAAAACAAGAGGGTTAATCCAGGAGTTCCTCCAATCGTAAACTTTGGGCGTCCCTCACAGGACATGGCTGGTGCCCCATCAACTGTGCCAAGCTCTTCCACTCCAGCAGCTCCTGGGACTGGCGACTCGACTGGTGCAGAGCCCACGCTAAAGACTCCTGCTCTGCCCACTCCCTCAAGAGTCGCAACTGGCGGCTCCCAAATTCAAGAGGAGTTGAGCAAGCACATGAAGAACCCGAGGGGAACTGGCTATCAGATGAAGAAAGTTGCCACGAAATCCCCTGCCAAGTCGACTTCCACATCTGCTGCACAGGCGAAAGACAAGCCTCCAGCCAAGGACTCCACAGCTCCAGTCAAGGACTCAGCTCCTGTTAAGGAAAACTCTCTAGATGACTCCAGTTTGTAATGATGTAATTCTGATGGTTTAAAACTTATGTAGCTTTTTAGGTATGTTGGGTTGTAATGATGCACTACTGGTGCTTTAAACTTTTTAGCTTGTTAGCTATTTTGAATTTGTGCCAATCGGCTTGGTTCTTATAACCCGTCTAATTTTTCACTGATGATTAAGTAGGCCCTGCATGACTTCTCTTACAGTTTGTGCTGACAGGTTCTTAACTCATATGTTCCTTAGGATCCATAAGAGAGAGAAACAAGTCATGCCTGTAGATAGATCATATTGTGCAGGATGCATCTGACTTACCAGCGAGAAAACTAGGAAAATTTGGCTACTGTGCCGGGTCCAAGAGTTTAAGCTTAACTTTTTTCACTGAAAAGCAAGCCCCCAAGAACCTGATGATCAAAATTTAAAGAACAAAGCGCACTCACTGGGTGACTCGACTAAAGGACTCATGTTCACGAAAGCCGGCTTTATTTCATTTGATCATAACAATTCGATTACATCTAGGCATGGCTCACTGGGCTCATTGCCTTTCAACTCATGAATCTGTTACAACTTAAGTATAATAAGGACGTAACTGAGCTATGTTCCAAGGCCTCTTTGCCTCTGCATAAGGATCTAGAGTATGAGCTGTATCAGCTCCTTTGCCTACACTTGCCGGCTCTCGCACATCCATTAGATAGTACGATCCGTTGTTCAGATTCTTGCTTATGATGAACGGTCCTTCCCATGGTGGAGATAACTTGTGCATCCCTTCCTTATTCTGGACAAGGCGAAGCACTAAGTCTCCTTCCTGGAAAGTCCGGGTCTTGACTCTGCGTGCGTGATACCGCCGCAAGTCCTGTTGATAAACTGCTGATCTCTCTAGGGCTAACTCCCTTGCTTCCTCAAGTGCATCGACCGAGTCCTGGCGGGCGAGTTCGTTTTCTGTCTCAACGTAATTGGCGACTCGTGGCGAGTCATGCAACAAGTCGCTTGGCAAGACAGCTTCAGCTCCGTACACCATGAAGAAAGGTGTGAAGCCAGTGGATCTGTTAGGAGTCGTCCTGATGCTCCAAAGTACTGCTGGTAACTCCTCAACCCAAGACCCGGCGGCTCTTAGCAAAGGGACTCGGAGCCGAGGCTTAATTCCCTTCAACAACTCCTGATTTGCCCTCTCTGCTTGTCCATTGGACTGTGGATGTGCCACTGAGGCTAGGTCGAGTCTGATGTTGTTCTCACCACAAAACTTGGCCATCTCCCCAACTGATAAGTTGGTACCGTTGTCTGTAATGATGCTATGAGGGTATCCAAATCGTGTTGCTATTTTCTTGAAGAATCTCACAGCTGATGCACCGTCGACTCTGCTGACGGGTTCCACCTCCACCCACTTGGTGAACTTGTCAACTGCTACTAGCAGATGGGTCTTCTGACAAGGCGACTTTGAGAAAGGGCCCACCATGTCGAGTCCCCAAACTGCAAATGGCCAAGTGATAGGGATGGTTCTGAGTTCTTGAGCTGGCACGTGGTCTTGCCTTGCGTACCTTTGACATCCATCACAGACTCGAACTATCCTCTCTGCATCTAAATGTGCTGTCAACCAAAAGAACCCGTGTCTGAAAGCTTTTGACACCAAGGATCTAGTGGATGCATGATGACCACAATCTCCTGCATTCTTGAGTCCAAAGGGCATTGTTGTGTAACAAAATGCTCCAAAAGGCGTGATGAAGGACGTCTTCAGCTCATCCTCTATGTTGAGTCTGATCTGATGGTACCCTGAATATGCATCCAAGAAACAAAGCAACTCTGACCCCGCTGTGGAGTCAATGATCTGGTCTATGCGAGGTAGTGCAAACGGGTCCTTAGGGCAATGCTTGTTCAGGCCCGTGAAGTCGATGCACATCCGCAACTCTCCTGTCTTCTTTGGTACTAACACTGGATTGGCCACCCACTCTGGGTGAAAGACCTCCTTGATGAACTCGACTGCGAGGAGCCGAGCCACCTCTTCTCCTATAGCTTTCCTCCTGTCATCATGAAACTTGCGCAGACCCTGCTTGACCGGTCTTGCATTAGGATTAACATGTAAGCTGTGCTCGGCGAGTTCTCTCGGGACTCCTGGCATGTCAGATGGCTTCCATGCAAAGACGTCCCGGTTCTCACGGATGAACTCGACGAGCGCGCTTTCCTATTTATCAGAGAGGTGTGCCCCAATGGTGAACTGCTTGGAAGAGTCACCAGGGGTAAAGTCGACTTGCTTTGTGTCCTGAGCTGACTTGAATTTCATCTTCTCCTCTGTGGCCGGCTTCTTAAGGACCGAGTTGTCCTCCGGGTCCACGTTTGCCTTGTAAAACTTTAGCTCTTCTTGAGCACAAGCTGCCTCAGCCATAGCTGAATCACCTAACTCGCATTCCAATGCCATCTGTTTGCTGCCATTAACTGTAATGACTCCTGCTGGACCTGGCATCTTGAGCTTCAAGTAAACATAACATGGTCTGGCCATAAATTTAAAGTATGCCGGTCGACCAAAGAGGGCATGATATGGACTCTTAAGATCCACAACTCAAAAGGCATAATCTCTGAACGAAAATTCTCCACTGTGCCAAAGGCAACCTCAAGATAAATCTTACCAATAGGTTTGGCCGACTTCCCTGGTACTATCCCATGGAAAACTGTCTCTGTTGGAATTAGCTGTCTATCTTGCAGCTGCATCCTCTTGAATGTGTCGTAATATAAGATGTTGATACTGCTTCCGACATCCATGAGCACTTTGTTCAATGTATAGCCCCCAACTTGAGGTGCCACTACCAAGGCTAGCTGCCCTAGCTCGTCGACTCTTGCTGGATGATCTGCCCGACTCCATGTGATGGTTTGCTCTGACCACCTGAGCCATTGTGGAAGGGCCGGCTCTACTGCATTAACTGCTCTAACTTTCAACTTCTTGGAACGCTTGGACGTACTAGTTGTGAAGACATGGTAACTGCCACGACTCGGGTTTGGCTGCCGAGTTGTGACATAGTACTGCCCACTGCCATCATGAAGCTGCTTCGGGTTCTGCTGGAACCCGCCCTGCTGATTACCTCCTCCTTGAGGTTGGTTTGGGTTATTGCCGGCTCCTCCACCGTTATTGCCGGGTCCTCCGGCTCCATTGTTTCCTCTATAGCCACCATTGTTGTTACCTCCTCCTGGCCCTTGGAACCTGGCGCGCTGCAAATCCACGCACTGTCCCAAGGTATGACCGCATCTACCGTTCTTGGCATGTTTAGGGCATGGAATCCTCAGGACCTCCTCTGTGCTTGGAGTACGGCCCTGGTATCCACCGGAATTATTGTCCTTGCGTCTGACTCCAGTGTTTGTGTTGGCCACTAGGTCAGAGTTGTCTCCATACGGCCGCTTGCCACCTCCTTGATTCTGGTTTTGATTCTGGTTCTGACTCTGATCCTTTGTTTTGTCTGTGGCAGCGTGCTTATTAGCACCTGCCATGATCTCACCAATCGTAAGGGGAATTCCTTGATTCAGTCTCTCCTTCATGCGACCTAGTTTCCAACTCAAGGGATTGTAACTACAATTTCTCTCCATCGCCATTAACACTGAAACTGGTGGGAGTCCTTGTGAGGAGTTAATGATCTCTGAGACTCGCTTCATCCAGTGCCTTGCTGACTCGCCCTTCCTCTGGACACACCGCTCCAGGTCCTCGATGGTGCTGAGCTTCTTGCATGTGTCTTGGAAATTCTGAATAAAAGCCGCCTTCAATTGCTCCCAAGAGTTGATTGACCTGGGAGGCAAATTACGCATCCAAACCTTGGCTGCTCCCTCCATCATAAGATACATGAATTTGGCACACAGATTACCTGTGGCATTGCGAATACTCATCGCCATCTCGTACGTACCCAACCAAGAGGTCGGGTCCATGTTGGGCTCATAGTTTGGAACCTTGCGCGGCTCCTTGAAACTGCTGGGGAAGGACTCGGACCTGATGGCATCAGATAAACATTCTGGTCCTGTTAACGCTGGGGAAGCACCAGGGGAAGTCACCTCCTCGTGCACCCGGGTTGGCTGAGGCGGGTTGTGTGCACCCACTAACGCTCTATCCCTCTCTGCCTCCCGAGCTCTTGCTGCTTCTCTCTCTCGTCGTTGCCTTGCTTCATCAACCACTAGCTGAGCTTGTGAAGCAGTTGGTATGTTTGCATGATTCCTCACTAGTTCACGACGCCTTGCACTCGTAGAGTTTGCCGGGTTGGACTCGCCGTGCCGACTCCTCGTACCTGAGTTAAAGGGTGTTGAATGTAGTCTACTTGCATCTGGAAAAGTTGGATACAAAGCTTGCTGAGTTAGAGCTGTCTTCAGCAACTCGATAGCATCACGAGTCTCCTGACCCGCTGGTCCCTCTGGTACCAAGATATTCTCCAATCTCAGAGTCGCCGCATGAACGTTGTCCATAGGATTAGAGTAATGTCCCTCTGGAGTATGAAATCTGTTTGGCTGTGACCCTAAGCCACCAGATGCTCCTCCTCCGACTCCTCCTTCAGGCGGTGGTCCGTTGGTACGGCTGCCTCCCGGTCCTTCTGGGGGTGGTGGTGGTGGTGGTGGTGGTGGTGCTCCTCCGGCTCCTCCTGCGGCGCCTCCTGCTGCCGCTGAGCCTCCTAGTCCGGCTCCTCTGCCTGGACCATTGGGTGTGGTGAATAAGTTGGTTGGATTGATGTGGACTCCGTCATGCAGGCGACTCCTGGCTCTGCGGTGTTGAATTGAAGTAAGCTCCTCGCGGCGCCTCCGCACGACCTGAGCTTCATCTTGGACTCGGGCCTGCTCTGCAGCTAGTCTACGGTTTGCCTCTGTAATATCAGCTAGTTGTTTCTCCAACGCAGCACGAGCATTGGTTAACTCAGCCGCCCTCTCTGCGGCATTACTTGCATTAATCTCCTTTGTCAATAGAGTCGGATCGAACTGATTCCCGGTGTTTCCAGACATGTAAACTCCCACAACACGAGCGCGTACTGGCGACTCCTCATAATCCTCTTCCTCTATCCCATACCCAAGCCGATCTTCAAACAAGGGCAGGATGGACTCTGAATCTGCATCATAATCTGAATCTGACTCTTGAAGCATCTCTGGTTCCTCAGCTAGGGGTTCCTCAGACTCGGCGATGATGCCGACCTCTGAAGTTCCGACCGACTCCTCGCCGTCGGACTCGACGATAACAGTTGGCTCTGGTACCGACTCCGCCGAGTTCGCGCGAAGACCCGACGCGCACACCATCCCGACGAACACGTTGATTCCTCCAAAGACAAACTGGTATCCTTCGTCGACTTCGTTCATCTCCGAAGTCCAGCCTGAGTCATCGATCTCTGTTTCTCCATGCTCATCAGTGTAGACCCGCCCGATGGCGAGTTTCTCCATAGCTCGACGAGCAGCTCCAACGATCTCAACTCCTTTCGTCACCGTAGGCCCCACGGTGGGCGCCAACTGTCGTGGGGTTGTCACGGCAAGTTCTTCCTCCGGGAAGATGAGTTCTGGGGCCATTGGTGATTGAAGTACGTGGGAACGATTAATCTCGTCGGGGAACAAGGATTTACCCAGGTTCGGCCCCTCTGATTCGAGGTAAAGACCTACTTCCTGCTTCTATGTTATTGCTCTTGATTGTATCTCGATTACAAGGACCCGGCTCCCACAACTTAGGAGCCGGCGACTTCTCTCTGGTGGCTAGGGTTTCTCTCTTGATTGAAGCTTAGCTTACTACGATCCAGGACCCCCCTTATAAAGGTGGCGGGTCCCTGGACTTACAATCTGTGTCGAGTTCTACTCATACACGGAGTCCTACTCTAGGCTTTGTCCTTCCAAACTAGAACTCCGGGTTGTACTTGGACTCCATCTTTGGACGCGTCCTTTCTTCATCATGGGCCTTTAGTCGGCTTGTCTCCAGCCCAGCCCATGTGACTTGACACGTGACTCGGCTTTGGCCTTCTTGGTCTTGGCGGGTCTACTTTCCGGGTCCATGGGCCTACCTATAAAGTATCCCCCCATCAGAGCCCTACCTAGCATATCTCCTACGGGGTGAACTACCAAATGATGAAGTCAACCGAAAGCAACTCATCAGGCGATGCAAGTCCTACACAGTCATTGATGGCGAGTTGTACAGAAGGAGTGTCACTGGAGTCTACCAGAGGTGCATCTCTCCAGAAGAGGGCAAGCAAATACTGCAAGAGATTCATGTAGGTGATTGTGGTCATCATGCATCCACTAGATCCTTGGTGTCAAAAGCCTTTAGACACGGGTTCTTTTGGTTAACAGCACACCTGGACGCAGAAAAGATAGTTCGAGTCTGTGATGAATGTCAAAGGTACGCAAGGCAAGACCACGTGCCAGCCCAAGAGCTCAGAACCATCCCAATCACTTGGCCTTTTGCAGTTTGGGGGCTTGACATGGTTGGTCCTTTCTCAAAGTCGCCTTGTCAGAAGACCCATCTGCTAGTAGTAGTTGACAAGTTCACCGAGTGGGTGGAAGTAGAACCCGTCAGCAGAGTCGACGGTGCATCAGCTGTGAGGTTCTTCAACAAAATAGCAACACGCTTTGGATACCCTCACAGCATCATTACAGACAATGGTACCAACTTATCAGTTGGAGCGATGGCCAAGTTTTGTGGTGAGAACAACATCAGACTCGACCTAGCCTCAGTGGCACACCCACAGTCCAATGGACAAGCAGAGAGGGCAAATCAGGAGTTGCTGAAGGGAATTAAGCCTCGGCTCCGAGTCCCTTTGCTAAGAGCCGCCGGGTCTTGGGTTGAGGAGCTACCAGCAGTACTTTGGAGTATCAGAACGACTCCTAACAGATCCACCGGCTTCACACCTTTCTTCATGGTGTATGGAGCAGAAGCTGTCCTACCAAGCGACTTGTTGCATGACTCGCCACGAGTCGCCAATTACGTTGAGACAGAAAATGAACTCGCCCGTCAGGACTCGGTGGACGCACTCGAGGAAGCAAGGGAGTTAGCCCTTGAGAGATCAGCAGTTTATCAGCAGGACTTGCGGCGATATCACGCACGCAGAATCAAGACCCGGACTTTTCAGGAGGGTGACTTAGTGCTTCGCCTAGTCCAGAATAAGGAGGGGATGCACAAGTTATCTCCACCATGGGAAGGACCGTTCGTCATAAGCAAGAATCTGAACAATGGGTCGTACTATCTAATGGATGTGCGAGAGCCGGCAAGTGTAGGCAAAGGAGCTGATACAGCTCATACACTAGATCCTTATGCAGAGGCAAAGAGGCCTTGGAACATAGCTCAGTTACGTCCATATTATACTTAAGTTGTACTAGTTTTATGAGTTGCAAGGCAAAGAGCCCAGTGAGCCATGCCTAAATGTAATCGAATTGTTATGATCAAATGAAATAAAACCGGCTTTTGAGAACATGAGTCCTTTAGTCGAGACACCAAGTGAGTGTGCTTTGTTCTTTAAATTTTGATCATCAGGTTCTTGGGGGCTTGCTTTTCAGTGAAAAAAGTTAAGCTTAAACTCTGGGACCCGGCAAAGTAGCCAAATTTTCCTAGTTTTCTCGCTGGTAAGTCAGATGCATCCTGCACAATATGGTTTATCTACAGGCATGACTTGTTTCTATCTCTTATGGATCCTAAGGAACATATGAGTTAAGAACCTGTCAGCACAAGCTGTAAGAGAAGTCATGCAGGGCCTACTTATTCATCAGTGAAAAACTAGACGGGTTATAAGAACCAAGCCGATTGGCACAAATTTAAAATAGCTAACGAGCTAAATAGTTTAAAGCACCAGATGTGCATCATTAGAACTCAAAATAGCTAACAAGCTATATAGTTTAAAAAAAAACACCAGTAGTGCATCATTACAGAGTTTAGATACTAATAACACAGCATTACATAGTAATCAAAAGTCATTCAAGGGATTGTCTTCCAGAGGAGTCGACTCCTTAGCCAGAGTCGGGGAGTCCTTCTTAGCAGGAGACTTGTCCTTCGTTTGAATAGCAGGAATTGAGGAGCCCTTCTTCACAGGAGATTTGACTTGTGCTTGAGCAGCAGAAAGAGGAGCCGGCTTCAAAGGAGGCTTGGTGGCGACTCTCTTCGTTTGAAAGCCAGTACCCCTGGGACTCTTCATATGCTTAGCAAGTTCTGCTTGCTTCTGAGCGTCTCCAGAGACAGCTCTAGAAGGGGTGGGCGCAGCAGGAGTCTTCAGAGTGGGCTCGGCACTAGGAATAGGAGCCGCCGGTGACGAGGAACTCGCCCCGGCAGAAGAAGAGAATACACCAGCTGGGTCCTGTGATGGGCGGCCAAATTTTACTATCTCAGGAGTTTCTGGAGCGACTCTTTTGTTCTCCAAATCATAGTGATGAACCCATACCTCAGGGTCCATCTTATTGGCTATCTCGCAAGCATATGGTCGCACCAATTTTTCTTCAGCCTTGAAGTCATCCTGAGTAAAAGGTTTGCCATCCTCATGTTGCTCAGGCTTCCCCATTGTAAGCATTGCTGGCTCCAGAACAGTGGGGTAGTAGCTGTGTGCCAGTGCAAGTATCCTTATGGCAGATCTCCTCAATGAAGATTGTTTCCACAGACGCATATAGCCTGGTGCCCTAGACAGCTCGTCCACCAGACGTTCAGGCTCCTTAGGGCACTTGCCCTTATGGTTCAGATATTTAACCACTGCACGGGCTCCCTCTTGTAGCCCATGACAGTGATCAAGCATCTCAGATAGTTGCTTGCTGGTGGGTAGCTTCAGTTTAGGGGAGTCGGCCCCTGCGGAAAAGAAATCAAAGAGGGATCGTCAGTCCAAAAGTAATTCAGAAAGCTGCAAAAGGAAGCAAGCAAAAGTCATAAACTCACCAAATATGTGTTGGCACATGGCCCCAATGCCTTTTTTGCAAGTGTCGAACACAGCCTTTAGGTCATTGTGTGCCTTCTGAGCAATCTTTTTGGCATCAGCCGACTCTTTCTTTACCTGCTCCAGTTGAGCAGCCAAGGTCTTCAGATCCTTCTCAAGCTGAAGGGAGTGTTCTTTTTCGGCCATGGCAGACCTGGCACTGGCAGCTGCCTGGTCCTCAAGTTCTTTCATGTCTCTCTTCATCTTGGAGACAATGCACTGCAATCACAAGTCATAAAGCACAATTAAGCTTCACAAGTCAAGTTGAGAACTCATGAGCTCCAAGTCGTCACAAGTTAACAACTCGGCGCTTGGGGGCTACTCAGGAGTTAATTTTTTCATAAACAGCAAGCAGGCAGGAGTCCTACTCGACAAGTCATAAGCTCCAAGTCGCCACAAGTTAGCAACTTGGCGCTTGGGGGCTACTCGCAGAGTAGAAATTTTTTCAAGTTAAGTATCTGTCGTGGGGTTGTCACGGCAAGTTCTTCCTCCGGGAAGATGAGTTCTGGGGCCATTGGTGATCGAAGTACGTGGGAACGGTTAATCTCGTCAAGGAACAAGGATTTACCCAGGTTCGGCCCCTCTGATTCGAGGTAAAGACCTACTTCCTGCTTCTATGTTATTGCTCTTGATTGTATCTCGATTACAAGGACCCGGCTCCCACAACTCAGGAGCCGGCGACTTCTCTCTGGTGGCTAGGGTTTCTCTCTACTGATTGAAGCTTTTTCTACTACGATCCAGGACCCCGCTTATAAAGGCTGCCGGGTCTCTGGAATTACAGGCTATACCGAGTCATACTAGAACACGGAGTCCTACTCTACGTCTTGGTCTTCCAAGTTTAGACTCCGGGTTGTACTTGGACTCCTCCTTTGGACGAGTCTCTTTCTCCATACGGGCCCTGGTCGGCTTGTCTCCAGCCCAGCCCATGTGACTTGTCTCGTGACTCGGCGTTGGCCTTCTTGGTCTTGGCGGGTCTACTTTCCGGGTCCATGGGCCTACCTGTAAAGTATCCCCCCATCAGTAGCCCCCGAATTTATCTTGGGCGCAGCTTGATGGCTTCCTCTGACTTGCTGATTCGACTCTCTGGGTCGACTCCTTCCACTTGAGCCAATGGCTCCAAAGTCGCTTGCTGCTAGCTCCAAGATGAATTCCTGCATAAAACATAATACATATATAAAATGAGTCCAATCTTATCCCTTGTTCAAGCCACCACTCTTGCCTTCGTACTAGCAGGCCGGGTTCTAGTGTGACGCTTGCAAACAAGGACTAGATAACTTGATTTCACTGTCACAGGACTCGTCATTCTGAGACAAGCCGGCTACTTCCATATCTGTGACTTTGACCTTTCCATATTATAATTTCTTATCTGTCTGTTAGCCACTGGAACGTTTTTACTGAAACGCTATCCACAGTTAACTGTGGACCCACTCTGTAACTTTCTAGGGTTTTACCCCCCTTTATAAATCGCGAAGGGTTAGGTCTTAAACCTCACTTGCCCCTTCAGCTCAAAACCTCTCCTTCCTCTCTTCGCGCCCATCTCTTCCCGCGCCCAGCACGCACCGCCCGCACGCCATGGCTCCAAAGCGCACAAAGACCACATCAAAGGCCAAGGCAACCTCGTCAAGCAGGACGGTGGACATCGCCGCCGCGGCCGCCGCCGCCGCAAAATCCTCTTCCAAGCGGTCGATCTCCGCCGATTGGGGTGGATCTGTGGTCTCGGCGGAGCAATTGAAGACCCATAGGCTTTCAGGTTTGATTCCCTCTAGTGCTCAAGCTCGGGCCCCAGGGGATGAGATTGTTCCCTCTCCCGCTAAGGGTGAAGTAGTTGTCTTCGTGGAGCACCTGTTCCGCGGATTTTCTCCCCCCGGCGATCTTTTCTTCCGCCAGCTCCTCGAACTTTACGAGCTGCGGATTCACGATCTAGCTCCTAACTCCATTCTAACCCTCTCCAATTTCGTCGTTCTCTGTGAGGATTACCTCCAGATTAAACCCGACATCAATCTCTAGCTTGAGCTTTTCTACTGCAACCCTCAGCCCGAGACCTCTGGGGGCCCTCTTCTCCAATGTGGCGCCGTCGCTCTTCAACGGCGCCTTAACTCTGTTTTCCCAAAACCTGTCTTTCCTAATCGCATCAAAGACTGGCAGAAATCCTTCTTCTATTGCAAGGACACCTCTCCTGCAAACGAACCGAAACTTCCCTTGTTCTCTGAGGAACGCCTTCGGGCGACTCCTCTGATGAAAGCTAGATGCCCAAAGGCCGCCCGGCCGAGAGTCGAGTCTCTGATCACTCGCATCCGGGCCCTCTTGTCCCACAACTTAGAAAATATGGATCTTGTCCGCTGCTGGACGACCTGGAGAATCCAGCCACTGAGTCCTAGGACTCGACTGATCTGCTCATATACCAGATGCGTCGCTGATGATCTCAGGATGACAGATAAGTTGTCTGACGGTCCCGAACTTGGTCGATTGATCAAGAAGCTGACCGGAAAGATGGTGAAGGACCAGGCCCACTTTGGGCTCCAACCTTTCTGCTCCACCTGCCCAGCTCCAGCTGTAAGTACTTTAACTGTCTTTCCTTCTTGCTTGCTTGTATCGTCTCAATTTACTAACTCACACTTTCTGTTTCCTCTCTGCAGCTTACCGACTCCTTCTGGAAGTCGACCCTTGAAACTGACAAGGGCAAAGGGAGCACCTCTGCTGCTGCAGAGATTGTTGAGGAAGAAGAAGCCAGCGAGGAGTCCTCTAAAGAGGTTACTGCTGCTTGTGATGAAGATGAGGAGTCCTCACCTGAGGCTCCCACTGTCAATGTCATTGAGGAGGAGTCCTCTTCTGAAGCACAGTATGCTGACAAGGAGCATACCGAATCGAGTCCTGCAGGAGCCCAACCAACTCCATCTGAGGAGTCATCAGATGCCAAGAGTCGCTCCCCGACTCCTCCAGTTCCGAAAAATGGGTCTCGGGCTGCTGTGCCTAAGGTACCCGCCTCACGGGTCCGAAAATCTAGCAGCTCCTCCAGCGAGCCTGAAGAAATTCCTGCGCAAGTCCTTGCTGCCAAGAAAAGGAAACTGCGCTCAAGCGGCCCTGTAGAGACTCCTCCGCCTCTACCTGTATCACACCAGAGGAAGTCGATCTCTCCTCCTGAGAAAGCTGACTCCTATGTGTCAGGAATGTCAATCTTCTCTTCTGACTCTCAAGCCTCTTTGGATCTTGAGACAAACGTTGGGTATGACTTTTCTCCTCTATTTTTACTAGCATGACATTTGTATTTACCTTTAATCAATATCTGACTTTTAATCTATCCTGTCTCAGAGCCCGGCCCTGCGCCAAGGTCTCCAAGCTACCAGGCATGGACGATGTGACTTCCAGCCGAGGAGTTGTACCGCCGTCGACTTCTCAGACGACGAGTACAAAGACCGCTCCTACGACTCCCGCATCTGCTGGTGCAACAACCACTAGGACTCCCCATGTTCCCGAGTCCACTCCAAAGACTCGGTTGGAGACTCCTGTGGTGATCCCATCCTCCTCTGGGGGTGGGACTCCAACTACTGCGGTTCAGATGCCTCCAAGTCAGAAAAAAGCGGCTCCCACCTCTCAGCTGAACACCGAGCCAGCAAAGTCCTCAACTGATTACAGCCGGCTCAGGATATCTGACAATAAATCTTTCAACGAGGCCTATATTGAAGCCGTAGAGCTGAATGACCAAGCCTCTAAGCTAAAGGATGAGGAGCAAGTAGCCCTCAGAGCCCTTGAAATGATTCATAACGTGAGTATTCTAACTTGTGCTCTTTATGCTCTCTCCATTAGTCTCCTATTACAGTAGCCCCCAAGCACCTTATCTTTGGTGACTTGGAGCTAAGATAGGTGATTCATCCTGAACTCAAATCACTTGCTAGGTAGAAAAAACTTGCATACTGTAGCCCCCAAGACCTGAGTCCTTAGCTCTACTAGGACTCGGGGCTGCTGATTTACTGTTTGTCAGGTCCTTAGACCAAAAACTTTTGCATGAGTAGCCCCCAAGCGCCGAGTTGTCAGCCTGCGACGACTTGGAGCTATCAATATATGTTGCTTACTGATACCTTACTTGGAGAAAAATTTCTGTTCTGCGAGTAGCCCCCAAGCGCCACGTTGCTAACTTGTGGCGACTTGGAGCTTATGACTTGCCAACTAGGACTCATGCCTGCTTGATGTGTATGAAAGAATTGACTCCTGAGTAGCCCCCAAGCGCCAAGTTGTTAACTTATGACGACTTGGAGCTCATGAGTTATAGAATTTGACTTATAAAAATCTGAATTGCACTTTTCTGACTTGTTGATTGTCGACTTGTACATTGCTGACTTCTGATTTTCCTGACTTCTGCTTTTTCAGACTGTTGTCTCCAAGATGAAGAGAGACATGAAAAAATTGGAAGACGAAGCGGCTTCCAGTGCCAAATCTGCTGAATCTGAGAAACAGCATTCGCTCCAACTGGAGAAAGACTTACAAGTCCTAGCTGCTGAGCTAGCAAAGGTGAAAAAGGAGTCGGCTGAAGCAAAGAAGGCCGCCCAAAAGGCACACACTGATCTGAGAGCCGTCTTGGACGTATGCCAAAAGGGAATTAAGGCTATGTGCCATCATATCTTTGGTAAGTTACTGCGCTTGCCTTCTTTTAGCTTGATACAAAGAACTCAGTTACTTATGACTTTTGACTTCTCTTACTTTGCAGGGGCTGACTCCCCAAAACTCAAGCTGCCCACTAGCCAACAACTCCATGCCATGCTGGACCACTGCCATGGGCTACAGGAGGGTGCTCGCTCTGTGGTAAAATATCTTAACTCCAAGGGCAAGTACCCGAAGGAGCCTGAACGGTTGGTTGATGAGTTGTCCAGAGCTCCAGGATATATGCACTTGTGGAAACAATCTGCCATGAGGAGATCTGCCATAAGGATACTTGCACTGGCACACAGCTACTACCCAACTGTCCTGGAGCCAGCAATGCTCACTATGGGGAAGCCAGAGCAGCATGAAGATGGCAAACCCTTCACCCAGGATGATTTCAAGGCTGAGGAGAAGCTAGTGAGGCCTTACGCTTGCGAGATCGCCAATAAGATGGACCCGGAGGTATGGGTTCATCATTATGACTTGGAAAACAAGAGGGTTAATCCAGGAGTTCCTCCAATCATAAACTTTGGGCGTCCCTCACAGGACATGGCTGGTGCCCCATCAACTGTGCCAAGCTCTTCCACTCCAGCAGCTCCTGGGACTGGCGACTCGACTGGTGCAGAGCCCACGCTAAAGACTCCTGCTGCGCCCACTCCCTCAAGAGTCGCAACTGGCGGCTCCCAAATTCAAGAGGAGTTGAGCAAGCACATGAAGAACCCGAGGGGAACTGGCTATCAGATGAAGAAAGTTGCCACGAAATCCCCTGCCAAGTCGACTTCCACATCTGCTGCACAGGCGAAAGACAAGCCTCCAGCCAAGGACTCCACAGCTCCAGTCAAGGACTCAGCTCCTGTTAAGGAAAACTCTCTAGATGACTCCAGTTTGTAATGATGTAATTCTGATGGTTTAAAACTTATGTAGCTTTTTAGGTATGTTGGGTTGTAATGATGCACTACTGGTGCTTTAAACTTTTTAGCTTGTTAGCTATTTTGAATTTGTGCCAATCGGCTTGGTTCTTATAACCCGTCTAATTTTTCACTGATGAATAAGTAGGCCCTGCATGACTTCTCTTACAGTTTGTGCTGACAGGTTCTTAACTCATATGTTCCTTAGGATCCATAAGAGAGAGAAACAAGTCATGCCTGTAGATAGATCATATTGTGCAGGATGCATCTGACTTACCAGCGAGAAAACTAGGAAAATTTGGCTACTGTGCCGGGTCCAAGAGTTTAAGCTTAACTTTTTTCACTGAAAAGCAAGCCCCCAAGAACCTGATGATCAAAATTTAAAGAACAAAGCGCACTCACTGGGTGACTCGACTAAAGGACTCATGTTCACGAAAGCCGGCTTTATTTCATTTGATCATAACAATTCGATTACATCTAGGCATGGCTCACTGGGCTCATTGCCTTTCAACTCATGAATCTGTTACAACTTAAGTATAATAAGGACGTAACTGAGCTATGTTCCAAGGCCTCTTTGCCTCTGCATAAGGATCTAGAGTATGAGCTGTATCAGCTCCTTTGCCTACACTTGCCGGCTCTCGCACATCCATTAGATAGTACGATCCGTTGTTCAGATTCTTGCTTATGATGAACGGTCCTTCCCATGGTGGAGATAACTTGTGCATCCCTTCCTTATTCTGGACAAGGCGAAGCACTAAGTCTCCTTCCTGGAAAGTCCGGGTCTTGACTCTGCGTGCGTGATACCGCCGCAAGTCCTGTTGATAAACTGTTGATCTCTCTAGGGCTAACTCCCTTGCTTCCTCAAGTGCATCGACCGAGTCCTGGCGGGCGAGTTCGTTTTCTGTCTCAACGTAATTGGCGACTCGTGGCGAGTCATGCAACAAGTCGCTTGGCAAGACAGCTTCAGCTCCGTACATCATGAAGAAAGGTGTGAAGCCAGTGGATCTGTTAGGAGTCGTCCTGATGCTCCAAAGTACTGCTGGTAACTCCTCAACCCAAGACCCGGCGGCTCTTAGCAAAGGGACTCGGAGCCGAGGCTTAATTCCCTTCAACAACTCCTGATTTGCCCTCTCTGCTTGTCCATTGGACTGTGGATGTGCCACTGAGGCTAGGTCGAGTCTGATGTTGTTCTCACCACAAAACTTGGCCATCTCCCCAACTGATAAGTTGGTACCGTTGTCTGTAATGATGCTATGAGGGTATCCAAATCGTGTTGCTATTTTCTTTAAGAATCTCACAGCTGATGCACCGTCGACTCTGCTGACGGGTTCCACCTCCACCCACTTGGTGAACTTGTCAACTGCTACTAGCAGATGGGTCTTCTGACAAGGCGACTTTGAGAAAGGGCCCACCATGTCGAGTCCCCAAACTGCAAATGGCCAAGTGATAGGGATGGTTCTGAGTTCTTGAGCTGGCACGTGGTCTTGCCTTGCGTACCTTTGACATCCATCACAGACTCGAACTATCCTCTCTGCATCTAAATGTGCTGTCAACCAAAAGAACCCGTGTCTGAAAGCTTTTGACACCAAGGATCTAGTGGATGCATGATGACCACAATCTCCTGCATTCTTGAGTCCAAAGGGCATTGTTGTGTAACAAAATGCTCCAAAAGGCGTGATGAAGGACGTCTTCAGCTCATCCTCTATGTTGAGTCTGATCTGATGGTACCCTGAATATGCATCCAAGAAACAAAGCAACTCTGACCCCGCTGTGGAGTCAATGATCTGGTCTATGCGAGGTAGTGCAAACGGGTCCTTAGGGCAATGCTTGTTCAGGCCCGTGAAGTCGATGCACATCCGCAACTCTCCTGTCTTCTTTGGTACTAACACTGGATTGGCCACCCACTCTGGGTGAAAGACCTCCTTGATGAACTCGACTGCGAGGAGCCGAGCCACCTCTTCTCCTATAGCTTTCCTCCTGTCATCATGAAACTTGCGCAGACCCTGCTTGACCGGTCTTGCATTAGGATTAACATGTAAGCTGTGCTCGGCGAGTTCTCTCGGGACTCCTGGCATGTCAGATGGCTTCCATGCAAAGACGTCCCGGTTCTCACGGATGAACTCGACGAGCGCGCTTTCCTATTTATCAGAGAGGTGTGCCCCAATGGTGAACTGCTTGGAAGAGTCACCAGGGGTAAAGTCGACTTGCTTTGTGTCCTGAGCTGACTTGAATTTCATCTTCTCCTCTGTGGCCGGCTTCTTAAGGACCGAGTTGTCCTCCGGGTCCACGTTTGCCTTGTAAAACTTTAGCTCTTCTTGAGCACAAGCTGCCTCAGCCATAGCTGAATCACCTAACTCGCATTCCAATGCCATCTGTTTGCTGCCATTAACTGTAATGACTCCTGCTGGACCTGGCATCTTGAGCTTCAAGTAAACATAACATGGTCTGGCCATAAATTTAAAGTATGCCGGTCGACCAAAGAGGGCATGATATGGACTCTTAAGATCCACAACTCAAAAGGCATAATCTCTGAACGAAAATTCTCCACTGTGCCAAAGGCAACCTCAAGATAAATCTTACCAATAGGTTTGGCCGACTTCCCTGGTACTATCCCATGGAAAACTGTCTCTGTTGGAATTAGCTGTCTATCTTGCAGCTGCATCCTCTTGAATGTGTCGTAATATAAGATGTTGATACTGCTTCCGACATCCATGAGCACTTTGTTCAATGTATAGCCCCCAACTTGAGGTGCCACTACCAAGGCTAGCTGCCCTGGCTCGTCGACTCTTGCTGGATGATCTGCCCGACTCCATGTGATGGTTTGCTCTGACCACCTGAGCCATTGTGGAAGGGCCGGCTCTACTGCATTAACTGCTCTAACTTTCAACTTCTTGGAACGCTTGGACGTACTAGTTGTGAAGACATGGTAACTGCCACGACTCGGGTTTGGCTGCCGAGTTGTGACATAGTACTGCCCACTGCCATCATGAAGCTGC
Source organism: Puccinellia tenuiflora (assembly GCA_012064385.1). Taxonomy (NCBI): domain Eukaryota; kingdom Viridiplantae; phylum Streptophyta; class Magnoliopsida; order Poales; family Poaceae; genus Puccinellia; species Puccinellia tenuiflora. Next base: position 66,123 of record QRDG01000062.1, on the reverse strand, counting down.
TTCGGGTTCTGCTGGAACCCGCCCTGCTGATTACCTCCTCCTTGAGGTTGGTTTGGGTTATTGCCGGCTCCTCCACCGTTATTGCCGGGTCCTCCGGCTCCATTGTTTCCTCTATAGCCACCATTGTTGTTACCTCCTCCTGGCCCTTGGAACCTGGCGCGCTGCAAATCCACGCACTGTCCCAAGGTATGACCGCATCTACCGTTCTTGGCATGTTTAGGGCATGGAATCCTCAGGACCTCCTCTGTGCTTGGAGTACGGCCCTGGTATCCACCGGAATTATTGTCCTTGCGTCTGACTCCAGTGTTTGTGTTGGCCACTAGGTCAGAGTTGTCTCCATACGGCCGCTTGCCACCTCCTTGATTCTGGTTTTGATTCTGGTTCTGACTCTGACCATTGCCACTTTGTCCTTTGGTCCCTTCCTCCTGATCCTTTGTTTGTCTGTGGCAGCGTGCTTATTAGCACCTGCCATGATCTCACCAATCGTAAGGGGAATTCCTTGATTCAGGCTCTCCTTCATGCGACCTAGTTTCCAACTCAAGGGATTGTAACTACAATTTCTCTCCATCGCCATTAACACTGAAACTGGTGGGAGTCCTTGTGAGGAGTTAATGATCTCTGAGACTCGCTTCATCCAGTGCCTTGCTGACTCGCCCTTCCTCTGGACACACCGCTCCAGGTCCTCGATGGTGCTGAGCTTCTTGCATGTGTCTTGGAAATTCTGAATAAAAGCCGCCTTCAATTGCTCCCAAGAGTTGATTGACCTGGGAGGCAAATTACGCATCCAAACCTTGGCTGCTCCCTCCATCATAAGATACATGAATTTGGCACACAGATTACCTGTGGCATTGCGAATACTCATCGCCATCTCGTACGTACCCAACCAAGAGGTCGGGTCCATGTTGGGCTCATAGTTTGGAACCTTGCGCGGCTCCTTGAAACTGCTGGGGAAGGACTCGGACCTGATGGCATCAGATAAACATTCTGGTCCTGTTAACGCTGGGGAAGCACCAGGGGAAGTCACCTCCTCGTGCACCCGGGTTGGCTGAGGCGGGTTGTGTGCACCCACTAACGCTCTATCTCTCTCTGCCTCCCGAGCTCTTGCTGCTTCTCTCTCTCGTCGTTGCCTTGCTTCATCAACCACTAGCTGAGCTTGTGAAGCAGTTGGTTTGTTTGCACGATTCCTCACTAGTTCACGACGCCTTGCACTCGTAGAGTTTGCCGGGTTGGACTCGTCGTGCCGACTCCTCATACCTGAGTTAAAGGGTGTTGAATGTAGTCTACTTGCATCTGGAAAAGTTGGATACAAAGCTTGCTGAGTTAGAGCTGTCTTCAGCAACTCGATAGCATCACGAGTCTCCTGACCCGCTGGTCCCTCTGGTACCAAGATATTCTCCAATCTCAGAGTCGCCGCATGAACGTTGTCCATAGGATTAGAGTAATGTCCCTCTGGAGTATGAAATCTGTTTGGCTGTGACCCTAAGCCACCAGATGCTCCTCCTCCGACTCCTCCTTCAGGCGGTGGTCCGTTGGTACGGCTGCCTCCCGGTCCTTCTGGGGGTGGTGGTGGTGGTGGTGGTGGTGCTCCTCCGGCTCCTCCTGCGGCGCCTCCTGCTGCCGCTGAGCCTCCTAGTCCGGCTCCTCTGCCTGGACCATTGGGTGTGGTGAATAAGTTGGTTGGATTGACGTGGACTCCGTCATGCAGGCGACTCCTGGCTCTGCGGTGTTGAATTGAAGTAAGCTCCTCGCGGCGCCTCCGCACGACCTGAGCTTCATCTTGGACTCGGGCCTGCTCTGCAGCTAGTCTACGGTTTGCCTCTGTAATATCAGCTAGTTGTTTCTCCAACGCAGCACGAGCATTGGTTAACTCAGCCGCCCTCTCTGCGGCATTACTTGCATTAATCTCCTTTGTCAATAGAGTCGGATCGAACTGATTCCCGGTGTTTCCAGACATGTAAACTCCCACAACACGAGCGCGTACTGGCGACTCCTCATAATCCTCTTCCTCTATCCCATACCCAAGCCGATCTTCAAACAAGGGCAGGATGGACTCTGAATCTGCATCATAATCTGAATCTGACTCTTGAAGCATCTCTGGTTCCTCAGCTAGGGGTTCCTCAGACTCGGCGATGATGCCGACCTCTGAAGTTCCGACCGACTCCTCGCCGTCGGACTCGACGATAACAGTTGGCTCTGGTACCGACTCCGCCGAGTTCGCGCGAAGACCCGACGTGCACACCATCCCGACGAACACGTTGATTCCTCCAAAGACAAACTGGTATCCTTCGTCGACTTCGTTCATCTCCGAAGTCCAGCCTGAGTCATCGATCTCTGTTTCTCCATGCTCATCAGTGTAGACCCGCCCGATGGCGAGTTTCTCCATAGCCCGACGAGCAGCTCCAACGATCTCAACTCCTTTTGTCACCATAGGCCCCACGGTGGGCGCCAACTGTCGTGGGGTTGTCACGGCAAGTTCTTCCTCCGGGAAGATGAGTTCTGGGGCCATTGGTGATCGAAGTACGTGGGAACAGTTAATCTCGTCAAGGAACAAGGATTTACCCAGGTTCGGCCCCTCTGATTCGAGGTAAAGACCTACTTCCTGCTTCTATGTTATTGCTCTTGATTGTATCTCGATTACAAGGACCCGGCTCCCACAACTCAGGAGCCGGCGACTTCTCTCTGGTGGCTAGGGTTTCTCTCTACTGATTGAAGCTTTTTCTACTACGATCCAGGACCCCGCTTATAAAGGCTGCCGGGTCTCTAGAATTACAGGCTATACCGAGTCATACTAGAACACGGAGTCCTACTCTACGTCTTGATCTTCCAAGTTTAGACTCCGGGTCGTACTTGGACTCCTCCTTTGGACGAGTCTCTTTCTCCATACGGGCCCTGGTCGGCTTGTCTCCAGCCCAGCCCATGTGACTTGTCTCGTGACTCGGCGTTGGCCTTCTTGGTCTTGGCGGGTCTACTTTCCGGGTCCATGGGCCTACCTATAAAGTATCCCCCCATCAGTATCAGTAAGCTACATATATTGATAGCTCCAAGTCGTCGCAGGCTTACAACTCGGCGCTTGGGGGCTACTCGTGCAAAAGTTTTTTGATCTAAGGACCCGACAGACAGTAAATTAGCAGCCCGAGTCCTGGTAGAGCTAAGGACTCAGTGCTTGGGGGCTACAGTGTGCAAATTTTTCTATATAGCAATTGAGTCCAGTTTCAAATCAAAGCACCTATCCTAGTCACAAGTCACCACAGACAGGTGCTTGGGGGCTACTGGAGTAGGAGGATGCTAGAAAGCATAAAAGGGGAAGTCAGAAAAGCTTACTTCATGAACCATATGGAGAGACCTAAGAGCCACTTGTTCTTCATCCTTCAACCTCGCTGATTGATCGTTCAAGTCAACCGCTTCAGCATAAGCTTCAGAAAATGACATGTTATCAGCTACTCGAAGTCGGCTGTAATCAGTAGATGACTTGATCTTGATGGATGGAGAGGCTGCAGGAGTCGGCTTCACAGGAGCCGGATTAACTTGAGGCGCAGTATCAGGAGTCGCAGCACCAGAGCTGGGCTGGACTATTGTTGGAGTCGCCGCCCGAGTCTTGGAAGGGGACTCGGGAATGGTAGGGGTCGTGGTTGCACCAGCTGATGCAGCAATGGAAGGACTTGTCCTCGTGCTGGTCGTTTCAGAGGCCGAAGGAGGTGCAGGTCCACGACCAGAGGTGACATCAGCCATGCCTGGGAGCTTGGTTACCTTAGCACAAGGCCGAGCCCTGAAATACACAAAGATAGAAGTCAGCACCAGAATTAGTGAAAAGGGAAAAAGCAGAAGTCATTTGAATGCAAGTATAGAAACAAAGGAATCTTACCCAACATTGGTCTCCAGGTCCAAGGAGGCCTGAGAGTCTGAAGAAGGCATTGACATGCCGGAGTGGTAGGAGTCGTCCTTGTGAGGAGGAGAAGCTTTTCGCTGATGCGAGACAGGCAGGGGCTCGGGGGCATCTGCAGGTCCATCTGAGCGCAGTTTCCTCTTCCTGGCGGCGATAACACTCTGCATGTGTTCTTCAGGCTTAGTAGGAGAGCGAGAGGACCCAAGGACTCGTGAGAGTGGTACCTTGGGAACAGCCTCTCGAGATCCGTTATTGTTTGAGGTTGGGGAAGAAGAGGAGTGACTCCTAGCTGAGGACTCCGCAGATGGTGATGGTTGAGCAGCAGCAGAGGTAGTATCAGTTTGTCTAGTGACGGGAGCCTCTGGAGAGGACTCGTCGTCGTCAATTTCCTCCACAATGGGAGCCTCCTGAGAGGACTCCTCTTCATCAACATTTTCGGTTGGAGCCTCTGGCGAGGACTCCTCATCGGCAGCATCATCTTCAACGGGAGCCCCCTGGGAGGACTCCTCATCAGCATCATCAGTGTCTTCTGCCACAGTAGTTTGATCTGTGGCAGGAGTCTCTTCTTCAGCCTCAGCCTCAGCTTCAGCTTTGTTTTTAGTACCAGCTCCAGAGTCCGGCTTCCAGAAGGAGTCGGTGAGCTGTAACAGAGTCAACAAAAGTGAGTCAGTAAGCAGTACAAGTGAGATCAAGGTAGAAATAAAGTAGAGAATGATACTTACATCAGGAGCTGGGTTGGTGGAGCAAAATGGCTGGAGCCCAAAATGGGCTTGGTCCTTCACCGGTCTCCCAGTCAACTTTTTGATAAGTCGACCAAGTTCGGGTCCATCAGACAGCTGCTCCGTAACTCGGAGGTCATCACCAGCGCATCTGGTATATGAGCAGATCAGCCGAGTCCTAGGACTCAGAGGCTGGATTCTCCAAGTGGTCCAGCAGCGGACCAGATCCATGTTTTCCAGATTATGGGACAAGAGGGCCCGGATTCGAGTGATCAGAGACTCGACTCTTGGTCGGGCGGCCTCGGGGCACCTAGCTTTCATAAGAGGAGTCGCCCGAAGGTGGTCCTCAGAGAATAAAGGAAGTTTTGGTTCATTTGCAGGGGAGGTGTCCTTGCAGTAGAAGAAGGATTTTTGCCAGTCTTTGATGCGATTGGGAAAGACTGGTTTAGGAAAGACAGAGTTGAGGCGCCGTTGAAGAGCGACGGCGCCACATTGGAGAAGAGGGCCCCCAGAGGTCTCGGGCTGAGGGTTGCAGTAGAAGAGTTCAAGCCAGAGATTGAGATCGGGCTTGATTTGGAGGTAATCCTCACACAAGGTCACAAATTGGAAAGAGTGAGAATGGAATTAGGAGCCAGATCATGAATCTGCAGCTCGTAGAGTTCGAGGAGCTGGCGGAAGAAAAGATCACCGGGGGGAGAAAATCCGCGGAAGAGATGCTCCACAAAAACAACCACCTCACCCTTAGCGGGAGAGGGAACGGTTTCATCCCCTGGGGCCCGAGCTTGAGCGCTGGAAGGAATCAAACCTGAGAGCCTATGAGTCTTCAGTTGTTCCGCCGTGACCGTAGATCCACCCCAATCGGCGGAAATCGATCGCTTGGAGGAGGATTTTGCGGCGGCGGCGGTCGCGGCTGCGATGTCCACCGTCCTGCTCGACGAGGATGTCTTGGCCTTGGGTGCAGTCTTTGCGCGCTTGGGGGCCATGGCGTGCGGGCGGTGTGTGCTGGGCGCGGGAAGAGATGGGCGCGAAGAGAAAGAAGAGATTTTGAGCTGAAGGGGGCAAGTGAGGTTTAAGACCTAACCCTTCGGTATTTATAAAGAGGGTAAAACCCTAGAGAGTTATAGTGCAGGTCCACAGTAAACTGTGGATAACGTTTCACTATTAGCGGTTCAGTGGTTAATAGACAGAAAGGACATAGCAGAGAAAAGTTAAAGTCACAGAAGTGGAAGAAGCCGGCTTGTCCCAGAATGGCGAGTCCTGTGGCAGTGAAAGTCAAGTTATCTAGTCCTTGTTCGCAAGAGTCACAACAAACCCGGCCAGCATGTGCAAGGGCAGGGGTGATGACTTGAACAAGGAATGAGGATAGACTCATCTTTTATATGTCTTATGTCTTTATGCAGGAATTCATCTTGGAGCTAGCAGCAAGCGACTTTGGAGCCTGTGGCTCAAGTGGAAGGAGTCGACCCAGGGAGTCGAACCAACAAGTCAGAGAAAGCCGCCAAGCTGTGCCCAAGATAAATTCGGGGGCTACTGATGGGGGGATACTTTATAGGTAGGCCCATGGACCCGGAAAGTAGACCCGCCAAGACCAAGAAGGCCAAAGCCGAGTCACGCGTCAAGTCGCATGGGCTGGGCTGGAGACAAGCCGGTCAAGGCCCATGATGGAGAAGGGACCCGTCGAGAAGGAGTCCAAGTACAACCCGGAGTCTAACTTGGAAGACCAAGACGTAGAGTAGGACTCCGTGTTCTAGTGTGACTCGGTATAGCCTGTAAGTCCAGGGACCCGGCAGCCTTTATAAGCAGGGTCTTGGACCTTAGATCGATAAGCTTCAACTAGTAGAGACAAGCCCAATCAAGTTAGAGAAACCCTAGCCACCAGAGAGAAGTCGCCGGCTCCTGAGTTGTAGGAGCCGGGTCCTTGTAATCGAGATCTAATCAAGAGCAATAACATAGAAGCAGGAAGTAGGTCTTTACCTCTATCAGAGGGGCTGAACCTGGGTAAATCCTTGTTCCCCGGCGAGATTAACCGTTCCTACGTACTTCAATCACCAATGGCCCCAGAACTCATCTTTCCTGAGGAAGAACTTGCCGTGACAACCCCACGACACCTCTTGTGGCGAGCTCACACCCCTCCAACGAGACGTACTCCCTTAACAAGGAGGAACTCGGGAATACATCCTTGTCTCTGCGTGCTTCTACTTTCGGTTATCTCTATCCCTTAGTTGTCTTTTCTTGTATCGTGTTAATTGCCTAGTCGTAGTTGTTTGCTCATCATGTAGGTAAATTCATCGTAGTTGCATATCTAGAGAATTACCTTTGTGTCAAGCCTAAAATCGAAAAAGTGTTAAAATTTGGTGTAGCACCTATTCACCCCCACCCCCCCTCTAGGTGCCCATACGATCCTTTCAATTGGTATCAGAGCCTTGGCTTCATTAATTAGGCTTCACCGCCTAAGAGAGTATGGCACCCGAGAGTGGAGAGCTGGAGGCCTCTACTAGCGGAGTCTCCATGGATGAATTCAAGAATTTGGAGGCATCCATGGGTGCTCAAATGGAAGAGTTGAGCTCAATGATGGCACAACTCTTAAATGCTAATAAAGCCCCCGCACCTCCCTCTCTTGAGGTCAACGCTTCCGCCACTCAAGTTGAGGATGGTGAAGGGTCTAAAATTGATGGTGGGAAGGAGGAGTACCATGGGGTTCCATTTAAGTACTCCGTCGACCCACCTATCTCGCATCCTCATATAAACAATAGGGGTGAACCACCTAGGCTTAATCCATCTTGTTTTTCTAATTGGCAGTTTCTTATGAGATCTCGTGTCAAGAGCGCTTCGATCGAGCTATGGAGAATCATGGAGGTTGGATTCAAGGCCATTGAGCCAAACAACATGACAAGAAGAGAAATTGTGGATTGCCAACTCAATGACTTGGCTCTCACCATGATTCAAACCGCCGTGGGAGAAAAGCACATGACACACATCGAGCTTGCCACCAGCACCAAAGAAGCTTGGGAGACTCTCACCGAAGAGTTTGACGGCAATGAGAGCATGAAGAGGAATAGTTTTGAAGCCTTGAGCAACCAAGCCGAGGGATTTTTCATGGTAGATGGTGAAGACCATGAATACATGTATCGAAGGCTCAAAACCATTTCCACTCAATTTAGAGCTCTTGGAGCAACCTATGTGGATGATGCTTGGATCAAGAGGAAGTATGTGAGTGCCCTCATGCCTTTCGAGCCCACCGACTTGAAGAGTCTCCAAGGATGACACAACTATCACCGCATGTCATCTAATGAAGTCATGCAAGAGATGGCGGCATTGAAGGTGGCCGCCAAGAACGCCGAAGACGCTCGAGCCCGGGCCATTGGAATGCAGAAAGGAACTTCGCTTGCTTTGAAGTCCAAGGTTGTGGTGCAAGACGATGATGATGAGACTCAAGAACATGTGTCACATTGGCATCCCAAAGAGCTCGAAGATACTCTCAAGGACTATTCGGCTCTCACAACTAAAGTATTTTGGAAGAGTCCGTCCAAGGCAAGGGAACTTGTTAACAAGTCAAGTGGAAGGAAGGAGGGTGGCCAAAGGGTTCGCTCTTGCTACAATTGCCAAGATCACTATCACTTTGTGGCCGAATGTCCGTTTGAGAATCTTGAACATCATGGAGGGAAGCTTGTTCGCAAGGACAAGTCAAAGATCACTCACAAGAAACCATTCTTCAAGAAGAATGCCATCAACAAGAAGCCTCCAAAAATTGTGTTGCTTGCTCAAGAAGAGTACTCATCCAGGGAAGAAGAAGAAACCACAAGTGGAGTGGCCGCCATTGCCATAGCATCTTCATCATCTCCTTCCCTTTTTGAATCCCCAATGAGAATGTCTCTATCTCCTCCGCAAGATGTCTCATGGCCAAGACCGATGAGGTATCATCCCCTTCATCTCCTAAGACTATGAGTAATATGGATGATGCTACTAGTCTTAAAGTTAAAGAGGAAATAGTTGCTTTCGATCATTTTATAACTAACTTGCAAGGTGAAACCAAGAAGCATGTTGAGGCTCTTATGAGTCAATATGGTGAAGCTCAAGAGATGCTTGAGATCAAGGGCAAGATTGAAAGAGAGGATGGTATGGAAATGGCATCCTTGAAAGACAATCTCGAAGAAGAGCATGAGCTTAGGGTTTCTCTTGAGGACAACTAGAATCTATAGAAGAGTCAAATGATTTAATTGTTGCTAAACTCATTAAAGAACGTGACCATGCAATTGCTAAATACAAAGCATATAAGAAAGAAAAGGTCGAGCTTGGTGTTGGTCATTCTAGACTAATCGACGAGCTAGAGAAACTTTCCATCGCTCACAAGGCTTTGGAGAGTGAACACTCTACCCTCACCAAGTCGTATGAACAACTTCAAGCTCAACCGTCTAAAAGTGATGTGCCTAGTTTCTCCACTCCTATTACTTGTGATCATGCAAATATCATTGAGGAAAATGATAGGTTGAAGATCAATCTTGCTAAGGCCATATCCCTAGGTAAGAAACCTTTTGTTACTCCACAAAAAGGGAGAGTTGGTGTCGGGTATGTTGAGGAGGAAAAGAAGAAGGAGACCTTCATGAAAGATGCAAGGGCTCCTCTAGCAAATAAGATCCCTCAAGCGAAGAGGTCAACATTGCTAGTGGTGGTGCCACAAGGGGCAAAACCACTAGTGATGACTTTGCGGGAAAATCTAACCCCCACTACATTTTATATGTTGATTATTGTGGGGATATCTATGCTAAGTTTGTTGGTCCTAGAAATGTTCCTATTGGCCATTCTATTTGGGTTTCTAAGACCCTTGTTGCTAACAAAAGAGGACCCATTGCAAAATGGGGACCTAAATCAAAGCAATGATTTCTTGTAGGACTATGCTTCCGGTGGGTCAAAATGGGTGCTTGATAGTGGATGCACAAAACATATGACCGGAAGCAAGGAGATAATGACGGAGATGAGACCAAATCTAAATGAAGCAACCGTCACTTATGGAGATCGATCAAAAGCCGAGGTATTGGGCTTTGGCAAGGTGGTAATCACTAGGGATATCACTCTTTCCGTTCGTGCACTTAATAAGATGGGCTTCACTGTCTTTCTTGATATTGATGTTGTGGTACTCTTGTGGAGCAAGACTCCAAAGGTCGCTTTCATTGGGTACGTCGAGGATGATTTGTTTGTGGTGGACTTTTTGGGGAAAACCACTTCAAATTCGATGTGCCTTTTCGAAAAGGCCGACACGGGTTGGTTGTGGCATCACCGCTTGGCCCATGTCAACATGAGAACTTTGCAAAGTCTTCACAAGGGTGGCCACATTCTCGGACTAAAATAAAATGTCTCTTTTGCCAAAGATCATGTTTGTAGGGCTTGTGTTGAAGGAAAGATGCATGATTCTCCCCATCCTAGCAAGACTATTATTTCGTCCAAGAGGATCTTGGAGCTCCTCCATGTGGATCTTTTTCGTGCTGTTCCCGAAGCTAGTCTTGCTAGGAAGAAGTATTGTTTGGTGATTGTTGATGACTATTCAAGATTCACTGGGTTTATTTCTTCAAGTCCAAGAGTGAGACCCAACAAACCTTCATCGACTTCTCCATTGAAATGCAACGTCAACATAATGTCCCCATATTGGCAATTAGGAGTGACAATAGCTCCGAGTTCAAGTACTACACCCTCAATGAATTTCTTAGTGAAGAGGGTATTCGTCATCAATATTCCGCAACTTATACCCCTCAACAAAATGGTGTAGTCGAGAGGAAGAACCGGACTCTTATGGATATGGCAAGGTCCATGTTAGCGGAGTTTCAGACTCCGTTGAGCTTTTGGGCGGAGGCCATATCCACGGCATGTCACTCATCCAACCGGCTCTACTTCCGCAAAGGTTTGAAGAAGACACCATATGAGATTCTCTACGGCTCCGTGTTTTCAGTTGTAAGTGTTTCTATTTGATCAAAGGTTGCCACTTAACTAAATTCGAAGCTAAATCTCTAGAGGGTATCTTTGTTGGTTACGGTGCCAAATCCCACACTAATAGAATCTATGACAAGGCATCACGGCGTATCATAGAATCTTGTAGTGTGGTGTTCGAAGAAAATGACGGCTCCCAAGTGGCGCAATTTCATGTTTCCGATGTAGATGATGAAATTCCTCAAGAAGCCATAAGAAGAATGGGTGTGGGATTTTTCCGCCCCGTTGAGGAACCCCTTGTGGTGGATCGAGAAGGACAATGCTCTACTCAAGTGGAGCCCTCATCCTCATCTGAATTACAAGCAACTGCTGCTGGAGCCAATGATGCACCTGACCAAAGACAAGCACAAGACCCTCAACAATCTGATCAGACTCATGTCGCCAGACCGGAGACTCCGGTCATCTTGTCCGGAGATTCCGGTGGGCCGGAGACTCCGGTGCCTCAGGCCGGAGACTCCGCTCTACTTCAAGCTTAAGGGAGGACTAGTCAGGATCTTACTTCATCTTTCTCTTTCAATGATGGTGTTATGATTTTTGAGGACCAAGGTCATCACACCAGTCAAGACGGGGACACAAATGATCAAGATGATCAAGTGATACCTCCAAGATACAATGAGGATATCGAATCCCGTCGTCGAGATAGAGTTGCTAGAACCATGGAAATTCGTGAGCATACCCTTGAGAAAGTGATTGGTAATGTGAGAGGCAAGGTGTCCACTCGGAGGCAATTGGCAAACTTTAGTAATCATCAAGCTCACATTGCCATGGTGGAACCGAAGAAAGTGTCCAAATCTCTTGAAGATCCGGATTGGTTGGAAGCCATGCATGAAGAGCTCAACAATTTCGAGCGCAATAAAGTTTGGAAGTTAGTTGAGAAGCCAAAGGAGTGCCGCAATGTTATTGGCACAAAATGGATTTTCAAGAACAAGCAAGATGAACATGGAATGGTTGTGAGGAACAAGGCTAGATTGGTGGCTCAAGGGTACTCTCAAGTTGAAGGCATTGATTTTGGAGAGACCTACGCTCCCGTGGCTCACCTTGAGTACATCCCTTATGACCGATAGGTTTCAGATGTCCATGATAGGTGAATTGAAGTTCTTCCTTCGATTTGAGATCAAGCAATTGAGAGGAGAGACTTTCATTAGCCAAACAAAGTATATCCAAGACATGCTCAAGAGGTTTAATATGGCAGATGCTAAGGAGAAGAAGACTCCTATGGATACCAAATGCCATCTACAACTTAACCCAAAGGGCATAGATGTGGATCAAAAGCTCTACCGCTCCATGATTGGTTCGTTGCTTTACCTTTGTGCATCTAGACCCGATATTGTGTTGAGTGTAGGTGTGTGTGCAAGGTATCAAGCGTCTCCTAAGGAAAACCACATGTTGGCGGTCAAGAGAATCCTACGATATTTGATTCATACCCCAAGGTTTGGTTTGTGGTACCGAAGGGATTCAACTTTCACTCTTAGTGGGTACACGGATTCGGATTGGGCCGGTGATCAAGATGATAGGAAATCAACTTCTGGGGCTTGCCAATTTCTTGGTAGTTCCTTGGTGAGTTGGTCTTCTAAGAAGCAAAATTGCATCTCTCTCCACCGCCAAAGCCGAGTATGTGGCCGCCGCTAGTGCATGCACTCAATTGTTATGGATGAGGCAAACTTTAAAGGAATACGGTGTCAATTGTGACAAAGTGCCTCTTTTGTGTGACAATGAGAGTGCTATCAAGATCGCCTACAACCCGGTGCAACATTCAAGAACCAAGCATATTGAGATTCATCATCACTTAATTCGGGATCATGTTCCCATGGAGACATTGAGCTAGCATATGTGCCAACCAAAGACCAACTTGCCGATATATTCACGAAGCCACTTGATGAAGCAAGATTCACTTATTTGAGGAATGAGCTAAATATCGTGGATTCAAGGAGCTTGGCTTGACCATCTTGCACACACATCTATAGGTTGACTATATATTTGGTTTAGGTGTAGGCATGAATTTAGGGGGAGTGTTGTCCTAATAAATTGGGCTCTCCCTCCCCCCAATATGCCTAAAGTAAAAAAATTCATTTGTCTCTATCTTCAATTCATGAATTGTGAGCTTAATTGACGAGTATTGGCTATGAACCCAAGATATATCTTCGCGGTGTCATGCCATAAACTCTTACATGGTGGCCTAGGCCACCGACCTCTTCTCTATGAAGATTTGGTTCTTCTGGTGTTTTATTGGTCTTTATTGCAAATATTTTTGTTCTTATGGGAAACTCACTCAATCTTGGCATTTATTGAATATGTTTCTTGCAAGTTGAGTGTGAAGTACCATCCCAGTTTGTGAAATCTATCCAAAGCCCCATCTTGCCCCAAAACTTGCTCCTCTTGCCACATACATGTCCAACACCATTCATTGCATTTCTGAGCAGTGGGGGCCGGAGACTCCGGTGTGTAACACCGGAGACTGCGTTCTGACCTAAGTCTCCGCCCTAAGCCACGGAGACTCCGGTGTGCTTAGGTCGGAGACTCCGGTCTCGGCAGTTTCCAGGGGATCTAAAGGGGATCGGGGTGGGGAGTTGCTCCACAACTCTCCTTCCACCCCCGACTCCAAACTCCACCCCTGCCACCCGCCCCTGCCTGGAGGTGCCCTCCGGCCGCCCCTCAGCCGCCGGAATTCGCCGTGCCGCCGGCCCCCTCCACCTCTCCAACACCGGGGACCCTTCTCCCCATTGTTGGTCTCCACCATGAAGGGCCAAGATATCCTCCTCTCTCCTTCTCCCTAGTTTTTCCTAGTTGATGGATTGAGGGTTCTACTCTTGTTCCTTTTGGTGTAGAATCCTTTTCCTGGCATCTTTTCATCTAGATGTATCAATTTTAGAGTCTTTAGCAACAATTTTTGACCTAACCCTAGGTTTCCGGCCTCAGGGCCAGAGACTCCGGTATGTCCAAGACCGGAGACTCCGGTGTGGCCTGAATCTCCAGCCCCTGAGACCGGAAACTCCGGTGTAGGTCAATGTTTGGTGCTTTCGACTCTCCAATTGCTCCTTCTTTTCCTCCCCTGGACATGTATGCTTATCCCCATGTTATCCTCTATCTCCTTTTCACAGATAACAGGAGGTACAAGTCCACCGCTCACAACCCCAATAAACCATCTCGGAAAGAAAAAAGGGGCTCTCGTGCCTATATGGATGAGACAGAGGATGGCCGTCGTGTTCAGCGTGACATAGGAGCTACTGTTAGACAGGATGCACAGAAAAAGGCTGAAGCTGCATTTCTTGAAAAAGAAAGGGCTAAGAAGGCACGGTATGAGAACATTTCCTCAGTGCGTGACTTGGGCAAGATAGATTTTCGGTGTATGAGGGAGCAGTCGTTCTTTGACATGCCTCGAGACTCCAACAATCCGCTATTTCGGAGGAAAGAACAAGAACTTGTGATGACGGAGATTTATGCAAAGTTATCCACAACCAAGGCCGTTTGTGAGCAAAAGGTGCTCGATCTCACCTCCTTAAGCACTAAGCCGTACTTTCAAGAGGCCATATGGATTGCACGGAAGCTTGGGCTTGAGAAGCTCATGTCCATTCAACAACACTTTGATATCAAAATTGTGCATCAATTCTTTGCCACCGTTCAGTTTGGGAAGGATGCCGATGTCACTTTGACGTGGATGACCGGGCCTATCCGGTGCGAGTGCACTATGACACGCTTTGGAGAGTTGCTTGGGTATGAGTATCGCAATGGTGAGGAGTCCAAAGGAAGGATAATGCATGTGGAGGGCCTTCACTATGAGAAGGGTCGGTTGGCTCCTCTTTATTTCAACAAGGCCTCCATGGTACAAACAAGGATTTGCAACCCACCTTCAACATCCTTCTTCGCATGTTTCGGGTCAATATTGCACCTCAAGCCGGAAATTTAGATGCTATTCGTGGTGGGTTGGTAAATCTTCTCCGCCAATCCTATGATGTTTTGTGTGAAGCGAGTTTTTAAGTTCCAAAGGAGAGGATAATGAAGAAATTGAAGATGGATCAGAGCTCAAGCTTGGGGATGCCCCCACGGCACCCCCTCTGAATATCAAGAACCATCAAGCGTCTAAGCTTGGGGATGCCCAAGGCATCCCCTCCTCTTCATCGACTATCATAAGGTCGTCTTCGTTGAACTACGTTTTTATCACTTTACATATTATGTGCTATGCTTGGAGCGTCTTTTTTCTTTTAGTTTTGTTTTGTTTGTTAACTGGTCATATCCTTGTTGGATCCTAACTTTATTTGTGTGGGAGAGAGGCACGCTCCGCTTTTTCATTTGAATACTCCTTTGCTTTGCTTATATCTTGTTGAGTATTCTTAGCTAATGTTTGTTTGCTAGTAAGCTCTCGCTTTTAGCTTTTATCTTGATTAGAGCTGCTAGTTGTTGATGTTAAACTCTCTTCTTCTTCACTTATACTTGCTGGAGAGTTGTTATTGATAAATTGCTTGAATTGTCAAACTAACAAAATGCTATCCATGTGATATTGGAATGAAATGAAAGCCTGCATAGTCTTGTAGATCATTGTGTGGATACTTGATGCTTCTCAATTGTTTTGAGATATTAAGATGAATGCTTAAACTTGCTGGTTATTTGAGTGGAAATTGATTAGTAAAGAAATACAGTTAAAAGCTTGAAACTGTGTGGTGTTTCGTAGTTGTTAATTCATAAAACCAATCTTTCCATCAAAAGAACTGTTTGGTCAACAAGGGAGATTGTGTGGAGTGTTTATGGTTATGATTGACTGATGTCTTATGTTACTCTGTTACCGGTTAATGTTGGATGTTTGCTTCAAATACCATTTTTGCTAAGCCAAAAAAACTCTGTACTGAGTGTGATGTCCACTCGTGCATCCAAATCCCAAAGCCAAACTATCTTGTCAACTGAGTCCACCATATCTACCTATGCATGGTATTTCCTGCCATTCCTAGTAAATTTGTCATGTGCTACCTTTAAAACCTTCAAAATATTCTCGTTTTGGTGCCTTTGTTTTCAAGCTCATGAGGAAGTAAGGAGGGGGTTCGTTATAGCTTATGCCGAGCAAGATTTTTCTTTTATTTTTCTTTTTTCCCCTCTATTTCACCCGGTGTTGATGGTTTACGTCCTCACTTGAATCAACCCGAGAGCAGGTTAAGCAAAATATAAATATAACTCACCATTCTCCTCTGCACAATAAAAATCTGAGAAATCAGCTCAAACATTGGTTAGTGGTGAAACAAAGGAGAAAGAGGAATGTACTCGTTCCTCTAAAACCAGCCGCTCTCACAACTCTAAAGACCGTGCTTGACATAGGGGACTAATGGGCTTCTGAGCTATGGAATCGGTGACAGAATTATGCATCTCTCAAAATTGTTTTTATCTTTGTTTTTCAAAATCAAAAAGATCTAGCACATGACTAATCCCTGCTTCCCTCTGCGAAGGACCTTTCTTTTACTTTTAAATGTTGAGTCAGTTTTCCTTTTCCTTCTATCTCCACCAAAGCAAACATGCAGCATTGACCCTGGGTATCATTGATCATATTGCATCGTCAGATTAAACATGAATCTTTATATTGACTTTATCTATAAGATAAGCCGTTGGAAGTTGAAGCTTTTTGCTAATACTTACATCTTCCTTTGTGTTGATTCTCAAACACTTTTGTCGTGGAACCATTACCTTTGAGAATTAGTCAAATATGTGGGTCACATTGCTTTCATGTCTTTAACGTACCATTTATGAAAGGTTTTGCTTTAATGATTCAACTTGGTTATTCATTGCTTTCTTGCTATCAACTATAGACAACTGTTTTGTATCACTTCATTCACATCCTATGCTTTACATTACTATCTTGATCAAGATTGTGTTGGTTGCATGTCTCATCAAAAATTATTTTGTTATCACTTACCTACTCGAGGACGAGTAGGAGTTAAACTTGGGGATGCTGATACGTGTCAAACGTATCTATAATTTTTGATTGATCCATGCTAGTTTTGTGATGTTGTCACATGTTTCTACTATCTTATTGCATCATTTTTATGCATTTTGTCGGACTAACCTATTGACAATATGCCTAGTGCCAGTTTCCTGTTTTTGCTGTCTTTTCGTTTCAGAAACTTACCACAGGAAATATTCTTGGAATGTGCTGAAAATTTACGAGGATTTTTTATTCGCCAAGACGGAGTTTCAGTCCAAAGGGCAGCCCTGGGGGCCACCCACAGGGCAGGGACGACCCCCAGCCGCGGCCTGCCCTAGGGCGGTGGGTGGGACCCGCCCCTGCTCCTGGTGGGTCCCATCGGCCCCCTCCGACGCCTATAAAATCAGATTAATCCCAAAAACATCGAGGCGACCATTATTTTCCAGAGAAGTCATCCCGAGGCGCCGCCACCATAAACCCTAGTTCGGGGTGATTCTGAAGCTGATCCCGGCACCTTGCCGGGGGGGAGATCGATCCCGGAGGGCTCTTCATCGCCATGCCTTCCTCCGGGATGATTTGTGAGTAGTCCCACCTTGGACTACGGGTCCATGGCAGTAGCTAGATGGTAATCTCTCTCCCTTGTGCTTCATGTATTATGATCTTATAAGTTGCCTTACATGATCAAGATCGATTATTGTAATGCTATGTGATGTGTTTGCTGGGATCTGATGGATTATGAAGTTCTGATTAGATTGTGCATGATTCTTATATGTTGATTTATGTTCTTGCATGTTCTCCGATATGTGTAGTTACTTTGGCCAAGTGATTGTGTGTATCTCCAAGAGGGAGTATTTATGCTAGATAGTGGGTTCATGCCCCCTTTTGTTCCTGGGCACGAGTGACATAAACGTCTAAGGGCGAGGGTGTGCTGTTGCTACTAAGGGTAAAACAGCGGTGTTAATGTCTCTTTTGATATTAAAATTTCTTACTTTATGCGCTTTACTTAATGCAAATGTCTGTAGCTTGCAACTTAATACCGTTGGGTGACAGGCTGGATAGCGATCCCACGGTGGACTTTTTAGACAAAGATGCAGTTGGACTCAACGGTCTTTGTTCATTGTCATGATGCCTACATAAATATTATCATGTTCTCTATGTCATAGCTAGATTAAGTTTGTGTTATAATCTTGTCAATTGCCTAGCTGTAATTTGTTTACCCATCATATGAGTGTTTTATTTACTTGAGAGACTCCACTAGTGAACCCATGGCCCCCGGTCCATCTTTTTACATTGATTGCAACCTTTATTCATCACTTTTCATCATTATTACTCCTCTGGTCCACTTTCATATTTTCATCTATCTCACTATACAATTAACCGTTTTGTTTTCTGCGAGACCGGAAAGATTGACAACCTTTCCGCCGTTGGGGGCAAAGTAATTGGTTGAGTGTGTACAGGTCCACGTATGTTGAAGATTAAGCGCCAGAGATCCTCAACATTCACTTTTTTGTTGATTTCAAAGTCCTACTGGTTCGATAAACCTCGGTTCGTTAACGAGGGAAAACTGCTACTTACTACATCCACGCCTTTGCTTGGGGCACAACCCAACGCTAGCATCACCGATCATCAAGCAGTTTTCTGGCGTCGTTGCCGGGGACTTTGGAGCTACAGCAAGGGGAGTCTCGTACTCTCAATCATTTTACTTTGCTTTTGTCTTGCTTGTTTTATTTCTCGTTTAGTTTATTTTCTTGTTTCAAAATTTTAAAACCCAAAAAAATTAGTGTAGTATTTTATCCTGTTTTATTAGTATGCTTAGTTCTTTGGTTGTTCTTAATGGCTACTTTCTTTGAAACTAGATCTTGTTGTGGTTTCACAGAAGATCAGCAAAAATACTATAAGGAACACCGCTTGTCGCAAAAAGGGAAACAACTTTGGGAATTTCTGAAAAAAGTGAACTTGTATGCTGAAAATATAAGTTTCCTCTATGATATAAAATGTTCTTGTGGGAGGCGCACTCCACACCTCCCCTTCCAATGTCCTGACAATGAAAATGAAACTTTAGCTTCTTATGCTGGGGAAAATTTTGATTTCTTTGATGTTGAATAGATTGAAGAATTTGTTGCTTTTAAGGGTGCCTATGAAATTGCTTCTTTGCTGGAGAACATTGAGAATGCTCGTTATCAAACTGAGAATTTTACTATACTAAAATATTGCTTTGAGAATTACAATGATAATTATTATATTACTGAATATGTTAGAAAGTCTCTCATCCAAAAGGAGAGACCGATGCTTTGCAGGAACCTATGGAGGAGGAAATTGCTGAAACTAAGATCCCATTAGGTGAAAAAGCGGAGGAGAGTGAGGAACAAAAGGAGGACCTACCTTCTAATGAAAGTAACTCTTTAACTCTTACTTTGTATGATATGCAACAACTTCCATGGCTCAAGAAAGACAAAAATAAACTGTCAAATGTTTTTCCTACTGTTATTTGTGATGAATTTAATGATACTCCTTTATCTATGCCTCCAATTGATATTTATGATAATAAAAAACATGTTTTATGTGATAGTTAAATTGTTGAATTTGTTAATAATGCTACTAAAATTATTATGAGAGAGCAAATTATGGTTGTTGGAGTTCTCATGTTACTAAGACAGCTCTCTTTTTGTTGCAAGTTTTAAAGTTGCACTTGCTTTGTCTTCCTATGCTACTAGCTTTATGCTCCAATGAATTATTTTCATACAAGATACCTATGCACAGGAAGTGGGTTAGGCTTAAATATGTTTGGTATTTGTTTCTTGATGCTCTCTTTTGTCAAATCTTATTCTTATTAGAGCATCATTGAAATCATTGCTCCTAGCTAAAAGGCGTTAAAGAAAAGCGCTTTTGGGAGGCAACCTATTATCTTTTTCCTTTCAGTTTTCCTTAGTCATGGAGTTGTTGCCTTTGTAGAAACTTCATTGTATCTTTTTGTTTTGGTTTTTTGTGTCAAGTTTAGCCTCTAATGCATTGAAAGTGCGAGGTATTGTTTTGCTGTCCAGAAACAGATTCTATGCGCCTGTTGCGGAAAATCTCGAACAATCCCTGAATTTTATATTTTTCTGATATTTTTAGAAAGCAAGCCTGATGCTTTTATCTATCTTTCGTTAGTTTTGAGTTTTCTGATTTGAGCTACAGAAGTGCCTTGAAAAATTCGATCTTTACAGACTATTCAGTTTTTGATAGATTCTGCTTTTATTTTGTATTCGTCTCTTTTACTATCGTCAAATGTGATACTATAGAGGTGGAGTGTCATATTGAGGCTTATTAAACAGTAGCTAATGCCTAATAAAGTTGTTTGCAATTTGTCTTGAGTTGAACACATGTGCATTTTAATTTATGAGCGCTAACCCTTTAATCAGTTTATGAGAAGTTTTGTGTGAAGGGAGTTTTAAGTTCGAAAGGAGAGGAATAATGAAGAAATTGAAGATGGATTAGAGCTCAAGCTTGGGGATGCCCCCACGGCACCCCCTCTAAAATATCAAGAACCATCAAGCGTCTAAGCTTGGGTATGCCCAAGGCACCCCCTCCTCTTCATCGACTGTCAAAAGGTTGTCTTCATTGAACTACGCTTTTATCACTTTACATATTATGTGCTATGCTTGGAGTGTATTTTTGCTTTCAGTTTTGTTTTGTTTGTTTGCTGGCCATATCCTTGTTGGATCCTAGCTTTATTTGTGTGGGAGAGAGGCACGCTCCGCTTTTTCATTTGAATACTCCTTTGCTTCGCTTATATCTTGTTGAGTATTCTTAGCTACTGTTTGTTTGCTAGTAAGCTCTCGCTTTTAGCTTTTATCTTGTTTAGAGCTGCTAGTTGTTGATGTTAAACTCTCTTTTTCTTCACTTATACTTGTTGGAGAGTTGGTATTGATAAATTGCTTGAATTGTCAAAATGACAAAATGCTATCCATGTGATATTGGAATGAAATGAAAACCTGCATATTCTTGTAGAGCATTGTGTGGATACTTGATGCTTCTCAATTGTTTTTAGATATTAAGATGAATGCTTAAACTTGCTGGTTATTTGAGTGGAAATTGATTAGTAAAGAAATACAGTTAAAAGCTTGAAACTGTGTGGTGTTTCGTAGTTGTTAATTCATAAAGCTAATCTTTCCATCAAAAGAACTGTTTGGTCAACAAGGAGACAGTGTGGAGTGTTTATGGTTATGATTGACTGATGTCTTATGTTACTCTGTTACCAGTTAATGTTGGATGTTTGCTTCAAATACCATTTTTGCTAAGCCAAAAAAACTCTGTACTGAGTGTGATGTCCACTCGTGCATTCAAATCCCAAAGCCGAACTATCTTTGCATGGTATTTCCTGCCATTCCAAGTAAATTTGTCATGTGCTACCTTTAAAACCTTCAAAATATTCTTGTTTTGGTGCCTCTGTTTTCAAGCTCATGAGGTAGTAAGGAGGGGGTTCCTTATAGCTTATGTCGAGCAAGGTTTTCTTTTATTTTTCTTTTTTCCCCCTCTATTTCACCCGGAGTTGATGATTTACGTCCTCACTTGAATCAACCCGAGAGCGGCTTAAGCAAAATATAAATATAACTCACCATTCTCCTCCGCATAATGAAAATCTGAGAAATCAGCTCAAACATTGGTTAGTGGTGAAACAAAGGAGAAAGAGGAATGTACTCGTTCCTCTAAAACCATACGCTCTCACAACTCTAAAGACCTTGCTTGACATAGGGGACTAATGGGCTTCTGAGCTATGGAATCGTTGACAGAATTATGCATCTCTCAAAATTGTTTTTATCTCTGTTTTTCAAAATCAAAAAGCTCTAGCACATGACTAATCCATGCTTCCCTCTGCGAAGGACCTTTCTTTTACTTTTAAATGTTGAGTCAGTTTTCCTTTTCCTTCTATCTCCACCAAAGCAAACATACAGCATTGACCCTGGGTATCATTGATCATATTGCATCGTCAGATTAAACATGAATCTTTATATTGACTTTATCTATAAGATAAGCCGTTGGAAGTTGAAGCTTTTTGCTAATACTTACATCTTCCTTTGTGTTGATTCTCAAACACTTTTGTTGTGGAACCATTACCTTTGAGAATTAGTCAAATATGTGGGTCACATTGCTTTCATGTCTTTAACGTACCATTTATGAAAGGTTTTGCTTTAATGATTCAACTTGGTTATTCATTGCTTTCTTGCTATCAACTATAGACAATTTTTTTTGTATCACTTCATTCACGTCCTATGCTTTACATTACTATCTTGATCAAGATTGTGTTGGTTGCATGTCTCATCAAAAATTATTTTGTTATCACTTACCTACTCGAGGACGAGTAGGAGTTAAGCTTGGGGATGCTGATACGTGTCAAACGTATCTATAATATTTTATTGATCCATGCTAGTTTTGTTATGTTGTCACATGTTTCTACTATCTTATTACATCATTTTTATGCATTTTGTCAGACTAACCTATTGACAAGATGCCTAGTGCCAGTTTCCTGTTTTTGATGTCTTTTCGTTTCAGAAACTTACCACGGGAAATATTCTTGGAATGCGCTGAAAATTTACGAGGATTTTTTATTCGCCAAGACAGAGTTCCAGTCCAGAGGGCTGCCCTGGGGGCCACCCACAGGGCAGGGATGACCCCCAGCCGCGGCCTGCCCTAGCGCGGCAGGTGGGACCCGCCCCTGCTCCTGGTGGGTCCCCTCGGCCCCCTCTGACGCCTATAAAATCAGATTAATCCCAAAAACGTCGAGGCGGCCATTATTTTCCACAGAAGTCACCCCGAGGCACCGCCACCATAAACCCTAGTTCGGGGATGATTCTGAAGCTGATCCCGGCACCCTGCTGGAGGGGAGATCGATCCCGGAGGGCTCTTCATCGCCATGCCTTCCTCCGAGATGATTTGTGAGTAGTCCCACCTTGGACTACGGGTCCATGGCAGTAGCTAGATGGTAGTCTCTCTCCCTTGTGCTTCATGTATTATGATCTTGTGAGCTGCCTAACATGATCAAGATCGATTATTGTAATGCTATGTGATGTGTTTGCTGGGATCTGATGGATTATGAAGTTATGATCAGATTGTGCATGATTGTTATATGTTGATTTATGTTCTTGCATGCTCTCTGATGTGCGTAGTTACTTTGGCCAAGTGATTGTGTGTATGAGTATTTATGCTAGATAGTGGGTTCATGCCCCCTTTTGTTCCTGGGCACGAGTGACAGAAACGTCTAAGGGCGAGGGTGTGTTGTTGCTACTAAGGGTAAAATAGCGGTGTTAATGTCTCTTTTGATATTAGAATTGCTTACTTCATGCGCTTTACTTAATACAAATGTCTGTTTCTTGCACCTTAATACCGTTGGGTGACAAGCTGGATAGCGATCCCACGGTGGACTTTTTAGACCACAATGCAGTTGGGCTCAACGGTCTTTGTTCATTGTCGTGATGCCTATATAAATATTATCATGTTCTATATGACATAGCTAGATTAAGTTTGTGTTATAATCTTGTCAATTGCCTAGCTGTAATTTGTTTACCCATCATATGAGTGTTTTATTTACTTGAGAGACTCCACTAGTGAACCCATGGCCCCCAGTCAATCTTTTTAAATTGATTGCAACCTTTATTCATCACTTTTTATCATCATTACTCCTCTGGTCCACTTTCATATTACCATCTATTTCACTATACAATTAACCGCTTTGTTTTCTGCGAGACCGGAAAGATTGACAACCTTTCCGCCGTTGGGGGCAAAGTAATTAGTTGAGTGTGTGCAGGTCCACGTCTGTTGAAGATTAAGCGCCAGAGATCTTCAACATTCACTTTGTTGTTGATTTCAAAGTTCTACTGGTTCGATAAACCTTGATTCGTTAACGAGGGAAAACTGCTACTTACTACATCCACGCCTTCGCTTGGGGCACAACCCAACGGTACCATCACCGATCATCAGGGGCGTGACAGCAGGGGAAGCAGTAGTCCCCTTCTTTCGAGAAAGGACCACTTTCTTCAGTGGCCCAGCAGGCTTAAGTCTGCAAGCAAAAGGAATGAGCAGTCAGCGCAGGCGACTTTGCCGGCAAAATAAGGCTGACAATGGAATAAGAAAGATTCACTTACTTTTTCTTTGTGATATTAAGTCCCTCGAGGGCGTCATCCTCGACATTGGTCATTATTACGCCGGTCGGAATTGGCCGGTTAATTTGCTTCCTCTTCCGGCTTTCTGCCGCCGCGGAGAGGGGAGCATTGTTCTTCTTCTTTGACCCGGCTTTCGCCGGGTCAGGCGCAAGATCGGCGTCCCCAAGTGCTGATAGCTGTGCAAAACAATAAAGGCATATAAAAATTTAGACATGTCATGATAAAGCTGGTAAAAAGCTTAACATATCATAAGCATGGCTACCTGGGGAGCCGGGTTCTTCTGCGTGTACATCGGAAAAGATTATGTGTACTGCGACCGGTTTTTCACCAGCTGGTTCATCCGATGTGTCAGGTGGAGGTCGTCGAAATCCTCCTGACAAGTGCGCTGGGGATCACTAACCTCGTGTGACACCCCTCCCTGGCACATATCGCCAGAGAGGCGGTCGTCCCGTGCACCAGCACAGGATATCTGGCCGCACGTCGCGACAGTGCAACATAGTGGTAATCATTACACAATCAGGCACAAGAAGTGCTACAAATGGTTTACAAGGCCATCAAGGCATGACAAAATATCAAGCCAACCATGGCTCAGGATAGAGTTTAACTGGCAGCGGAAGACGGCTATGGCAACGGCTTGGAGCGGCTCCACTCCACAGGCATCTGGCTGGGCTACTGATCCTAGCACGCTCTTGCTCCAAATCCTCGCTAAGGTAGAAGATGGATCCTCGCCAAAATCTGGCCACAATCACAAGGCCCGTGAGTACATTATTATGCACTCAGCAAGTATTTTCCCTCAGTACAAACAATCCAACAATCATGCAGCAAGATATACATTTGAAATAGATTCTACACATGGCAAGAGTCTACTCTAGGTACATGGCATAAAAGTAGCATGGCATCACAAGCAAAACATGGCATAAGCAAACAATGGGGTATTACCAGTGTAGAGTCCAAGCCAGGTGGGGTTGGATCATGCACCGGCAATCATACAACGAGCTTACCTGTGACGAGTAGACGAGTGTACCAGTTGGTACCAAACAATACACAACAGCACCTGTGGTCACTGCCAGGCCCACTAGCCTCATCTTTCCACTCCGGGCATGCACGGTTGATGTTGGCTCAGGCCTAACTATAGGCTTCCAACGATCACCCCGCCATCCCATAACACGGTTTACTATCAACATCTCAATACAATATTCCCTGCATCATCTTATTTGTTCATTTAGTGTAATCAGGTCGTTCATTAATTCTTTCAGACAAGCCTTAATTTTTTAACCTCCGGACACGACAAAGACACACAGTGTGACCGACACTGAACTGTTGTTCCATATCCCAGGAACAGGGCTAGCTGGCTAGGTTGAGTCTCTCGAGAGATTGCTTTACCACCTATCAGAATGCACTCTACTCGGCCGACGCTCTAGGTTTCTCACGCCCAAAGTCGCACCAAGCAAATTACATTCTCGTGACGGTCCACTTGCTAAGACACTCTCCTGCACCACCCTATACGCATGGTACAACGGGCAAGTAAATCCGGCACATCCCCCGGCGCTACCGGGTATGCCTAGCTCCGGACTCCTTATCGCAGTCGAACCCGTGCCTGTCGACCTCTCCCCTCGGACAGCACAACCGAACGACTGCGCCCAACGGATGGCACAAAAGGGGCTCAACAACCTACTAGGTCACGGTTTCCATGGGACAACGGTGGTATCGCGTTCAAGGGTTCAGATTAGTGGCACTATGAATGGACCTCATCGTTGTTTGGAGGGGTGTTTCATTTAATCAAGTTTCAGCATTCACATGTATAAGCAACAAAAGATTAATCCAACACTATAACCACAATAACATAATAATACCTCATCAAACAATCAAAACATTAGCAACACAATATATCAAGCAATAGATAGTTTGCATCAACCGGGCGACTGTGGCGGAGATGCCTCCGACCGGTGCCAGCCTCAGGTTGATAAAAGAACATAAAACAAAATAACAAAATCAACCGGGCGAGGGCGGAGATGTCTCCGGCCAGTAGCAGCCACGGGTCGAGTAGGGAAAATAAAAAAGAACACAAGTGGTTAGCGTCAACCGGGTGACTATCGTGGTGAGTCCGCCAACAAGCGTCATCACAGATCAACTGGTTGATTAGCGCCGACCGGGTGACCATCGTGGCGAGTCCGCCAACAAGCGTCATCACAGGTCAACTACAAATTATAACATAGTGTTTCAGACAGATGACGGTGGCGGTTCCTCCAGCCGGTGTCATCATAGATCAATCACAAAGTGGGTGAGGTATGTAACCTCCAAACAATGAACCGAAAAGCATTCATAAGAAAGAAAGCATCCATTCCACTCGAGGGTTATCTCGACGTGGTGTCAGCAATCTTGGCAAAAAGAACCAAATGAAAAGTCAGCTCCCAAGCATCGCAGTCCGGGTGGTCTATGCCAACCATATTTGACGGAGGGACAAGAAGCAAATAACTCTTTTGGCAAATGCCCCAACTCCGAGGATCACGGGCCGACATTTGTCCGCACCTAGCCTCGGCGTTGAAGAAGAAGCAAACAATCAACGCATGTTTTTGTTATTTAGTTGTCAAAGCCACGCAAGTGCGAGGCGCACAGAGAACTCATACATCAATCTAATGCATACACGGATGAAGAATAAAACATGGCAGGAGTAATACTATCAGTCCCATATTAAACAAGAACAATAAACAGCTAGGCATAAATAAACAGACAACATATAATACTGGGCAAGACAATAAGCAAACAGCAAACGATATTGCGGGACGGCTCATAGCAAGGGGTTGGCTTGCCTTCGAAGACGGGGTCCTCCGGGTTTGGAATGGTCGAGGTGATTCCGCGGCGTAGGGCAGCGATAGCCCCGTTCCACGGACTCCGGAATGCGCTCACACAAGGGCACCCAATAAAACTATCTTGGAATGAGATGAAACCATTACCACTGGTTAGAGCTCATCGAGATATAAATTTGGAAATTTGAATCACCGAAAACGGACTTACGGTTCAAAAGATATTGCCGTTTGAAATCTGCCAGCCGGGAAAAGAGGAAAAACAGATCCGCGGGAAAAAAAAACAGCACGGGCCGCACATGGGCCACGGCTGCGCGCTGTGCGTGCGCTGCACCTAGCTGGGCCACGAGCGGGCCGTGACTGCTGCGCTGCTGCTTGTTGGTCTGGGCCAAGGAAACGGTTCGCTCCCGGGGAGGAAAAAAAAAGAGGAAGAGCTGGGATCGATCGACCATCTTCTTTCACTGCTGCGGTGCTGCCCACGTACTGGAACGCGCGAGGCCGGCCGGGGATGGCCAGAGAGGATGCAGGGAGGGTGGCCGGCGGCGAGGATGGGCACGTCGCGGCTCACCGCGCCCAGGGGAGGCGGTTCCGACGGCGGGGACGCCTCCGGCGCGTTGCCCGCGAGCTCGGCCGTGCGGCCACGTCGGGAGCTCGGGAGGCCGACGGCGCCGACCATGGGGAGGCCCGGGGACTGAGGGGACGGCGGAAAGGGATCCTCCGTGGTGCACCGCACCCGACGGTGATGCTTCCTTCGGCAGAGTGGGGGTCGGGGAGCTTGCTACTCAAACCTCTAGGGTTTCGGTTGTGGGAGGCTAACCGAGCTCCCACGAGCTCGTTTCTTCGTGAGCTCGAGTGAGATGGTCTGGGGAGGGAGGAGTGAGGGCTGTGAGTGCAATGGAGGCCGAAGGGGGGCTTCTTATAGCCGGGAGAGAGGGGGAGGTTGGTGCTTGGTAGCTCGGCCATCAATGGCTTGATGAGCTCATTGCTTACGTCCACGTCACCTACAGGGAAGAAAGGGATGAGGACGATGAGCTGGAGGTACAGGAGAGCACGAGGAAGACACTGGTGCAGGTTTAGGCACCGACCACACTCTGAAGTAGGCTAGGTTAAGCAAAGCAAGTCAGATCCCACCCTGCTCACAAGGTGCTCGACGAAAAGCCCGAACGATCTTTTTGACGTAAATAAATTCTAGAAAAATTCCAGAGGTTAGGTTTGGATGTGAGGAGATGGTTTTCTGAACTTTGAGATCAAATGGTTGCCTCCAAATATGGTCTTGGTAAATGTCCGAAAAGGATCATAAGGAGAGGATCATTGCCATTAGGGCTTTAACCCGGGGTTTCATCTTTTAAGTGGATGGCTAAAGACCACGTGGGAGTACCAGAGGATAAGGTGATGGTCTATCATCCTTCATGCAGAAATATCTTGCACAAAAGGTAGGTTGGCAAGGTTCCAAATGTGGGTGAAAACTTAATGCCATGGTATATATGGTATACCAAACAAATGAGGTGGAGGGATTTTATTGGAGGGAATAAATATACCCCTTAAATGGCTTGGGTTGGTATTTATCCCATGTGCTCAAATTCCCATGAGTTTGGTTTATCCAAAAGGTTGTCATGCATAAGAAATATCTCGTGGCTATTTTGGAATAACTATGGGTGATGGATAAAGGCATAATGATTATATCGTGTATAGGAGTACATGTTAGGAAATAATTCCTTGACCAAGACAAGCACTGAAATATTTATCCGGGGTTTCGGAAATATTGCATATGCAATAATTTTGTTTCGGGAGATTAATAAGTGGAGGAGACAGTCTTTGAATATTTGTGGTATCTCCCAAGCTCGGAAAAGATGGTTCATGTGGTAGGTGGAATATCAGGATTTAAAGATCCCAATGTTTAGGCCAAGAGATTTTTAGGAAAACCTTAACAGAAGTTTTCCGGAGTGGCAAGGAATCACCGGGGATTTTCTGGAATTATTTAAGAGAAAAGAACACGAGGGCATCATCTAGCGCCAGAGGGCAAAAATAAATTTTGAGATACGAGGGAAAAGTTTTCCGGGTGTGAGAAAACACCACAAAAAAATTAGGGACGAATTTTGGGGTGTGACAGACCTTCCCCCCTTAAAAAGAATCTCGTCCTCGAGATTCGGGGAGTTATACAAGATAAATCTTGAACGATCCATTTATGCCCCAATAAAACTTTCTCCACAAAATGACGGATTTTGACGACCAAACAGATCGGCACACAACAAGATCTTTATATGGTATTTCTACCATACGCAATACATCTAAACGATGGCATGGCAGGGGCTCCCTCAATCAATCAACATAGGATCTACTAGCAGGTTTGTAAAAATTAAATCTAAAGTTTTGCTCAAGCAAACATAAACATGGCAAGATCAAACAAGATCTACAACCAAACTATCAATCAACAACCAAAGATTTACCTTGGGCAAATCCTTAGCTCAAGCTTGGGAGCACAACGGTTTACGGTTTTATTTTAGAAAAGCTGTATATCCATTTTCATGTATACACAGGTTTTGAAAAAATATAACAAGGTTTCTTTTCAAAAGAAAACATCTGTGCCACTAATAGTTGGCTCACAGACACCGTGGGATAGGGCTATTCCGAAAATCCCTTGCAGTGGTATGGCATAATCATTTCAACCATACCGAATAAGCTAGCACAATCAAACAATCATTAAAATAACATAGCAAAGTTTTCTCCACTTGTACGCGACATACAGAACATCCAAGTGATGAACCATGTATAACAACAAGCAGGTGATTTTTCCAACCTACACACAAGTCAGCAATAAGCAGGCCGGGTACCGGGGAGTATGGTATGAAATACTTCCACTTAATGGCTAACTTGTGCACGCAAAAATACTTTTCTTACTTGAAATAGTCCCAATCAAAGTTGTATTAATTTTACAAGCGGGTATATGCGTCTGGGTTCACATATACCACTTCTGTTTTTATGTGATCTGCCATTTCTTCAAAACTTTTCAACTGAAAAAAAAGGACATGATATTCCGTCACACGTCAACCAAGTGGTTAACAAGGGAATCAGAACACCAAGTTTTATTACGGCTGATTTGACATCAACCAGAAAACAGACAACAAGCTTACATTACCAGCCAACACAAGGAAAACAAACAACCTCACTGATTCTCACCTACCAACATACAAGCGCCACTCAGGCTAACTAAACCTGGGCTATACTCCGTTTGGCGGCCTCTGGTAGTCGGTGGAGCTTAGCCGAGACGAAGAGTGGTGTCCACATCTCCATCTCCCACGGGGTGGGGAATCGCAGGCACGCCTTCGAGGATTATACCTCGTGCTTGGAGGTACTGTTGGGCTGGGGCTAGTGCTTGTGTCCCAGAGGCATCAAGACTGGATCGCGGCAAATCACCTGGGAACGGAAGTCCTGTACTCTGAGTTGGCTCAAGGTTGAGGTTGGGTAGGTTCCCTCCTCGACGCAGTTGCATGCGAGCACGACCAAGGTTGCGCCTTGTGGTGAAGAGTTCATCCCTCAGGGATTGGCAAAACTTTGTCATTGCCGCTCCGTAGTTGACCAGGGTGATCACGGCAGGGTCGACTTCCCTTCTAGTGGGAGTTGGGATAGCCTCCGCACCATCGTGGGGTCTGGCTGGGAGAAGGTGGAAAGCTCGACTTTCCGCCATTGCTGGTTCTGAGTACCGCAGGCGAACGAGACCTTCCCAGGCTGCTACCTGGATGGCTTGAGGAAGAGTGGGCATGCTTCTTCCTTGGATCACGTAAGATTGACTTGTGCCCAATGGACACGAGCCGATATGCACGTCTGCTCAAAATTCAGTTCCGGCAGGCGAGAGTGTGTTTTCGAACACCACATACCGGGGGCGAGGAGGCCTGCCAAGAAGATCACAAACGACCTCCAAAAGCATCAGCGGAAATCCGCCGTGACCTTCTGCAGTTGTTTCCAGGATGACCCTGGGGTTCGCCATTGGATTATTTTGGCTCCAGGTGTAGGATGAGGTAAGAACGCTGGATTCCTTTGTGGGACCCGGCTTCAAGAGGTCTGGGTTGCTAAGGATAGCAGGCGAGGGTGGGGATAAACGGCAGGTAGGCTAGGTCTCATATACTGGGTTGTGTCGGCTCCTTCTCTTGGAAGAAACCGGCTCGTCTTGTTGGGGAAGATTGGGACAGGTCCTACTGCACCATACTGTTGACCGACACGAGCCATGCCGGTTAGGCGAAGATGGGTTAAATCCATTGGGCTCACTGTCGGGCAAAAGTAGGGCGGGGTTTTCCATGCTAGGGTAGTCTACAGCCAGCCTGGTGCTCTGATACCACCTCTGTGACACCCCTCCCTGGCACATATCGCCAGAGAGGCGGTCGTCCCGTGCGCCAGCCCAGGATATCTGGCCGCACGTCGCGACAGTGCAACATAGTGGTAATCATTACACAATCAGGCACAAGAAGTGCTACAAATGGTTTACAAGGCCATCAAGGCATGACAAAATATCAAGCCAAGCATGGCTCAGGATAGAGTTTAACTGGCAGCGGAAGACGGCTATGGCAACGGCTTGGAGCGGCTCCACTCCACAGGCATCTGGCTGGGCTATTGATCCTAGCACGCTCTTGCTCCAAATCCTCGCTAAGGTAGAAGATGGATCCTCGCCAAAATCTGGCCACAATCACAAGGCCCGTGAGTACATTATTATGCACTCAGCAAGTATTTTCCCTCAGTACAAACAATCCAACAATCATGCAGCAAGATATACATTTGAAATAGATTCTACACATGGCAAGAGTCTACTCTAGGTACATGGCATAAAAGTAGCATGGCATCACAAGCAAAACATGGCATAAGCAAACAATGGGGTATTACCAGTGTAGAGTCCAAGCCAGGTGGGGTTGGATCATGCACCGGCAATCATACAACGAGCTTACCTGTGACGAGTAGACGAGTGTACCAGTTGGTACCAAACAATACACAACAGCACCTGTGGTCACTGCCAGGCCCACTAGCCTCATCTTTCCACTCCGGGCATGCACGGTTGATGTTGGCTCAGTCCTAACTATAGGCTTCCAACGATCACCCCGCCATCCCATAACACGGTTTACTATCAACATCTCAATACAATATTCCCTGCATCATCTTATTTGTTCATTTAGTGTAATCAGGTCGTTCATTAATTCTTTCAGACAAGCCTTAATTTTTTAACCTCCGGACACGACAAAGACACACAGTGTGACCGACACTGAACTGTTGTTCCATATCCCAGGAACAGGGCTAGCTGGCTAGGTTGAGTCTCTCGAGAGTTTGCTTTACCACCTATCAGAATGCACTCTACTCAGCCGACGCTCCAGGTTTCTCACGCCCAAAGTCGCACCAAGCAAATTACATTCTCGTGACGGTCCACTTGCTAAGACACTCTCCTGCACCACCCTATACGCATGGTACAACGGGCAAGTAAATCCGGCACATCCCCCGGCGCTACCGGGTATGCCTAGCTCCGGACTCCTTATCGCAGTCGAACCCGTGCCTGTCGACCTCTCCCCTCGGACAGCACAACCGAACGACTGCGCCCAACGGATGGCACAAAAGGGGCTCAACAACCTACTAGGTCACGGTTTCCATGGGACAACGGTGGTATCGCGTTCAAGGGTTCAGATTAGTGGCACTATGAATGGACCTCATCGTTGTTTGGAGGGGTGTTTCATTTAATCAAGTTTCAGCATTCACATGTATAAGCAACAAAAGATTAATCCAACACTATAACCACAATAACATAATAATACCTCATCAAACAATCAAAACATTAGCAACACAATATATCAAGCAATAGATAGTTTGCATCAACCGGGCGACTGTGGCGGAGATGCCTCCGACCGGTGCCAGCCTCAGGTTGATAAAAGAACATAAAACAAAATAACAAAATCAACCGGGCGAGGGCGGAGATGTCTCCGGCCAGTAGCAGCCACGGGTCGAGTAGGGAAAATAAAAAAGAACACATGTGGTTAGCGTCAACCGGGTGACTATCGTGGCGAGTCCGCCAACAAGCGTCATCATAGATCAACTGGTTGATTAGCGCCGACCGGGTGACCATCGTGGCGAGTCCGCCAACAAGCGTCATCACAGGTCAACTACAAATTATAACATAGTGTTTCAGACAGATGACGGTGGCGGTTCCTCCAGCCGGTGTCATCATAGATCAATCACAAAGTGGGTGAGGTATGTAACCTCCAAACAATGAACCGAAAAGCATTCATAAGAAAGAAAGCATCCATTCCACTCGAGGGTTATCTCGACGTGGTGTCAGCAATCTTGGCAAAAAGAACCAAATGAAAAGTCAGCTCCCAAGCGTCGCAGTCCGGGTGGTCTATGCCAACCATATTTGACGGAGGGACAAGAAGCAAATAACTCTTTTGGCAAATGCCCCAACTCCGAGGATCACGGGCCGACATTTGTCCGCACCTAGCCTCGGCGTTGAAGAAGAAGCAAACAATCAACGCATGTTTTTGTTATTTAGTTGTCAAAGCCACGCAAGTGCGAGGCGCACAGAGAACTCATACATCAATCTAATGCATACACGGATGAAGAATAAAACATGGCAGGAGTAATACTATCAGTCCCATATTAAACAAGAACAATAAACAGCTAGGCATAAATAAACAGACAACATATAATACTGGGCAAGACAATAAGCAAACAGCAAACGATATTGCGGGACGGCTCATAGCAAGGGGTTGGCTTGCCTTCGAAGACGGGGTCCTCCGGGTTTGGAATGGTCGAGGTGATTCCGCGGCGTAGGGCAGCGATAGCCCCGTTCCACGGACTCCGGAATGCGCTCACACAAGGGCACCCAATAAAACTATCTTGGAATGAGATGAAACCATTACCACTGGTTAGAGCTCGTCGAGATATAAATTTGGAAATTTGAATCACCGAAAACGGACTTACGGTTCAAAAGATATTGCCGTTTGAAATCTGCCAGCCGGGAAAAGAGGAAAAACAGATCCGCGGGAAAAAAAACAGCACGGGCCGCACATGGGCCACGGCTGCGCGCTGTGCGTGCGCTGCACCCAGCTGGGCCACGAGCGGGCCGTGACTGCTGCGCTGCTGCTTGCTGGTCTGGGCCAAGGAAACGGTTCGCTCCCGGGGAGGAAAAAAAAAAGAGGAAGAGCTGGGATCGATCGACCATCTTCTTTCATTGCTGCGGTGCTGCCCACGTACTGGAACGCGCGAGGCCGGCCGGGGATGGCCAGAGAGGACGCAGGGAGGGTGGCCGGCGGCGAGGATGGGCACGTCGCGGCTCACCGCGCCCAGGGGAGGCGGTTCCGACGGCGGGGACGCCTCCGGCGCGTTGCCCGCGAGCTCGGCCGTGCGGCCGTGCGGCCACGTCGGGAGCTCGGGAGGCCGACGGCGCCGACCATGGGGAGGCCCGGGGACCAAGGGGACGGCGGAAAGGGATCCTCCGTGCTGCACCGCACCCGACGGTGATGCTTCCTTCGGCAGAGTGGGGGTCGGGGAGCTTGCTACTCAAACCTCTAGGGTTTCGGTTGTGGGAGGCTAACCGAGCTCCCACGAGCTCGTTTCTTCGTGAGCTCGAGTGAGATGGTCTGGGGAGGGAGGAGTGAGGGCTGTGAGTGCAATGGAGGCCGAAGTGGGGCTTCTTATAGCCGGGAGAGAGGGGGAGGTTGGTGCTTGGTAGCTCGGCCATCAATGGCTTGATGAGCTCATTGCTTACGTCCACGTCACCTACAGGGAAGAAAGGGATGAGGACGATGAGCTGGAGGTACAGGAGAGCACGAGGAAGACACTGGTGCAGGTTTAGGCACCGACCACACTCTGAAGTAGGCTAGGTTAAGCAAAGCAAGTCAGATCCCACCCTGCTCACAAGGTGCTCGACGAAAAGCCCGAACGATCTTTTTGACGTAAATAAATTCCAGAAAAATTCCAGAGGTTAGGTTTGGATGTGAGGAGATGGTTTCTGAACTTTGAGATCAAATGGTTGCCTCCAAATATGGTCTTGGGTAAATGTCCGAAAAGGATCATAAGGACAGGATCATTGCCATTAGGGCTTTAACCCGGGGTTTCAGCTTTTAAGTGGATGGCTAAAGACCACGTGGGAGTACCAGAGGATAAGGTGATGGTCTATCATCCTTCATGCAGAAATATCTTGCACAAAAGGTAGGTTGGCAAGGTTCCAAATGTGGGTGAAAACTTAATGCCATGGTATATATGGTATACCAAACAAATGAGGTGGAGGGATTTTATTGGAGGGAATAAATATACCCCTTAAATGGCTTGGGTTGGTATTTATCCCATGTGCTCAAATTCCCATGAGTTTGGTTTATCCAAAAGGTTGTCATGCATAAGAAATATCTCGTGGCTATTTTGGAATAACTATGGGTGATGGATAAAGGCATAATGATTATATCGTGTATAGGAGTACATGTTAGGAAATAATTCCTTGACCAAGACAAGCACTGAAATATTTATCCGGGGTTTCAGAAATATTGCATATGCAATAATTTTGTTTCGGGAGATTAATAAGTGGAGGAGACAGTCTTTGAATATTTGTGGTATCTCCCAAGCTCGGAAAAGATGGTTCATGTGGTAGGTGGAATATCAGGATTTAAAGATCCCAATGTTTAGGCCAAGAGGTTTTTAGGAAAAACCTTAACAGAAGTTTTCCGGAGTGGCAAGGAATCACCGGGGATTTTCTGGAATTATTTAAGAGAAAAGAACACGAGGGCATCATCTAGCGCCAGAGGGCAAAAATAAATTTTGAGATACGAGGGAAAAGTTTTCCGGGTGTGAGAAAACACCACAAAAAAATTAGGGACGAATTTTGGGGTGTGACACCTCGCCGGTATACTCACACAAGAGTTGATCCCGGTGCTGGAGTGGCTGGATCCGCCTTATGACCCAACAAAGAATGGTATCTTCTCCGGTGAGTTTGGGCGAGCCGGAAGTCAGCTTAGTGATCCGCCTTTTGATAAGTTTGAGATTGTTGGGCAAGACTTCCACCGGCTTTTCGGTCTAGGCGTCATTGGGGATGCCGACAATGTCAACAAAAGGCGGGATCCCAAAGGGCTGACCCGACGCCGAGACGTCTTTACAGTAAAAGAAGGTGGCATTCCACCCCTTGACGGATTCAACTATGGAGACTTGGGGATACCATTTGCTATAGCCCCTACGCATGTTAAAGCTAACGGTGCCGCAAGAAACTAACTTGCCCTTTACCATTTGCTTCTTGACATAAAAGCAGTAGGTGAAGAAATCTAACCTAGGTTTAATGCATAGGTAACCCTCAAACAACCCAACAAAGCCGGCTATGTACAACAAGCTATTGGGTGTGATGTTATGAGGCTGCAGGTTGTAATATCTAAGAAGCTCTAAGAAAAGGGCGGAAAGCGGCAACACCATTCCGCGAAGAGTGTGGGAGGTCAGGAGTACCCGTTGTTGAATATAAATATATTGTCTAGCCCCTTTCCATCAGTTCGGACATTTGGTCTAGATGGCTAGTGCAGCAATTCTATATGGTATCAGAGCCAAGAGGTCTCGAGTTCGAGACCCTGCTCACGCGGATTAAAAAAAAAGGAAAAAAAGATCCTGCGGCCCGCTCCTATCCCACGCTAAAAACTAAAATAGCCTAGACGTGAGGGGGGTGTTGAATATTGTCTAGCCCCTTTCCATCAGTTCGGACTTTTGGTCTAGATGGCTAGTGCAGCAATTCTATACCCATTCGCCGTGAGTCGGAGTCGGGGAAGGCTCGCCAAGCGCGCTCCTCCACATGTCTTTGTCGGATGGCGGGATGATCCCCTCCTTCGCCATCACCTCCAACTCAGCATCTCCAATGTAGGAGGGCTACCACCCGCGGAACGGAGCGCCGGTCACCTCCTCGCCGGTATCGATCTCCTCGTCGACGGCCGCAGATTCGCCGTCGGACCCCACGGGCTTGGATGCTCCCTTAGGGTTGCTGAGGTTCGGGCTGGGCGGCATGGCCGATGAGGACGCCGCGGCCGTACCCACAGCAGATCTCGCCGCCATCGTTGCAGGTGTGGATGAAGGAGTGGTCGACGCGGCAGCGGCAGAGTCGCCGGTGTCGAGCGTGGTGATGGGCGCAGCAGCGGGCGGCGTCAAAGCCATTGGAGCTCGGTTCCCGACCGTGGGAGCGAAGAATTTGGGCTCGGGAAGATGGGAAGATGAGGAATGGAGTAGATGAGGCGGAAGGAAGAAGAAAAGGGAATGGGGAGGCCCTTATAAGGGTAAACCCTCGAATCGTGTGAAGTACGGTTGTAATCCCGTGATTGTCGCCACACGTCGCGTAACTGCGCCCAGCGGATTCGCTCCTGCAACATATCTCCTCCGCGGCGCCTCGGTTCCTTCGCGCGGGAAAACAACAATAATGATGTTTCCTGCCGTTTGAGTTTTCGGGTCAAGCTGACAAAACCCAGACTTCTGACGCGGACGTCATGTCAGTGTTCCACTGAAAATCGGGTCCTCGGATGTCATCCGAAGAGCCGGTTTATGCAATAATTCGACATATGAGCTAGAATGTTGGGAAGACTTCAAGTTTTTGGCGGACTACTCGAAGACGGTGGATGCGGTCAAGACAGCAACCTCGAAAGCCGGACGCCATCAACTTAAAGTTTTCCGGGGGTTAATGTTGGGGATATGCCGAATAGGGATCGTCATCATTAGGTAAAAGGCCAGACTTGAAGGGTGGCCCAAGTGGTGGCATAGCCGGCCGGTTTTGCTGGGCGGCCTTGTAAGCTGAAGCGCAAGAGCCCGTGCCGGCTTAAGGAAGGTTCCGGAAGGCGGCCCAGAAGATGTTGCCTTGGCAAGGAAGACACGACCCAAGCCGGAAGGAATACGAACTCGTGTCTTAGTCGGTTAAGAGACTCTTGTAAGCCTTAGTCCGGATGCCTATATAAGCCGGACTAGAGGACGCCTTAGGGCACGATTAGACAATCTCACGGTCTCATACAACTTCATTGTAACCGGCACTGTTTTGCCTTATAGTGATTTATAGCAGCACGTAGGATCTCGCCGCCGTTGTGAGATCCGAAGCTGGGTAAACCTGTGCCAATCCCGTCACCGGAATCACCTACGTCCTACTCCACCCTCTATTCTCACCGTCGTAGTATGGCACCCCCTTCTGAGATACCTCAACAGGTGACAAGATGGAAAGGGGATAAGCTATGAGTGTGTTGTACACGGAAGTCGACTGCATGATTAATAGGACACCATCTATATTTTTTTGATGTAGTACAAATTTGTATATATCTCTTGATATATATTATGATTGATGTGATAACATACAACATAAAAAAGCTTTGGAATTTTGCTTGACAGGCCTAAGCTCTATCTAAGATGGCCTCGAGGTGCCTTGGACTTCCATTGGAATGTACAAGTGGTATTTTGGATATCCCAGATTGGTTGGCCATCTCTGCTGCATGTTGTGGTTCCGCTGAAAAAGTGGTGTTGAATTATTGATGCTCCTTCACTACTTTGCTGACAAGAAGTATATCGTCAAACACAAATTTCCCGAGCTTGAACACATCATCCACGAGGGTTTGAAATGCTGCAGGAGCATTTGTAAGCCCACATCACATTAATTTCACAGGGTTCTGAATGAAGTTTTGGCTCCGTCTTCTGCTTTTATCCTGATCTGATGATAGCCAAATATGAAGTTAATGTTACTGTAATATTTAGAGCCACATAGTTCTAAGTATATACATGTTCCTCTTGGCATTTAAAATTGATTCAACATTGCTACTGTGCTGACCTATAATTATTTGTCCTTTTCATCAAAAAAATTGAGCTCATTTTGGTTCGCATGATGATCAAAATGCAGCAACATGAAAACTGTATTATTATTTTGATATCTCTCGATGTTGAATGTCACATGAAACTGAAAACAGTGAATGTCTAATACACGTTTTTTTGGTTGTACCATGAAAAAAGGTGGTCATTATTTTCTGTGATTAAATCAAACGAATAGTGTATATACATGAGGTTGGACTCGTGTGGGAAACTTCTTTCTAAGACTACATCCAAAATAAAATCTAAAAAATTCATATGGTTACCAAACAACTTTGGAGGAGAGAAAATATGCAGCAAATGCTTCAAGACACTCTGTGAGAATGTAATGCGAGTCAGTTTTAATAAATTAGTAGGAATGTCTAATACACGTTATGAATTTCCGGAGTACTCAGTGAGTATGATCTTAAAAGAAAGGATGCGTCTAGCGAGCAATCGATTGCTCGTTTGGACCAACTAGCAATGACCTAATTTTGAAAATAGACTCTCACCCGATTTGGAAAAGGAGCGCAGGCGCGCAGCTCAACCGCATGCATGCATCGCAGTACGCACTTAATTCCGCGTAAAAAAATCAAAAAGCCATAGCTGCTAAATTGTATGTCGAAATCGCGATCCGTTTTCACCGTTGGGTCTTTCGCGACGAGATCTTTAAAACTAAATCTCATTTATATAAGTTTCGATTAAAAAAAATCTGAAAAGCAACTCTAGTGTTTAGGCCAGCAACTTCGTACTATCAGTTGCCTACAATTGTATTTTGTAGTTAACTTATTTTTCAAGGTACTCAACCCATCAACGATAGTAACCAACTTCATAGTACTAAGACAATCAACTTTATACTACTAGTTGCCTACCATACATTCCTAAACCATGCGCAAGTTGGTTTAAGGTCGACAACTTAGTAGCGACGATGTGTAACTTCATAATACTGTAAAGAAACAAACAATATCGAAAACTTAGCATCAACTATAGGTAACATTGCGACAACAATGGCCTACTTCAGAATCCATCCCCAAAATTGGATTGTTTTTGGTGCGGGTATATGGGAACTATCAGCAACCCATCTACAGAATGTCTACAATTAATGTCTATACTGCAGCAACTCATCTAGTTTTATGCTGACCGGTTGAACTCATCTATGGGAGCAACTCATCTACAGAATGCCTGCAATGAATGTCAGTACTGCCAGCAACGAATGTCAGCACTGCCAGCAACTTTAGTATTGGACGAAGCAACTTTGGTGTGTATTGAGTCAACTTCGTTACGTCGATAAACAATTTTGTGTATGATGAGGAAACTTTAGAACAACGGTTAGAAACTCCACAACAACGATGAAAAACAATTTTGATACAAGGTGAAAGAACTTTGCTATGCGATGAGGCAACTTCCGAACAAGGGTAAGAAACTGAGTGCGGCGTTTTGGAGGCCGAGCTTCATGGAGCTCGGTTTTCAAAAAAATTAAAACCACAAATTTTGTTTCAAAAAATTCTGAAAAAAATTATGGTCGTAGATAATATTGTGATCCACCACTGTGAAAATTTTCAATCAGAAATTCCTTGTATTCTGTTCTAGGCAAAAAAGAGAAATTTGCAGATCTGAATCGGTGAACAGTGCGCAATCTTAAAATTTGAAATCTGGCCAGATTTCTCTTTTTTGCACAGATCAAAATATAACGAGTTTGTGGTTGAAAATTTTCACATTGATGGATCATAGTATTCTTCACCACTATGATTTTTTTCATAATTTTTTGAAACAAAAACTTGCGGATTCGATTTTTTTTGGAGACCCGAGCTCCATGGAGCTCGGGCTCCATTTGCACTTTCCGTAAGAAACTCCACAACAATGAAAAGCAACTTTGGTGTGATCGTGAAGCAACTTTGGTGCGGGACGCGTGAAGCAACTTTGGTGTGCGATGAGACGACTTCACAACATAGATAAGCAACTCCACTACAACTGCAGTTGCTGTTTGAAAAAGGCTTGGTTGCTGGCATTAACATATGAATGCCTGCTAGGGAAGTAATGGTTGGAGAATATTACAGTCATGGTTGTTGTTTCATGAGCTAGAGTTACCGTCACAGTTACTATAGTTGTTGTCTGAAAAAGACTTTGTTGCTGCCAGAGAAGGCTTTGTTGCTGCCAGGAAAGTAATAGTTGCATGATTTAATATCATGGTTGTTGTTGAATGTGTTGTGTCGTGTATTGTAGTTACTGGTTGCCGCTCAGAGGTTGTGTTGTTTGACTTCCACTTTGAATTGATCCTGACAATGGTACTAGCGTGTTCCCTGGCTAAGACACTGAATTAGTTGTTCTTGGATCGTTTGTAGTTGTAGGCATGACTTCCGGAGTTGTTAGAGAAAATCCAGTGACGAACTGAACACATATGGCTTGATGTAGCATGTCAATGCAAAATCAGGCGATGCTGAGATTTATTATAGGGGGGCGGGGGCTAACCTCGTGTTGAGGCATCTTCTTCCCCAATCAGAACGCGCCTTGACCGCTCACGGCTTCCCGCGAGTCCGCGACCGAGCTTAGACGCATCCCCGTGCAGCTACTATACGCCACGGAGCTCCACGCCCCTGGAAGACCGCGCTGGGACCACCCGGGATGACAGCGCGCGGGGTACCCGGTGGCGCGCGGTTGCGTCGGTGGTGGCGTGCGGGGTCCCCGGTGGTGACACGATGCATCCCCGCCGGTGGCACGATGGATCCCCGGTGGTGTCGCGGGGGATCCCCCAGGGGCGGCGTGCGGGATCTCCAGTGGCGGCGCGAAGGATCCTCGACGGCAGCGTGTTGTGGTCACCGGCGGTGAGCAGCTTCCCTGCGGGATAGTTAGGAACCGGGAGTCCCGGGGGGGGGGGGGGTCATGCGGGAGGTGGGTGCCTAAGTGGACCTCGGATGCGGGGTTGTCGGGACAGGGAGGCGCGACGCGTGCTGGATCGACTCGATCGGATGGCCACGAATCAATCGCTCGATCCAGTAAACGAGCATTCGATCACTCATTTGGGATTCAAATTTCCTATATTTCCGATATTTCCTATATAGATCACACTTCACCTATTTCCTATATTTCCTACTCCGTAGCATAAAATGAAGATCTAACTCAACAACTTATTACTTTGGCTGTGCACGTAGAACCGCACGTGTTCCTGAACCCCATCCCAATTCCCAAATCATTAGCTGCTCCTAGCCATGGCGGCGGTGGTACCTGCTCTTCCCATCCATCAATGAAATATCCAGATCGATACCTCTACTTTTCCATTGATTGAGAGTACTGCTTGGCTACCGCGCCGCTCGACTTCAATGACCATGGGAGATTTATTCATCGCATCCGCTCGGAGAATGTGCCTCATGGAGCGTGTGCCTGCGGCAACAGGAGACGCGGAGACCGCCGATCCTGCCGAACTCGCCCACCGTCGGTGTAAGGCCAAGAAGCTCCGGCGTAATGGACGCCAGAGCGGCGACGTTCTCGCGACCGAAGTGGACTCGGGGGTCCCTTCCTCGGATGGCGGCAGTAGCCATGGGGGCTCGCCGTGCAGATCTCGCGGGGAGGTCACACTCCTCGATTTTCTTCCCGAGGCATTGGTCGCCGACCTCGGGGAGATGGAAGACCGTGAATCTTCACGCACGGGGAGACGGGGTCGGGTCCCCGTCCCTCTGGTTGCCGGGAGGCCGCTGGAGGCGGCGTCGCTGGCCGGAGATCTGCAAGTGTTGCCGCGGGCGTCGGACTTTCCGCCTCTCCCTGTGCTGCGCCCTGAGCCTGGGGTGCTGGGCGTGGGTGCCGGGTTGGCCGGTCCGGAGTTGTTGCTGGTTGGGTCGATTCGTATTCCAGTGGGGCGCTCAGGTGCGCTGCCGCCATTGCCGAGCGCCATGGGTGGAGCTCGAGTCCTAGGGTTCGAGGTGGGGGCACCTCAACCTGGTTTGGGCCGTCCGCATGTTCATGGGCCGAGGGGGCCGGACTCATGTGAGCTTTCGGTATCCGCTTCGTTGGTGGGCCATCCTCCGGGGAGCGGTGATGGATGTGCTGGGGACCAGGAAGCTGGGGATTCTTTGACCCAGCCCATCCACTTGGTAGTGACCCAGGACGTACCCGGGGGTCGCCCGGCTTCACTACATAAGTGGCTGTGGGTTCCAGCTGAAACTCTAGACATCTCTTTAGGGTTTCCTACCTCCGACGCCGATCTCCGCCGCCACCTTCATAGAGCCAGATCCTTCCACCCTATTTTCCCTCCCCGACGAGCGCGTCGGCTCCGCACCTGGCGACCATGGACCGGGAGCGGAGTGAGCGGGAGCGGAGGGGCAAGCGTCAGTTCGAAGCGGGGAGCCGCAGGGGAGAGCGCCATCGGGATGGGGATCTTCGCCACCGGCTCCAACAAGAGAGGGAGGAGGACCAAGCTTGCCAGCGGGAACATGGTCTCTGGGACGAAGAGCATGTCCGGAACCAACTGCTCCAGAACTCGCGTGGGCGTGAAGCTGGGCGCGGGGGCCAAGGGAGTGATCCCCGTGCTGGAGGTCAGCGTTCTGCGCTGTTAACTCCGATGGGGGGGGCTCGTCGGGGACGGCTGCCACGGCCAACATCACTTGCTTTAAGTGTGGCAAGCCTGGCAACTTTCAGGCCGCGTGCACGAAGGACCCATTCTGTGTGAAGTGTGAGCAAAAAGGGCATTTCTCCGCGATGTGTCCTGCTATAGACAAGACCCCAAAGCCGTTTTGGGGGGGATATGGCAACGAAGAACAGGGGTTCTTCCAGGTGACCATTCCTGAAGACAAACTGAAGAAACTGGCGGCAAATGTGGCAATGGTGACTGTGGACAAAGGCAACTTCTCGGCGTCAGAGCTAGCGAAAGAGTTCAAAGAACTGATTGATGAGAAGTGGGATTGGCAGGTTCGCAAGTTGAACCCCACGGAGTTCCTCCTCGTGTTCCCATCTAAGGAGCTTCTGCGCATGGCTATCCGCGGGGGCGGTATCATGCTGCCGATAATTGAATTTCGCGTAGTGGTCACTGAGGTCCTGGGGGATCCGCTGGCTTCTGAGTCACTGGAGGTTATTAGGCTATGCTTGCTCGACGTTCCCGAACCGCTGCGTGAGGAGAAGCTATTGATGGGCTGCACTCTTGAGATTGGATTCCTGTTGGAGGTGGACACTTCTTCGCTCTCTGACCCCAAGGCGCCAATTCGGATGAAGTTCGGGTGCCGCAAACCGGTCAAGATCAAGCCCTTCATCTCCGTGTTTGTCAACCTACAAGTCTACAAGATTGGGATCAAACGTGTAGCGCCGGCTAGGCCGGATGCCTCGCTGCCGCCTCCTCCCCCCCCCCTCCGTCTCGCCGGGATGGTGATGACCGGGAGGCGGACAATGACACCTCAGATGGAGATGATGACTACATGAGTAAACGGAGGAAGAGGAACAATGGGCACTCCCCTGCTGAGAAGACCAGTGGTGGGATGCCGGTCCTGGATGTGCAAGGCCATCAGGTTGCTCCGCTGCCGATTCCGGCGGTGGTCGGTCTGCTGGCTCCCCCACCGGCGCCCGCTCCGGTAGTGTTTTCCCCGCCCCCTGCTCTACCCAACTCCATGTTCTCTCAATACAGGTCTAACCTCACACCGGAGGGCAACGTGTTCTCCACCTTGGGGGAGATTGTCCGCGCCGCTACTCAGCCTGAAAATCCAACTCTTCAGTCCACTTCAACCTCTTCAATCCCACTGGCGTCCAGCATCAGCGAGCCCTCTTCTTCGGTGGTCACGGCAGAGGTGGAGGAGGCTGACTATGCTCGGGCGCATGAATGGCGTAGCAAGATGAACAATGATCGCGCGGCTTAGTCCCGGGCTATCGAGCGTGCCCATTCCGCGGGCTCTCTCCAGGGCACTGAGCGACCTGCTCCTTCTTCGACCCTTGCCCTGGGGGAGCTCAGGTCTGCACTAGTCATGCCGAGCCTGGCTGCTCCGATGTCTCGAAGTTTGCGCTCCAAGGCGCTGCCGGTGGAGACGGTGCGGAAGGGCTCTCGAGGTGCGAGTGCTGCTGACGAGCGCGTGATGGACCGAGCGCTGCGCCTAACTGCTGAGAAGAACGCCACTCCTGCCAACACTCCTACAACATCCAAGCAACAGCCAAAAGGTAAATCCCTTGATCCTATCTTCACTATCCTTCAATACTTACCCGATTCGCATCTTCTTTCGGTAGCGGCAGATAGTTGCGTTGTTTTTCCTCCTTCTGTTCCCCCTTCCGAGGTTCTGTCTCCCATTCACGCAAACGAATTGGCTCAAGCTAAGCTGGCTAGTGCTTGGGTCAGAACCAAGCGGGAGAAGTCAGAAGCAAAAGCAAAGGAAGCGACTGGAGTTGTGATGGCTGCTCTCGAGGGGAGACCGAGCCAACCGTGTGGAGCTGAGACAGGGGTTTCAGCTGCACCAGATGAAGCGAGAGAATCTAGGTCACTGTCTCCCTCCCCTCCAAAGG
This sequence comes from Puccinellia tenuiflora, assembly GCA_012064385.1. Classification (NCBI taxonomy): domain Eukaryota; kingdom Viridiplantae; phylum Streptophyta; class Magnoliopsida; order Poales; family Poaceae; genus Puccinellia; species Puccinellia tenuiflora. The sequence continues at coordinate 21,430 of QRDG01000062.1, read as the reverse complement.
CCAACCCGAGGAGAAGAGCGAAATCTGTGGCGCCGCAGGGACGACGTCCAGTAACCCGCCTAGCACTGGCTCAAGGAGGGGGTATCCAATGAGGATTCTTTTATTCAACATCCGAGGGTTTGGGCGTAGTGGTCGCCGAACCATCATTAAGGATCTGCTCCGCAACCACAAAATAGACATCATCTGTCTCCAGGAGACGGTTAAACAAGATTTCACTGACTTCGAACTCCAAGGCCTTGAGGTGGGCGAGAAATTTTATTGGTGTTGGCTCCCTGCTGTGGGCCATTCGGGAGGAATGTCGTTAGGTCTACGTGACAGTGCGTTTGAAGTGGAGAGTACTGATGCATGTAAAATGCATACATGAACTTCGCACTATAAAACTTGTTTTCTATTCATATTTGCATCATATAAGGGGTATATTACTGTTATTTAATGATTTTTGGTAATTAATAATGATTTCCCCTTTTTATGGAATTAATCCTGCGCAGGCAGAAAACCCCTATTTCTTTCCTTATTTGTTTCAGGGCCTTAACGACGTCATAATGAGCTATAAATTTACGGGGATCATTATTTTGGAAGGACGAAGACCTAGGAGCGAAAGAAGCAAGCGAACGGAGGCCGGAGAGGCAAAAGGGGGTGCCCCACGCGACCAGGTACATGGGTCGCGTGGGCCCACCTCTTTTGGCCCTCGTGGCCCCGTTTGCGTCAATCCTTCGCCCTGAAGCATCTTCGTGACCTAAAAACGCCTATATAAAGAGCCCCCCGACATTCTTCGAAGGGAGAGCCACCACACGAGAGAAACAAGAAACAGAGACCAGGAGGCTGCAGATTGGAGGGGGGAAACTCCGGCGGAGCGCTGCCGGAGAGGTCTCCTTCTTCTCCATCGACATCTCCACCGTCTCCATGATGAAGAGGGAGTAGTCCACCTCTGGACTATGGGTTTGTGGCAGTAGCATATGTATCTCTCTCTCTCTTGAGCTTCACTAATTAGCACCGTATGATGGATCTTTTTATGAGTTAATATATGTTGAGATTGCAATGTTTATTTCAGTTATGAAAGTAGATGCATATTATGTACCCCGTTCTTGTATCCTTGTTTTGATCAAGCATGTTTATAAGAGCGTGTGAGGGGGAACGTGTGCATTAGTTGGAGTATCGGGGGTGGTGATGTGATAAGCTGACAACTTAATATCATGATCCATTGGGTATTTACCTTACTTTGTTGCCTCACTAGGGATAAACCAAAATACCATGTTGCAAGGTTGAGGAGTGACAAGCCTCTACCTATGACTAGATCCATCATGTTCTTATTTTCACTTCATGTCATTAATCTTAAAGCTATACTCTGAGTCATCTTAATTACTAAGGTGTATGATTTAGTTCGCATCTTGGTGGAGTATAAGTGAGACTAATAATCAAAAGGTCTCTATGTTAGGACGTGATGCCCATATAATTAGTAACATGTCATTAAACTTGTGTGCAATCTCATATGTTAATCCTATGTCTACTTATTTGTCACACTATATTAAAGAGAGAGTGCATGCATGAAACCATGAACCCCGGTCCATTTTTAATCATAAGAAACAACTTTAAAACCACTTTTAAGCATTTTCTATATTCAGCCATTTTAAAATCAGAAAATACAAAAACACTTTTATTCATTGCATACACATATAAAAACCCCAAAAATATCATCCATCATCATTACTATCATCCTTGCATTACCACTTACCACCATTGCATATTTATTTATTGTTTTGCATTCGTTATTATCTTAATATCATTCTCACACCTTGTGCTTGACAACCACTTAGTGAGGTTGAGGGCACAAAGCAATCTACTTTGTTTGCAGGAAATCTAGAGAAGGACAAGGAGATAAAATCCCCACTACTGATTCCCCGAGAGTTCGATATTAAACCCTCGAGCCACCCTCGTGGGGAAAAGACTTCCACTTCTACATACTCTGCACTTGGAGGCTCAACGTATCCCATATATTATTTTCCTTTCAGGGTATCAAGAGTGCTTGTTGGCGTAGTTTAGGGAGAAACACTCTCATCAATTCCGTCATCAAGTACTGACAGGGGCCAGTACTTTCTTAGTGCTAATTTTTTGCATAGGGCGCGCAACATCCCTATGACCATCATAGGGGTATATGGTCCAGCAAACCACGCAGCCTCGGCTGGGTTTCTGGAGGAAATCTCGGCCAAGGTTGCCAACTGTCGGTTCCCAATCCTCATGGGTGGGGACTTCAATCTTTTGCGTGGGGCTCAAGACAAGAATAACGACAGGCTAAACTGGCCTCGGATCGAGATGTTTAATAATCACATCGCCAATTGGGCACTTAGAGAGTTGCCGCGCTCCGGAGCTAGTTTTACCTGGTCGAATAAACAGTTGAACCCTGTTCGATGCATGCTTGACAGAGTTTTTATTGATCCCCTGCTGGAAATCTTGTTCCCCCTGGCTTCCCTCGTGGTGGAAACCAGCTTGGGCTCTGACCATACTCCTTTGATCTTCAACTCGGGCGAAGACGCCCCTATCCGGAGCAATAGATTCTTCTTTGAAGTGGGCTGGTTTGAAGTAGCGGGCTTCCGGGAGATGGTCCAAGAGGTTTGGATGCGTCTTTTCGCGGAGGCCCGGGGGCGGGACATTGTGGACTGGTGGAACCATATGACCGTGGGGCTCAGGCAACACCTTAGAGGCTGGAGCAGGAACATGGGAAAGGAGGCGAGATCTAATAAACTAGTACTGGTGGGGAAGATTTCGGAACTCGACCTTAAAGCAGATTCGACGGGTCTGGAAGAGGAGGAATGGGCATTCCGGTATCACCTGGAGGCTCAACTTCTGCAAATTTACAGCATGGAGGAGGAGTTTTGGCGCCAAAGGGGTAGGGTTCGGTGGTCGCTCCAGGGGGACGCGAACACGGCATACTTCCATGCGGTGACCAATGGGAGACGGAGAAAATGTGTGATTTCCTGCCTACAATCGCAGGCAGGACCTATTAGAGACCCCAAGCTGATTCAGGAACACATCTATGACTTTTATCGTGATCTCCTGGGCTCGAAGACCCCACGGCATTTGGGCCTCGCGCCGGACACTTGGACGGAGGCGTTCCGGGTGTCGGTGGCTGAAAATGAGTCCATCCTTCACACCTTCTCGGAGAAGGAGCTGGAACTGCTTGTAATGGACATAAAATCGAACTCTGCTCCGGGCCCGGATGGCTTCCCGGTGGCCTTCTTCAAGAATTTCTGGCCCCTTTGCAAGTTAGGGATCTTGCATATTCTAAATGATTTCATCTTGGGAAAAATTGATATTTCCAGACTTAACTTCGAAGTGTTATCCCTTATTCCTAAGGTCCCTGGGGCGGACCTCATATCTCAGTTTAGACCTATAGCACTCATCAACGTAGTCTTTAAGATCATCTCCAAGGCCTTTGCTCACCGTCTGGACTCGATTGCGAGCAGGATTATTAGCCCAACACAAACTGCCTTCATGAAGAACAGATACATTCTGGATGGGGCCCTGGCGCTCATTGAAATTGTACACGAACTAAAAGAAAAGAAGCAGGGTGGGATCCTGCTAAAACTAGACTTTGAAAAGGCGTATGACAGGGTTAACTGGTCCTTCATCTTTGAAGTGCTGCGTCGAAAAGGGTTCGACGCGGGATACATCCATAAGATCCAGTAGTTAATCTCAGGGGGACAAACTGCGATCTCCATTAACGGCGAAATGGGCCCTTTCTTTCGTAACCGGTGAGGGGTTCGTCAAGGGGACCCCCTCTCGCCCCTCTTATTCAATTTTGTGGTGGAAGCGTTATCGGCAATGCTCTCGGCAGCCGCGACTGCTGGTCACATCAAAGGGGTTGTGCCTCACCTTGTTCCAGGGGGAATAACCCATCTTCAATATGCGGACGATACTCTAATTCTAATCCAGAAGGATGACCTAGACATTGCAAATCTAAAATTCCTGCTCCTGTGCTTTGAAGATATGTCAGGGCTGAAGATTAACTTTCACAAGAGCGAAGTGATAACCCTCGGGGAACCGCTTGATGAACAACAAAGAGTCGCTAATATGCTCAACTGTAAACTTGGCACCTTCCCTTTTATCTACCTTGGCCTCCCAATCTTGGACCGCAAGCTGACTATCGAACAATGGAACTTCCTAGTAAGTAAACTATCTGATAAGCTAGAGGTTTGGATGGGCAGACTTCTTTCCTCAGGTGGAAGGTTGATCTTGTCCAACGCCTTCCTGGACGCGCTTTCTACATATGTTATGGGGATATACTTACTCCAAGATGGTGTACACGCAAAATTCGACTCTATCCGGGCCAGGTTTTACTGGGAAGGATCTGGCCCGAAATGTAAATTCCATTGGCTGAGCTGGCCTGCAGTGTGTAGACCAAAATACTCTGGGGGTCTAGGCCTGACGAACACTAAAAACATGAACTTAGCCCTGATGCTCAAGTGGGTGTGGAAACTCTTCCAACCGGGCACTTCAATTTGGCATTCCCTGGTTAGAGCTAAATACCCATAAGCTGATAATATCTTCGCGTCCTCGCCCATAGGGGGCTCCCACTTTTGGCGTAGCATTCATAAAATTAAACATCTATTCAAACTCGGGGCGAAACATGGGCTCCGTGATGGGAAGCGGACTGCGTTCTGGACAGACTGGTGGATAGGGGAGGGCCCCTTGCACCAAATTTTCCCGTGCCTTTTCAACATTTGCAACAATCCGCAGATCCTGGTGGCCGATGTGATTGCTCGTGATTACCTGAACATTTCGTTTCGTCGCACCTTAGACCAGGAGGGAGCTGCTCAATGGAATGCTCTTCTAACTTTGCTGGAACCAGTGAACCTCCAAGTTGGACCTGACTTAATTGGCTGGACGCTCGAACCCTCCGGTTGTTTTTCTGTTGCGTTGATGTACCGCCAGCTTTCGCAAGGGGCGACAGTGGTTTATGCTCAGGACCTTTGGGGAGCTAAGCTCCCTCTAAAGTTGAAGATTTTTTCGTGGCAGCTTGCCCTTGATAGACTGCCTTCAGGCAAGCTGTTGGCTGATCGCCACGGCCCATCCAACGACCTGTGCGCCCTCTGCAACGCCCCCGAGGACTCCTCTCACATTTTCTTTTCGTGTACCATGGCTAAATTTGGTTGGAGTGTTGTCCGAAAACTGCTAGGGTGCAGTTGGGCGCCGGCAAACTTCCCCCAATTCTTCGCAATCCTCAACTCTTTAGTTGGTCAACGTCGTAGACTGACCTGGCTGCTTGTAGTTGTTCTTTTCTGGGCTTTATGGGTCACTAGAAATAAAATTGGCTATGGAAGCTAAGGTGCTTCGACGCCCCGCGGATCTAATCTTCAAAGTTATTTTGCTCTTATAGTTTTGGACGCCTCTCTCACAGGAGCACGACTTGGACGAGCTTCAGGAATTGGCAAGGGGTTTAAAGGCAATCTACACCTCTCGCGCCAAGTAGTGAGCAACCTATTGCTTGATTTTGCCCTCACTACTAGGAAACAGCTCATCTATGGCGCACCAAAATAGGCATTCTGTGGCGCATCCAGGAAATGGTGGGATGCGCCACAGAAATCTCGCCACTAAAATATAATTCTGTGGCGCACCCCCACGGTGCGCCACAGAAATACCAAGATTCTGTGGCGCACCAGCAAGGGTGCGCCACAGAATTATGTCTGTGGCGCATCATTCCTCCATGCGCCACAGAATTCCATGCGCCACAGAAAACTAAAAAGATGCGCCACAGAATAATTTAAATGTATTTTCAATTTTCTGCTGCCTGCTGTACAAATACAAGTATATTACAGAAAATACAGGTATATTATAGAAAATACAGGTATATTACAGGAATTATAGGTATATTACAGGAAACAGGAAATACATGTATATATTATAGGAAATACATGTATATCACATTACTTAGAGCCCGAGATACATGATTTTTACACAAGTCATGATACAAAAGTTCATCGTTTCACACATTAATTACAAGTGCCGAATTTAGGGGTACAAAAGTTCATCTCATGTCACATAAGTCATAGTACAAATAAAGTGACCCAGCAAGAGACCCCAGCAGCGACTCAAGAAGAAGAGACTCCAGCGGTTCCTCCGGCAGAAACCGTCAGACGCAGCAGCGACAAGTGGGCTGAGGCTGCTTCAGCGTCGGACGCAGGAACCTCCGATGATAAGTGGGCCCTAGTGATCCCTTAATGTCTAAGCAATCACTAGGGCCCACTTATCACGGCGGTTCCTGCGCCCGACGCGAAGCAGCCTCAGCCCACTCATCGACGGTTTCTACCGGAGGAACCGCTGGAGTCTCTTCTTGAGTCGCTGCTGGGGTCTCTTGCTGGGTCACTTTATTTGTACTATGACTTATTTGCTGGGTCGCTAATGGAGAACACGTCTAGCTCCACTGGTAGCTGCAGGATTGAGCCATCTTCTTGATCGGCTCCAGGAACGGTTTAAAGCAGTCTTCCGTCAGCCACGTCCTCATGTCATTTTGCTTGTCTAGGCGTTCTTCGATCTCCCACTTAGACATCCCTGCAGATGGATTTGGATATATATTTGGTTAATAATATATCTAGTGGATTGGGATATATATTTGGCTTGAGATGGACAAATTACCTCTGGCATTGTGTAAGGACCCCCCCTTCTGTCATGACATCTTCCACAATGATTTGCGATAACTGCATCTGGATGCGATGGAAGTCTTCTCTAAGATCAGCGTCGGTGATTTCCCCACTAAGTTTGGTCCATTCTTGGAGACTAGATGGCCACCTCGTTTTCTCTGCATCCCGAACAAACCCTTTAATGTGATGGAGGACATAGAAGGCATCCTTCACGCTGCCAGTCGCATGCTTGATGCAATGGAACCCGGTCCCATGGCAGAAAATGTGTTTCTTCTCCTTCGTGAAACGTTCCCCATTCTTTTCTTCATGGAAGTGGCCTCCCTTTTGGGCATAGCCCTCGAGAGCCTCATCGAGTACACCCTTTATTCTGGTGTAGTCTTTAAGACTCCCCGAGTCGATATAAGTGGCAACGGACCACCTCGGGTTTAGGATGATGAGTACGCGGTACTCGTCACTGCTCAACACAATTGAAACGGAATGTTGGAAAGGATCAACAACGGAAGAAATTTATAACAAAGCATAAGATACGACTGTGGCAACCGGATGTGTACTTACTCAGAAAAGAAAGGCAGAAGAAGGATGTTCTTATCCTGGTTGTTCAGCATGATTCTCTGGAGGAACTCCGTGGCCATGGCCCGTGTCGTTGATCCTTCCACCAGCTGGCTGTCACGCATGTAGTAGGGATCCACTACCTTGACGTACGGGGTATTATCTCTCCTGATCCTCATCGCCTGGTTGAGCGCATATAGGCGGACCATGTTATAGTCCAACCGTCGATAGTGAAACAGCTTGAAGACGTCCTCGTACGATATGAAGAACAGATCCGCGGGGGCTTCATGGACGAAGTCGTCCAAGTACTTTGGCACCTTGACAGTGAACACCGGGTAATTTGGATCCTCTTCTTTAAGAGGGTTGCCCTCTAGCGTCAAGATAGCATTTTGCAAAGAGAGCATGCATCCGTCTGCAAGGCGGAGCAGCTCCCGAGATAGGATCGGTTGACCAGCTTCATGATCTCGGGTCACGCCATCCGCACGGGGTGATACCATGTCTTCATACCCCTGTCGGGGATATGAACCCCGGATGTAACACCCCAAAATTTCGTCCCTAATTTTTGTGGTGTTTTCCCACACCTGAAAAACTTTTTCTACTTTCAAAATGTTTTCCGTGCACCAGATGGCCCTTGGCTTGACTTTGGTTTCGCTCTCTTGGAAATTTTCCCAGCAATTCCCGATCCTTGTCAAACTCCACCATATTTCCATGCCATTGTTTTGCCGGTCGAACGTTGGTCCGTTCTGGAGATTTCCGAAAGCCCTCTCGACTATCCCACCAAAGCCACCACCACCAGTGTACCTGGAAATAAATTCCACCAAGATACCATTTGGTTCCCTCATACAGATACATCACTCCCATGGCAGAATACTTCATAGCCCCATGCAATAATTCCGAGTTTATTCCTATTTCCTGTTATGCCATCTCCAAACCAAAAATTATCTGGACACCTTCCACTCGTCCAAAAATTCTGAAATTTTGGTGAGGTGCATGATTTGACCTCCTGAACATTTCACCCCATCGGACCAACCTCATTTGAGCAATATTTGAGGTACTTCCTTTGTAATGCCCTTTTGTGCCTAATTGCAGTTTCCAAAGCAACCCCTAGCTGCAAAAGTCATTTGGCATTGCCATTTTTCCAAGTTGACAAGATTCCATACACAACACCATATCCACAATATCAGGCCCATATCATGTGAGTAAAGCGCACTTGGCATACCCATGCCATTCGGGCATTTTTAGACACCGAATTATTTGACCAACTTCCCTATGTTCAATTGATCTCAAACTCCACAGACATACTTTATACATCCATTCTAACCTACTGTGAATTTTGGGGCTTTTTCTAAGATGTGCAAGGCCTTGCTCATTTCGCCGAACACCTGGCGCACCCTTGGTTTTCGGAAAATCTTGTGTTACGAAGTTTGGAGTCCTTGTGTGATTCTTGTTTTGTTGTGTTGGTCTCGTCGTTACGAACCCCGTGGTGTGACCCGTTTTACTTTTCGTGCCCCGAGTCACCGGGAACGTGATGATGCCGTCCGCGTCGTCCTCTGGACGTCCTGGACGCCCGCTTTGGCGTGATCTAAATCTGCTTAATCCTAACCCCTCTACCAAAGTGGTTTCCCTGTGGCACCCTGTTCGTCCAGGTCACCACCCTCGTCCTTATCCCCTCCTCTTAAACCCTTGGAGCAAGGCCGGTGCACCGGTGGCCGTCGTCCATCAATGGCCGCCACGGCCACACCTAACTCTCCCCATCTCCGGCCTATAAAGGCCACTCCCGAGCCCTCTCGCGCGCAGCACTCGAGCTCACTTCCCCTCTCTAGCTGCCCCAGCTCTCTCTCTCGTGCATCCACTACAAACCGTCGAGGGAGAGAGCCACGGCACGCTCGTGCTCGGCCGCCCTCGGTGAAGCTTGGGAGCTCACAGTAGCACGCTCCCCGGCTCCCCATCCCACCTGAGCCCTCCCCCAAGCCGCTTCCCCCACCTCTCCGAAGACCAAAGGCTGCCCGGCATGCACGAGTTCGTGAGCGGCTCGCCATGACCGTGCTGGCCGAGCTGGTCAAGCTCGAGAGTGACGCAACCATGGCCGTCCCCTCCTCCGTCCGAAGCCACCCCTGGGCGCGGTGGGGAGCAGCTTCACACCCCCTCTGTCGTCCGGTGGCCCAGCCGTCCCGGCGGTCGGCGGCAAGGCCGGCCCCGCCCTTGCTCGACGCCGCGCGGCCGCCGCTGCCAAGTCGGCGCCCGACGCGCCTCAGCCCCGCAGCCCCGCAGCCCGGCGCCCCTGGCCCTCCCCGGTGGGCGCGGTGTGGCCCGGCATGGCCGTCCGGTCGCCGGCGTCGGTCGTCGCCGAGCTCCTTCCGTACGTGGAGCTGGAGCAGGGAGCTCCCGATTGATCCAAAACGAGGCAGCTAAAGGCGTATTTTGCGCTTTACGCTTTCCTCTGGAGAAAGCGTATTCCCGGGAGTACGCGACCAGCCCTGGGCCGAACCAGCTGTGTTGTGGACGTCCGCTGGTTAAGCAGTGAAGTGGACATAAAATTGTCCGTTTTTAAGCTTAACGAACGGACGGCCATAACTTTCAATCCGTAGCTCCGTTTGAGGTGATTCAAATTTGTAAATTCCTAGTTCTAAAAGATCTATCCAGTGGTATAGGTTTTATATTATTGTAAAATGTTTAAATGCTCAGCATCCTTACGCACATGCGTAGGTGTTTTCCGCGGTACCGGCAAACCGATACCCTAAACCGTGGCGTCCGTGACCTCCAAGCCAAATGGCGTCGACCGTCGAAGGCAAGCTAACCCCTTGCTATGAGCAGTCCCGCAAAGTTGTTTGTTATTCGCTTAGCGGTTATATTTGTCTGCGTTTAGTATTTATATTATGTCGATCTATTATTTATTGCCATGTTTTATTCATCATCCATGTATGCATTAGATTGATGTATGAATTATCTGTGCGCCTCGCACTTTCGTGGCTTTGACAACTAAATAACAAAAACATGCGTTGATTGTTTGCTTCTTCTTCAACGCCGAGGCTAGGTGCGGACAAATGTCGGCCCGTGATCCTCGGAGTTGGGGGCATTTGTCAAAAGAGTTATTTGCTTCTTATCCCTCCGTCAAATATGGTTGGCGTAGACCACCCGGACTGCGACGCTTGGGAGCTGGCTTTTCATTTGGTTCTTTTGCCAAGATTGCTGACACCACGTCGAGATAACCCTCGAGTGGAATGGATGCTTTCTTTCTTATGAATGCTTTTCGGTTCATTGTTTGGAGGCTACATGCCTCACCAACTTTGTATTTGATCTATGATGACACCGGCTGGAGGAACCGCCACCGTCATCTGTTTGAAACCCTATGTTATAATCTCTAGTTGATCTGTGATGACGCTTGTTGGCGGACTCGCCACGATAGTCACCCGGTCGACGCTAACCAACTAGTTGATCTGTGATGATGCTTGTTGGCGGACTCGCCACGATAGTCGTCCGGTTGACGCTAACCAATTGTTTTATTTTATTTTCTTACTCAACCCGTGGCTGCTACTGGCCGGAGACATCTCCGCCCTCGCCCGGTTGAATGTGTTGTTTTATTTTCTTTGTCAACCTGAGGCTGGCCCCGGCCGGAGGCATCTCCGCCACCGTCGCCCGGTTGATGCAAACTATCTATTGCTTGAAATATTGTGTTGCTAATGTTTTGTTGCTTGATGATATATTATTATGTTATTGTGGTTGTTGTGTTGGACTAATCCTTTGTTGCTGGGATATGTGAATGATGGAACTTGATTAAATGAAACACCCCTCCCAAACTTCGATAGGGTCAGTCCATAGTGCCATCAATCTGAACATCGAACGCACTACCACTGTCGCCCCAAATGGAAAGGCCGTAACCTATGTAACCTATCAAGCCTCCTTTGATGCTACCCACTTGGCAAGTCTAGTCGGATACTGCTTAGTTGTGGTCGGGGCTAGTCTTGTGAAGGTTCCGGAGCTAGGCGTTGCTCATCCGTTGGGGACGTGCCGGATTCACTTCGTCATAAGGCATAGAGTTATGCTGGTAGCTATACAAGGAGTGTCTGGGTGGCGTGAACGGTTATGTAAGTGTATCTTGCTGAGTTTGACTTAAGGATGATGTCCTAAAGTGCCGGCTAAGTAAGGTGCATCTAGATGGGTGGTCACTGCAGCCTCTCGAGAGTATGTCATCTAGCAGCTAGCCTTGTTCCTAGGTTATGGAACAGTTCAGTGTCGGTCACACTATTGTCCTTTGTCGAGTCCGGAGGTTAAACTTAAGATTTGGTTGAAGGAATTATGAACAACCTGATTTCACTAAATAAACAATAAGATGATGCAGGGAACATTACTTGAGATAAGGAAATGTGATAAGGCCAGTGGGCCTAGCAGTGGTGACAGATGAGATTAGCCTTGTGGGGCTAGAGGCCAGTGAGCCTAGCTGTGTGAATATGATTCATTGTGTTACTTGGTACCAACTGGTACCCCGTTATTCGTCACAGGTAAGCTCTTTGTGTGACCCCGGTACACGATCCAACCCCACCTGGCTTGGACTCTGTACTGGTGGTACCCCCATTGTTTGCTCATACCATGTTTTACTATGATGCCATGTTGTCATCCTTTTGGAGTATCGTAGGTAAACACTTGCCATGTTTAGATTATTATTAATGTTGCTAGTACTGGTTGCCTAATTGTTTGACTGTTCATGTCTCGTGGTTATTTTCTTGCGAGTACATCATTGTACTCAGACTGGCTTTTCATGTGGCCAGACGTTGAGAGGATTCATCTCCTACCATAGCAAGCGGATCGAGCAGGAGCGTGCTAGGATCAGTAGCCCAGCCAGATGCCTGTGGAATGGAGCCGCACCAAGCCGTTGCCGTATCTTTGTCTTCCGCTGCCAGTTAAACTCTGTCCCGTGCCATACTTGGCCATGATTATTTTCATGCCTTGAAGGCCATGTAAACCATTTGTAGCCCTTTGGGACTGATTGTGTAATGATATTTTCGCTATGTTGCATTGTCGTAACGTGCGTCCAGATATCCTGGGCTGGCGCACGGGGCGACCACCTCTCTGGCGACATGTGTCAGAGGGGGGTGCCACAGGCTGTATGACGGGAATCCGAATGATTTGTATTCGGTCGATGAACTGAAGTATTTTGTAGATAGAACAGCCGCAAGTATTTTGTTGAGGGCTGTGAAGTGAGCAGCAAATCGACCTTCGATCCAAGCAGCCGCAAGACTTCTCTGATGATCTAACGACCGTCCCAAAAAGTGTTGGGAATGTTGTAGATCATCAGAGCGCCTTGCATCTACTTGGATCCGACCGAGGGGCATGGCTACCACTTCCACCACCACCACTCCCACCTCCTCGGCAATTCATCATTGTGTCACCCTAATCCAGTGGTTGGATTCAACCTACCCGAGGGCTTGTGTTAGGGAACATGCCAGCGGGTAGGCTAAATCCAACCATTGGGTTCGGTGGCAAAGGTAGACGCTCATTGTGTGCCGTTTCGCTGCAGGGACGTCGCTATTTATAGGCGTGTGCTTCTGATCCAACGGCTCACAAGCGCTCTGAAGAAACACACCCCTGATCCAACGGCTCACGAGCGCTTGAAAGAAACAAACGATCCGTGTGCTTCTTTAGTCCCGGTTGGTAACACGAACCGGTACTAAAGGCCCTGATCCAACTCTCACAAGCGCTCGAAGGAAACACACAATCCGTGTGCTTCTGATCCAACGGCTCACAAGCGCTCTAAAGAAACACACCCCTGATCCAACGGCTCACAAGCGCTTGAAAGAAACACACGATCCGTGTGCTTCTTTAGTCCCGGTTGGTAACACGAACCGGTACTAAAGGCCCTGATCCAACAGCTCACAAGCGCTCGAAGGAAACACACGATCCGTGTGCTTCTGATCCAACGGCTCACAAGCGCTCTAAATAAATACACCCCTGATCCAACGGCTCACAAGCGCTTGAAAGAAAACCTTGTATGACTTGTATTCGATAATGATTTTCAAATAATAAAAAGAAACTAGAAAAATAAATAATAAAAAGATAATGATTTTCAAATATTGGAACATTTTAAAAGACACTAGAAACAGATATGATTTTCAATAATAAAAAGAAACTAGAAAAATAAATAATAAAAAGATAATGATTTTCAAATATTGGAACATTTTAAAAGAAACTAGAAAAAAATTTGATTTTCAAATAATAAAAAGAAACTAGAAAAATAAATAATAAAAAGATAATGATTTTCAAATATTGGAACATTTTAAAAGACACTAGAAAAAGATATGATTTTCAAATAATAAAAAGAAAATAGAAAAATAAATAATAAAAAGATTAATTTTCAAATATTGGAACATTTAAAAGAAACTAGAAATTATATGACTTTTTAAGTAATAAGAAGAAACTATAAAAGAAAACAGAAAAAGAAAAAAGAAACAAAAAAAGAAAAAAAAAAAAAAAAAAAAACAAAAAAAAAAAAAAAGAAACTATAAAAGAAAACAGAAAAAGAAACAAAAAAGAAACCAGAAAAAGAAACTATAAAAGAAAACAGAAAAAGAAACAAAAAAGAAAACAGAAAAAGAAACTAGAAAACAGAAAAAGAAAAAAAAGCCTTTGGTCGCGGTTGGTAACACCAACCGGGACCAAAGGCCCGCTGGGCTTCGCGCGCATATTTTCGCGGCCCGGGGGGACCTTTGGTCCCGGTTGGTGTTACCAACCGCGACCAAAGGGTCTTTGGTCCCGGTTCGTGGCTGGAACCGGGACCAAAGGTCCGTTCCGCGTCGTTTTGGGCGGTTCTCTTCTCTTCTCCCGAACGCCGATCTCTCCCCCTGCCGCCAGGCTGCGCCGCCCTCCGCCGTGCTCCGCCGCCGCGTGCTCCGCCCTCCCCTCCCTCTGCCACCGCCGCCGCGTGCTCCGCCCTCTGCCACCGTACGCAGAAACACTCTCCGAGGCCACGCCGCGCCGCTGCATCGCCGTACAAGCTCGGTCGCCTCCGACCGCCCCCGAAGAAGACAACGCCGCATCGCTTCGCCGCATCGCCTCTACTCCGGCACCGAAGCACTCTTGCTGGGAGGACCCGGTCGAGCGAATCGTGCCCGCCGTTAGGGGTGGGACTCGCTCGCCGGCTATCTTCCGCCAAAATTCAGGCCGCCCCCCGCTGTTTCCGGTCCCACTGATCCCTCCTCGCGCTCAGGGGAGCTATGGTGCTTGCGCACCCTCCTCCCTCTTCCTCACCCTTCTGAACGACGCTCACCGAGCACCGAGCCGCTGAACATGGTCGTCGGTGCTTTTTCCGGTGACCATATGGTCCGAGCCTCCGCCCTCCTACTCCCCTCTATCCCCTCTACGAATGCCCCTCTCGGGTTCGTCCAATTGCGCGGGATCGAGCAATTGGTGATCGACCGAGCCGCCTCTCCCCTGCTGACGTCATGCTGACGTCAGCTGTTCTTGTTTTTAATTTTTCCAGAATTTTAACAGAATTTGTTAATTGAAAAAATCTGTTAAATGGTAAATCATAAAAATACAAATTGACATACCACAATGTTCAGAAACTCATAACCTATTCAAATATGTATCTCTCACCTGCTAATGAAAATCAAAATTTGAATTTAAATTGTGAAATGCAAATCATTTGTGAGTTATTCAAATTTTGGAAATTAATATCTAGAGTTTTATATTTCAGAAAAATGCAAATAATATGTTAAAATGCTCAGCTAAATAAAACTCTACATGTTAGTGCTTTTAGTTGAATTTGGTTAATTTAAATTGCCTGTTTTAATTAAAATATGAAAATGGCAGATGTAAATCACATTTTGGGAAATTCATAACTTTATGAATATTGCTCCAAAAATTATAATTGAGATCTTAAAATGTTCAGGAAAACAACATCTAAATGTTAGTTCCATTTCCATGCAATAATGAACATTTAAATTGCTGTTTATTAAAAATAAATAAATTGGCAGAATTAAATCAATTATTGGAAATATCATAACTTGTTGAATATTAACTCAAAAATTGCAAATGATATACCAAAATGATCAGTGGATTAATATCTATCAAATAATGTCAATTTCATGCATTTAGGACCCATAATTCAGTACTGGACATTTTGGTAAATAACGCAAAAAAAACTCTAACCCCGGATACTCGGCTAGACCCCCCCTTGATATTGTACCTCTTTTAGTCAAAACTATAACTTTGAGTACACTTGTTGGCTGTCCAAGACATATATGGATGATATTGATGCTAGGTTAAATTAATTAATCTTGATTTTGTTTTTATTTTCCAGGTTAGCAAGCGACAAACTCGGAAAGGTTTGTGCAGAAGATGGATCCAAATTTTCCGGACGTCGACAGAGATGAGGACGCCGAACTGCGAATCATGGAAATTATAGCAGGACGTGCGGCCGCGACCTGTCGGTGAAGAAGATGCCTTAACCGCAGAAGATTACGGCTCCCAATTTCTGAACGATTCCGGTGAGGGGGTTCCGGAAGAAGAAAATGATAGAGAGGGGAGAAGTGCCCTTACAAAACTCTGGCGAGGTATAATAAGCCTCTGTACATCGATCACACTAGATGTATTATTTGAGTTGTATATTGTTGTTATTAATGAACCATTTTTTTTCTTTTAGCCCTCCGGATCATCCTCATCTACAGCATTGCCGAAACGAGGCCCGACGAAGCCGTTGAAGGAGGGTCGTAGGATAGTGATCGACAAAGTTAGTGCTAGTGGGGAACCTTTGGAACCCATCGACAACCGCCGCAAATACATTAATCAATGCGGGGTTATTGTAAGGGACATTGTCCCGATCAACCTTGAAGAGTGGATTAAGCCGAAGGATGTAAACATTGTGTTGGGACACGCTCTTAACAAAGGTCAGCCTACCGTCAGATCTGCCGGTTCCCCTGATGGACAAAGTGAAGGAGTGGTCGCTTAGTAAGATGGCCGAACAATTTCGGACCTGGAAGAAAAACTTATGGAAAGCTTATAAAAAGGCCGGGGAGACGGATCCAGATTTCACTGGAGCACTAGTGAAGATTAAACAGCAGTGGCCCACATTTGTGGAGCAAAGAAAATCGGAGGGCGCTCTGGCCCGATCGGTTCAAAATAAGTTAAATGCTGCGAAGAAGGAATATCACCACCGTTTGGGGGCAGGTGGCTACAGGGCTGCCGTGCCTAAGTGGGAAGCCTTTGAAGCACGACTGCTTGATAACGGGATCATTCCACAGACAGCGGAGTGGCCCCCGAGGTCCAAGTTTTGGTTGTTCGCGCATGGGGCAGGGTTGGACCCACAGACAGGAAAGATTATTGCTCAGGGAAAATGGAAGGCAAAAATTGAGTATATAACCAAACAACTTGAGGACGCAATAGATAAAGTTCGCAGGGGAGAGTACGTCCCTGACAGAGAGAATGACGAGCTGACACTAGCACTCGGGAATCCTAAACACGTTGGACGATTACGAGGCTATGGAGGCGGTGTCACCTTGAAGCAAGGTTTTCCGGAAGACGCTGATACTTATAGAAGCCGTCAGAGAAGAAAGAAGCAGGAGTCTGACCGGTTATCAGCACTGGAACACAAGGTGCATGAGCAGCAGGGGCGACTCGACTCAATTAGTAAGTAAAATGAATCTCAGCTGCAGGTAGAAGCCGTCCCATCTGATCAGCGGAAAAGCAGCGTGGGTTCCACGCATGTAGAAAAATTCTCAATTTCAACCGGCGGCTCACTACCCCGTGGATGATATCACGGAGAAGACAGACTGTGAGCTACACATGTCAATGAAGAACATGTCTTTCAAGGTGGCGGTCGGCTATGCTTTACCTAATCCAGCTGGAGCAAGCTACCATCTCGAAGGGATTCCACAGGGCTATGCTCGTGTCGGGGTGGATCAAGTTGTGCCGTTATATGCTAATCTGGAACTTGACATTCCTCGGAGGGTGACGGCGAGAAGACACTGGGAGAAGTCGAGAAGGGTATCGCTCTCTGGAACAAGGAAAACATCGTGTTTCCAAACTTGACTCCTCGATCCAGCAGCAGACCCCCACCTCAAGATCCATCCCCCCACCTAATGATCCATCCCCCCACGTCAAGATCCATCCCTCCCACCGCAAGATCCATCCCCCCACCTAAGGATCCCCACTATCCCCCCCCACCTAAGGATCCATCTCCCCCGCCTAAAGATCCATCTCCCCCACCTAAAGATTCATCCCCCCAAGATATATCCTCCTCACATGAAGATCCATCCCTCGATGCCCCATCCGTCGCGAGTCCATCGCGCGCGATGTCCCGTCCTTCGATTCCGCCCCGGGAAAAGACCTTCTCGTCAAAGCGGAAACTATCCTTCACGTCGACGCGTGCAGATAAGTTATCTCGAGCGGAACGCGAGTTGCTAAAGCCTCTTCCAAAGAGACCTTACGACTTGACTCCAGAGGAGCTCGAGGAATCGGTGTGTGCCCATATTACAGAACAGTTAGCTCCGAAACTGGCCCCGCCTAGAGAGAAACTGGATCCAGAAAAAGTTGAGAAATTTGTGAAAAATTTCAGGAATCCCCGGCCAAAGTCACCTCCATTGGCAGATGACTATGATCGTGTCATGCTGAAGACAATTAGTCAAGAGGCCGAGGAAAAGAAGGCTGCCTATCTCCTAAAGAAGCAGAAGATGAAGGAGGACAAGGAGGCGGCAGATCGACTAAAGAAGGAGCAGTTCTATGCTGCAAAACGCGGAAAACAAGTGGCCCAGCTCGGAGAACAGGCAAAAAAGTCGATATCCCCGCTGAAGGTGATCTCAACTAAAACAGTTGCCCAGCTCGTACAACCACAGCAACAGTATCAGTATGCATGGACATATAAACCCGGGAAGTCCCTGGTCAGACCTGAGGAGATCAGTTCTCTATCATACCAATTGCGTCGATTGCATCACTGGTACAAGAAAGCTGTAGCGGCCGGGCATGAAGCTTTCTGGGTGATTTATAAGAAAAAGCATTACTTCACGGATGACTTGTTATATATTCCGTTTTCGGAAATATTTCAGTTATTCAATCAAGATGCCCTCGACAAAGTCATCGTCAGTTCCTATTGTTTGTAAGTGATTTATTTCTGCAATTTAATTAAGTCTTCAGCTCTGCACGTTCATTGCCTTTAATTATCTCACTATATTCTTTTGTATTGTAGAATGATGATTGTCGAATGCAGAAAAAAGGGCATCTATGACACTGGGTTCATTGACCCAAATTATGTTAATGAAGGGACCGTAAAATACAATTGGAAGACCACCGAGGATAGCTTGGTCAATTGGTTAGTGAACCAAAATACTTGCGGAGAAATACTTTTTCCTTACGTCAACAAGTGAGTGTTACCTTCTACCCATTCTATTTTGCTTTGCATATCTTTAGTGTAACCGATGAGTCATTGACATATAAACGTGCGCAGTTTCCACTGGATTCTGCTAATCATTAGAGTTGACCAAGGAGTCGTTCAAGTCATGGACTCGCTAAGGAAACCAATGGAAAAGTACCAACGCATTCAAGATATGCTCCAGATGTAATTTCAATCATTATCGCTCTATATCGACCTCTGTCATTCATTTTCAGATACCAACTAATCAATAACTTCTTTAATCATTTTTCTATTGGCGGGCAGTGTTTGGAAACGGTTCATCAAGATCGTTCCAGGGGAGTGGAAACCGGAGCTGTATTTTTATACCACCAACGTAAGTAGTACTATATATATAGGTCCATTATGAAGCAACTCTTTAATTCTAGTTTCAATACCATTATGAAGCTTCACTATTATTTGATTAAATTCTATTTTTTTGTAAAGTGGTGTCTGAGGCAGGAAACTGGGACAAATTTATGTGGATTCTATGTTTGCGAGTACATACGCTCTTTTGTCTCTGAGCGGAATAGAGAACAAAGAACGCGTGATGTATGTATACACTCTTCTCACTTTTTATTACCATGCATATTGTGTTGACTTCCATCCATAAATTATTTTATTATGATTTCATATATATATATAGTTATAAACAACTCACATATTCATATTGATCTAGATGGAGAGAATGCGGGACTAGCTCATACCATCGAAGCGCCTAAAAGCACTTCAAGAGAAAATTGCGGATTTTTTAACTCCGCGGTCCTGAAGAGAGATGGAGAATTTTTTCACTCGACAAATTTTGTTTTGCCCGAGGACATGTAATTGACATCATCTCGACGCGTGAGAAACATTATGTCGGCGTGTGACGTTATGTATGTATATATGAAACATGATCTCGACGTGTGAGAAACGTTATGTATGTATATATGAATCAAATATGAATGGTAGTACCACTGACACGGCACGACACGACACGACACGGCATCGGACACGACGACACGGCACAACACGGCACGACACGGCACGGCACGGCGACACGGCACCTATTGATTTAAACCCCCCAAAAAGAAAGCATTTGGTTAAAAAAAAATGGAAACCCCTAAAAATAAATTAGCAGGAAAACAAAAAGCAGGAACTCTTTGGTCCGGTTGGTATTACCAACCGGGACCAAAGGGGTGCCTGCCATGCGTGCCCAGCGCAGCCCACGTGGAGGCCCTTTCCATCCCGGGCCGTGGACACCCGGACGAAAGGACACCCCCCCTCTAGTCCCGACCCTTTAGTCGCGGGTGCACAACCGGGACGAAAGCCCCTCTGGACCCGCGACTAAAGGCCTTTTTTCTAGTAGTGTTGTCAAATTGTTCATGGTAGCAGCTCCATCTGGAGTTCACCATGGTTTGTTGGTTGGGAAACTATTTATGATCGTCTCATCATACAACAGCATCCTTTTACCTATCCTGCTCAAATTAAAGATCTTTGGATCCCAGGTAAAAAAGTATGAACACAAATGATCAATGCGTTGTTCAGCTCTGACACAGCTATACTATTCTCCAAACTCCTATTATTACATGCAGGACGGCCAGGACACTTTAATTTGGAAACTAACCCCTTCAGGTGATTTCTCTTCAAAAGTGCGTACAAGCATGTTTCAATAACCTCCGCTTTCGCTGAGACAAAGGCCGAACACTAGTTCCGCAGAGTTATATCACTCGCTTAATCAGGTATGAAAGGTCAAACAAATGGCACCAAGAGTACAGACATTTGCGTGGAGGCTTCTTAGGAAGTGCTCCCTACTGGTAAGAGGCTAGCAGGTATTCCCAACATATCAAGGAAAACTACTGCTCCAGATGTGGCAGCCAGGAGGATGAAATGCATTTGTTTTTCTTTGCCCTTTTTGTAGGGCCGCTTGGTTTTGTTTCCCTTGGTACATTAGAACTGAATTTCTAGCTGAGCATAATCTATCTATTCCTGAATATAATTAATGTCTTGCTACATCTCTACATCCACAAATAATTCCACTACCCTCTACACTTTTCTGTGGTGTCTTTGGAAAGCACGGAACGATACTCTATTTTGCAGGCAAGTTTACAGGCCTTCCCAGATATATGCAGCGGCAAATGCAATCATTCAGGGAACAAATTAGAAGCCAACAACTCCACGTATCAACAAGGTTTTGAGAGGACACAGGATAAAGTGCAAGCGCACCTAGCAATCCCACAAATCCAAAGATGCCAACTACTCTAGAGGGAATGCTATCTATTGTGATGCAGCTTGGGAAAGACAACAGGGGCAGAGAAGAGCATAGCTGGACTTGGAGTTATCATACACATACAGGACAGTTCAACACCTCCAGGAGCTCCATATTTCCGCCATCTCTCTCCGGCTTCATCACCTCTCCAGGCTGAGACCTATGGACTCCTCCTAGCTACGAAGCTAGCAGACATTTTGCAGGTTCAAGATCCCCACTTTTACACCGACAGTTCGGTGTTAGCTTTGGCGGCGGCATCACCAACACTATTTGATGCTCCAGGACATTGGGAGAATAGGCCATATCTTGCAGCGATCAGGTCCTCTTCCTCTTTCCATGGCAATAAGATTACTTACATTAACAGGAGCTGGAATGTCAAAGCAGATCATCAAGCTCGTCTAGCTCTTCGACTTCAGAATAGATCTTTAGCTGTCAGTTGCTTGCGTTCAGAAGCAGGTCAATGTCCTAAGGACATCCTTTCTGTATCAAGCGTGGCTCCTTTCACGCTTCTCTCTGTAAATGCACCTAAATTCCAATAATATCTTTTTGTTCAAAAAAAAAAAAAACAAATCAAGGCAAGCCCAGTCTCGATCCTATATTTATTTAACGTTGGCATTTTCT
>QRDG01000061.1:453814-618295 GCA_012064385.1 Puccinellia tenuiflora | reverse complement strand
GCTTCTCTTGAGGAGAAATTAGAATCTATTGAGGAGTCTCATAATGAAATAATTTGCTAAAATCATTAAAGAACGTGACCATGCTCATGCTAAATATAAAGTCACAAGAAAGGAAAATGCTAGATTAAATGAAGAGCTTGCTAAGCTTTCTTCTTCTATTCCTAATGTTAATGATGCTTGTGCTACTAACTTCATTTCTTGTGAAGCATCTATTTTGAAGGAGAATGTTGAGCTAAGGGCTCAACTTGAGTTGCTAACTAGCAAGTATGGGAAGTTGAAAGAAAGTCATGAAAAGCTATCTAGCTCTAATGATGATCTTCTAGCATCCTATGCTAGTCTAAAGTTAGCCCATGAGGCCATCACTACAAAGGTAACATCTTGTGAGCCTCATGTCGACAATAGCACAACTTTAGCTCAAAATGCAATATTGCCATGTGCTAGTCCTAGTAGGTCATCCACTTAAAATGTTGGAACATCATGTGATGAATTACTTTCTTTGCCTTGTTGCTCTAACAATGAAGCTTCTACTTCCTCTAGTGCTTTTGTTGCCACTAACCATGTAGAGAAAATAAAAGACCTCAACGTCCAAGTCGTTTCCTTGAAGAAAGGCTTGGAAAAGCGTCATGAAGGGAAGAGTGCACTTAACAACATGTTGAGTGTGCAACAATCCCCAAATGACAAGAGTGGACTTGGATTCAACTCCAACAACAAGAACAAGTCCAAGTACAACAAGAAGAAGGGCCAAGTTCAAGTCAAGAACCCGGCCAAGATCACTTGCTTCAAGTGCAAGCTAGAAGGGCACCATGTTCGTGATTGCCCAATGAAGAAGAAGCCTCTTAGTGAGAAGCAACTAGGGAAGCGGCCTCTTGTTCAATCTCGTGCTCAACCACGAGTTGAACAAAGGCCACCTCCTAAGAAGACTCAAGTTATTGCTCCTCAAGTTGAGGAGCCTATTAAGAAGAAGAGTCGGTGTTGCTACCTTTGCCGTGGCAAAGGTCATTTTGCTTCTTCATGCACTAACGGTACCTCATCCAACCCTATCATAATTGATGATGTTTATTCTCTTGGGAAGGATAGAATTGGCAATGTGTTTGCCAAATATGTGGGGACTCAAAGTGGTGTCAAGAAAAGAACCATTTGGGTTCCCAAGCCTATTGTGACTAACTTCTTAGGATCCAACTTGGTTCTTGATCAATAGGTGTTGGTGGAGGACATTGGAGACTTGGCCATCATTTGAAGAGTTAAGGGATCTTCATGGTTTTATTTCCCAAGCCAAGTCAATTGGAGGATCACATATCTATCTCATATCCAATGCTTCCTCTTTGCGGTAACATGTAGTTAATTCATATACATTGAAAGTTGCTTGCTCCCTTGCATGTGTTAGTTTTGTTCCTAGCATGTGCTTGTATATGATATGCTACTTTCTTACTTGTCTTGTTATTCAAGGTTGTGTATGTTAGTTGTGTATCATGTATGTGTAACTTTGTGTTGAGCTATTTGGATCTTGTGTTGATTTCAATTGGCTCTTTGAGATATTAATGGACTATCCCATTTTGGGGGAGTGATGTGCTTTGTGCATTTCACAAACCCAAAAATCTGTGCACATGAGGCACACCACCTAGTATTGATATTTCAATATTATCTAGTTACTATGTGGTATGTCATAATCATGAGAAATTCAAATTCTATAATGTCCATTAATTTCTCTAGTTGGTTTTCATTTGCCTCTTCTTTAAAAATAAAATGAATTATCACATTATGGGGGAGTAATAAGCTATGTGCATATTACAATCCCATAAAAATGTGAACATTTGAGGTTTGCCACTTAGATTTGATATTGTAAATTATCTTATTCCTATGTGGCATGTTTGCTCGAACAAGTTCCATTTTTCTTTTGGTTATCCTTTGGCTCTTGTTTGTGTGAGTTTGCTTGGCCTGGTTTTTCTCTAATATGCATTTCCATATATTATTTGAGAAACCATTTGTTTCACTTTATTCTAACCATGACTTTGCCAGTTGGTTCGAATAGTTGAAACTACCAACAAACCTTTTTCAAAATATGGTGTTTCATTTCTTATCTCTTGCCATATGCTTGTTTGTTGTGAAGTTGGTCTTGAACATCATTCCTATATACCACCGAGAAATATCTCTATACTCCTTGTCCATGACAAGTGATACTAGTAATTGTGGTGGATTGTGTAGACCATCTTCACATTGGCTCTTGCGTTGAATGGTCTTATTTATTGCCAAGTGTGTTTGTTTTTACTCCCTGTGTCCTCCTTGTCTCTTGCATGGATCCTGATCTTTCAATTGGTAGTGTTTAGTGTTGTAAATAAAATATGGAGAGTAATGATCCCTTGTGCATGCATTTTGTATTCAAATGCAAATATCTAAGATAATGCATTAATCTTGGGGGAGCATTCCTTTTTATTTAGAACACTATCACATCTATCAATATTTGATCCTTTCAATTGGCATTTAATTTCTATCTTATGTGTTTATGGAAGACAAATCTTTTTTTTGATGCTTTGTGCCATCATGAAAAGTGTAGAGGGTGTTTGGTTTATTTGGTGTAACCTTGCTCTCTCTTGGGAGTTTGCTTTCTCATTCCTCGTCTTGTGTTTTATTGCCTTGAATGAGAAAATCCTTTGAGCATGTCTATTTTTATTTTATATGCTCTTTGGCCTTGCCTAGGTAACTTCAATTGGTATTAACTGGAATTTAATATCACCTCCATAGATATTTGTTTCAATTGATATTTATTGTGGGAGTTTTGATACCTTATTGCTTTATTTTAGTTTACTTGATTTCGATCGAGTATCATCCTTCTTTTGGTATCTTTGCTCCTAGTTGGTATCGTATTTTCAATTGGTGTCTTATCTCTCATGTGTTGTTTGATTTGATTCCTTTTGTTATCACACTTCATGTGTTGATGTGTGTTGGAATCAATCATATGTTGACTTGATTTTTTCCTCAATCATGTGTTGATTTGGATTTTGATATAATTTGGACAACCTTTTGTGTCACACTTTGGTGTGCTCTCCTCTTGGTTTACTTGGTGTTTTCGTCCAAATTGTATCTCATTTGGTTCTTGAAAGACTTTGCATGTATACTCTCTAATATATATATATATTATATGACATGTTTGTCTTTCTAGTTCCAATACACAGGGATACTCCACCGAGTCCTAAATCGGCTAAGATGTGCATGAAATTCAATTTCATATCTATATGCACATATTGATGTGGAGTGTTTCCTATATATTGTAGTTTATCTAACTACTATGGGACCCAATGAGTTTGAGAACCATTTTGTGCTTGAATTTTGTTTTAGGTATAATGGATATGCATTGGATGCTTGCCTCATTCATAAGGAAGCTGTTCTCACCATGTTATCTAAGGAGTTAAGCTTTGATGACTAACAAAGAATCATCTTCTTCATCACCAATGTCATATCGGTAACAATTATCTATCCCATGCATACCTTTTTAGTATCCAACCTTGTGTAGGTTGCCTCTTTGCATGAAAGCTTTCATATGCAATTGTTGTGGTTTTGGCCTATTTCCTTCACTTTGTATATCTTTGTGATATTTGTGATGAAATTGCAAAAACCCTTTCTTCAATTGGTATTATTTCTTTGTGATACTTGTTGCCTAACTCAAAGCATGTCCACTATCTCTTGTTCCCTTAGTGATATGTGTGATGCATTTGATATATTTGAAGTTCATTTATATAAAATGAGATAAATTTGAGCTATGTGCTATGCTTTTTGCAATAATCTCGTTTGTATATTTATGACTTCCTTTAGGATACCGTGTTCTCTTCTTTATCAACCATCTCATATGTGCAAGTTTCTTTGTGGATGTAGATCATCAACGATTTGTCTACTTAGAAACCTATACATATGAGAGAGGTCACTTTTTAGTTGGTATCCTATTTCTTTTGAGCTACCTTGTTTTATCTCTAATTCTTTGGTGGCTCTAATTTTATCTCATGAGTGCTTGTCTCATTGTTTATTGGTATCTTTGTACACTCATGTATTTGTTAAGGATCTTTCACTTCATGCTTACCATGGTGAGTATGTTGATTTTTGTTGGCTAAATGCTCTCACTAGCTTTTGGCATTCTCAATTGGTATCCCTAAGCTCGTGAACATACCCCTTTTAAAGATCTTTTTTCGGTTGGGCCTATCTTATGTTGAATCTTTGAAATTTGGTATCTCCTTATGGCTCAACCATATCTTTGGTGCAAGTGCTATGATTTGCTTTTGCTTTATGCACACTTGCACTTGTTGCGTGTTCTAGATGATTTTGGGGGGAGCGAGGATGCCATATTTGTGCACTCCTCAATAGTGCATAAACATTGGGGAGCTTCTCCATTTTTATTTAGAACTCTCGCTTTGGATCTTTTCGATTGCTTTTCTCCTTTGTGGAGATGTTTAGAATGATTTCATCTTATTTGCAATCTTTGGATCCTCAATATAACTTGATTCCCTCTAATTATTCGTCAATGAATATGTGCATTTGATTTCACTCATATCACGAGAAATGCACACTTTATGGAGGAACTCATATTATATTGGCCTTCTAAATTTTTCTTCCCATTTCGGCAATCGATGCCAATGGGGAGAAGTTTAGAGGGTTTAAGGGAATTCGGGTTTTATGCTTTTGTTGCATTTGCCTTTAATGCACTTGCATCCTTGCTTGTTTGTCTTGCAAGGTTGCTTAATTCATTATATAAACCCTCTTAAAAGGGTTTGTCATCAATTACCAAAATGGGGGAGATTGAAAGTGCATGGTTGCCCCATGCGTGATTTTGGTAATTAATGACAATCTCTATGGACTAATGTTTGCATTGAGCTATATTTGTAGGTGTGTCCATTTGCGTTGCTTGATCTCCATATGTTGGAATCAAGGCTAAGGGAAGAAAAAGAAGAAGAGTTTGTGTTGATCAAGGCTAAGTGCGGGTTGATCAACACTCATGTCCAAGTGAAGATATGCCGAAGAGTGCTTCTCCCATATTGGTGTATGGGGGAGCAACATGTGAATGTTCACCAAGCAAAGCGCAATCAAGAAAGGTGGTGCGTCTTAAGGAGATGAAGATCATTTTCTTCAACCTCAAGTGGATTTATGCGCAAGGCAAAGGTATGATCTTGATAGGGTTTCTATTTTACCGGTCTCATGATATTAGTGAGAGACCGGATTATAGGATAGTTAACTGTACTATCAAGAGGGGCTCTCGACTGATCGTATCGCCGTAGAGAGCACAAACCTTTGCATCTTTGCAATCATCTTTCTTGGTTGTTATTTGGCTTTTATCCATGTGAGAATTTAGAGCTTGTGTTCATCTCCATACCAAGCTCTACTTCATCAAAAACGGATTTCATGAATATCTTCTTGCGTTTTTTATATTGGAGGTTTTACCGGTTTGTCTCTTCTAAGAGAGGTCAAACTCTCTCCTTATGATTTCCTCCTCACATGATGGACTATGATGTGTATATGCATGATCTTGTAGGGCTTGTGATTATCTTTTAAACAAGCCCAATATCATAGAAAACGGAGTCTTCATTGTAGGACTATGATGTTGGAGAATTTACCGGTTGTTCCTTTTTAGAGAAGGTTTACCTTTCTACATTTGGTTTTATTCTCCATTGTAGGACTATGATGTTTCTCTGCATGATCTTGTAGAGCTCTTCGTTGCGGTTGAGCGGTTCCATCGAGCCCAAGATCATCGAAATCGGAGTCCGGGTGAAAAAGTTATTGCAGTTTTCGTTTTGCTGTTTTTGCAGTTTTTCTGTAGGCCGGAGTCTCCGGCCCTAGACCGGAGTAACCGGTCTGAAACTTTGTTTTTTCGTCGAACGGGTGGTGCGGCTCTGTTGCCCTGCCGGAGACACCCCGGAGTCTCCGGTTTGGGCCGGAGTCTCCGGCCTGGGCAGACCGGAGTCTCCGGGGAGTGTTTCCTGCAACGGCTCTTTTTCGTGGGGACCTATAAAAGACCCCCTTCTTCCCCAAAGTTGTAACATCCCAAATTTTGGAATGTTTTAAAAATCACAAAAATTTAAAACTTTTGTTAATAATTAAATAAAGTCTCCAAAATCAAGAAAAGCTTTTATAGAAGATTGTTTTGACATCTTCGAAGTTATATTTTAAATTAAGTATTCCTTTATCTTCAAATCTCAATTTAAAGTCTTGGAAATAAAATATTTAAATGGGGTTTTCAAATAGTATTTTCCCCTTTGGTTTATTGTTTTAAAATAAATAATATGAGGATATTATAAACCCTATTTCATTTGTGGAAATAATTTAAAATACTTTTGCAAGCTTTGTTTTATAAAAATGTTTTACCTTAAAATATTTTAGTATGAAAATGAGTTATCATTTTGAATGATATTACTCATATTACCCTCTGGTTTTTAATTAAATATTTTGGGATATTTATAAACCCTAATTTAGAAAATTCCCAATTAGCCATATAAGGCATATTTGATCAAAAGGGTATTTTGGTAATTTTGTTTTGACCAAAAATAGTTCCTAAGTGTCTATTTTGACTATTTGGAATTTTACAAATTTTTACAAATTTATTTGACTTGATTTGGAGGCCTAAATCAAAATTTGTAAAAGAAAACAGAAAATAAAGAAAAAGAAATGATGACGTCATGCTGACGTCATCGCCTTCAAAACTCGTCCACGGCAGTTTCGGCCCGAGATGCTCCTCCTTGATTGCTCGCGATTGAAGGAACCCCTTGCCTCGCCGACCCCGTCCCTTGGAAGCCCTGGCTCTCCTCTCTCTTTTCCCCCTGCTCCCTCTCCATTTCGTGCCCCGAGACGGCCGGATTCGCTCACCGGAGTCCACCTCGACCGCCGCCGTGTTTCTCCGATTCCGGCCGACGAGGTTTGTCCCCGACGCCGATTCTTGGCCTCCTCTCTTCCCCTCCTCCTTGCGCATCGCCGTGACACCTTGATTGAATTTTTCCGCAGCCAAATCGAGCAGGGCATGATCGACCCGAAGGTCACCTCCGCCGCTGCACCTCCGGTCGCCTCCAGTGCCCGCTCCAGGACGCCCTCGACCTCACCACGACCACCATTCGCTTCGCCGCGTGGAGTAGAACCTCGTGATCGTCTTCTCTGAGCACGGGGACCCCCGGAGCATCAACCCCGTCCACGCCCGAGCCGTCCGCCGTCGCCACTCCGGCCACGCCTCCCCGCCGCCACAGGACACGAACGTCGACTCCGACCTCGCCATCTTCTTCGACACGTTCCCCTCCACCCCTTCGTCACCACCTCTTGCCCAGGGAGCCACCGGAGCAACGGAATCATCCACGACCGAGCCACCGGCCGCCGTCCTCTCCGCTCCGGTGACCGTCCGCCGTCGTCGGTAAACCCTAGCTCCAGGACCACCCGATCCCGATCTGACGGCCCAGACTAGATCGAGCCGAGCCGAACCACAGCTCAGACTCAAGCCCAGACTAAGCCGAGCCGCAGCTCAAGCCGAGCCAAGCCCTTTTCTGGGATTTTTCCCGAAATAAAATTTAAATGGCAGTTTTACAGAAAAGTCCCTGCAACTTCAAACCTTCATATCTTTTTCTCTGTTTGGCCAAATTAGACAAATAATACCTTTTTGGAAACCTTAGGAAAATTAGAATCTTTTGGCTGTATTAGTTTTCTGTTTTGTCTAATTTATATTTATTCAAATTTCAAATGAGGAGTTTGAGTAAATTTGACATAACTTTAGTTTAAAAATGTATTTTGAGTGAATCCAATTCCAGTAGCTTTGTTTAGAAGCCCTCTGTCCAGAGAGACCAAAACCAGGCCTAGCTACCACCTTTTCAAACATAAACATTGAAAGTGTGCCAAAGGCCATTTAAATGTTAATGTTTTGCAAACCATAGTTTCAAAATGATTTTAAAGCTCCTTTGACCAACTCTTTTGAGTGATCACTCTGATCAAGACCAATCCCTACAACCTTTGAAACAACCCTTCAACCTATTCAAATTTGATTTCAGGCCAACCCCGGACCCAAATGGCAAACCCCAAACCTTAATACATTGATTCCTTTTGCATATGGGATCATGTATTGAAACTTGGACCCCCAACCAAGATATGTCTGTTTCTATCCATGTTTGTTGTTATGTTTGTTTATTTGATTGTTGTATTGTTGCTTATTGTCAATTGTTTGCATTGTATAGATTTAACGGAGAGCTTTGAGCTACGTTGAAAAAGAGTGTGTGAGCAACGACAAGTTCCAAAAGGCAAGTGCATACACCCTTTCATGAAAGACCTACTATTTTATTATATATGCATTGTAGACTATTTCAGTAGTATACATGATAGGTGTACTACTATATTGCTATGCAGACCTGTTAGTACATCACCCTTTATTCCTGTTGATTTAGGAACCCATTCACTTGGTAGAGGTTAGAACTGCAATGCTGAAATGTTTTATTGTAGTATGAAAGGATAAAAACTCTACTAAGTTAATGAACTACCTGGGTGGCAATTGGTTTTGCTCTATTGGTGGTCAAAGTTGAGTGGCTGCTCAGGGCCATTTCCATGGTTTTAACTGAGTACGTGCACTTGTGAACGGCCACCCAGGAACAAAGAGATTTAAGTCACTCCAAGTTTAGATTGCTTCCAGTGCAGCCACTTGGTATTATGGCTATGCCTTGACTAAGTAAGTTCTAGGAACCTGATTCCGACAGTTCTCAGCGGATGAATGTCTTGTATGGGTCTGTTTGAGGAACAGGGGACTGTTTCCCAAAGGTCTCGTCTTCATCTTCACCTTTCCTTTTCACTTCAACAAGGTCAAGGTCAGAATGGGTTGATGAAGTCTCGTGGTGAAAGTGCACAACCTCTCGAGAGTGTAAAACTATGATCATAGCCGTGTCCCCGGTTACGGACAATTCTGAGCAGCTGGATAAGGATGTCGATGGAAAATCTCCTCATTCCAATTTCATAATAAAATTTGATGGGTGAACTCGGGTATATGAGACCTTGGATGCGTTCCATGGGTGTGTCTCATATTGAAAAGTTGAGAATACAATGTTTATGAAAAGTAGGACAAAATTTGCTTTACGCAATAGCCTTGAACTCCACCAGCCATATAAGCATGTAGTATTAGTCTTGCCATTCTATATTCCACCAAAGTATCACTTGCCAGCCTGTCACAAGGTATTGACCCAAATTCCCTGGGCTGCAACATTAATGTTGCAGGTTTTTAACGATGAAGAGTGAGGACGTCTACCTTTCGAGCTTGCAACCAACATGTATGCCAGTGGCACATGAAGATGATGAAGCTCTCTGTGCTACTTATGTTTCCGCTGCCAAACTTTACATTCAAGCTAGCTTTTGGCTATGCATTTTGTAAAGAATATTTTATTTATGGATCTCGCGATGTAATAATTATTTGACATTGATGCATGATATTACATCTATTTGTGAATTGCTATCCATACTCGATCCAGGGAATAGCATATTTCACGATGTGTCATTGCTTTTCTAAGCAAGGGCGCTACAGATGGTATCAGAGCACTGTGTTGCCTGTAGGTTCGAAACCCTAGGTTTGGATTAGAAATAAGAAAGACCATAGGAATAAAGTTATTTTCTATTCATCCAAAAACTTTCCTAATATCTTCTTGTAACCTTCTCACCTAATTGCTATCTAAGTTATCTTATCTTATTTATAGATGACCATAACCCAGAAATGTTTCCGGAGGCGTTGAAGATAAACATGACCAGTATGAGAAGCCATCAAGTGCCTTGATAGAAGACTTCAAATTAGAATTCATAACACCAGAAGTACCTCGACGAACTCGAAGAAATTGCAGAGAATGCTAAAGCGCTAAAGGAAGAGATAGACTAGACCACCATTTTACCCGAATAGCGTTATCGTAATATTGTATTGACTTACCAAATTGTGGTATGGCAGTACTATCGTGTCTATTTTGAAAAAAACCTTGTTGTGTTTGTTTGTTATCCAAACTATGATTTCGAAAATTAAGTAGGAGGAGTTGTTTGTATCTCTATTGGTTGTTTTACTGTTGATTGATGATTGCTAGATGTTGCTTGTAAGATGATTTGTCTTGATATGCGGTGTATGGGTATTAGTGCTTCCCTTAGTATCTTTCTATATCTACTCATCTCTGCTAAACCAAACCAGATGTCTCACCCACATGCCAACCATGATGGAAAAGATAGCCACCTCAAGGTGCCCTATGCAGTTCAGTTGCTGGTAGCAGCCCAGACTCAGATGACTCAAGTGATGAAAGAAAGTCAAGCCAACACCCCAAGAATGAGTTACCCGCAGGAATGCAACAAATGTTAGATAACCAGACTCAATTAGTGCAGATGATGGCTCAGTATATGGCAAGAAACAACAACAAGTTACCACAGATGGAAGATGACCACAAAGAGTCCAAGGAGAATATTATGACAGGACCCAGAGCCTGCAAAATCTGTGGGGAGATTGATCATTCATCCAAAGAGTGTCCTGATGAGTGGCCCCATAATGATGCAAACAATATGGATGAAGGATGCTCCAAAATCCAGGTTACTTGCTTTTTATGTGAAGGAACAAATCACATTCCAGCTCAGTGCCAGCTTTATCCCATAGTGCAAGAAGTCAGTCAACAAGTCAAAGCGGGAATGCAACAAATTCTCAAGAGGTCTGTGGTAGTACAGAAACGGAAGGAGGAACTCAAGCGAGATACTAGCCATATAACATGTTTCACATGTAAGGAAATGGGTCACTATTCATGGGATTGCTCAGAGAAGAAGGATGGTGATGGGATCAAGCCAAAACAGTATAAGAAGGGACTTATTATTCATGACAAGATGGAAGGTGAAGCTATAATTAGTACTCATCCTAACTCATCTATGGTCACCACCAAGTGTTGTTATTCATGTGAAGAGGAAGGTCATTTTTCTCGAGACTGCCCCTTTAAACGAACAACAAGGTTCCCAACCGTTGAGGTAGATTATGATGAGGAAGATTACAAGGATCTATTCTCTGTAGAAACACCAAAGAAGAAGAAGAAGGACCTTAGTCTTGTACAGTGTTATAAGTGTAAGAAGATGGGACACTATTCCAGCGACTGCCTCGAACGGAAGACTGAAGAAGAGAACAAGTTAAATCCTCTCAAGGAGGGACTTGTAAACCATCACAGAACTAATGATGACCACCGTCATCACGGTATCAGCCATAGTGGTGGATTCAAATTAAGCAATGGAGGAGTCAAAGGAAGTGTACCAAATGGTCACAACAATGGAAATGGCCAGCAGTGCCACAACCATGAGACTAACAGGGACATCAGTCAGGTGACATGTTACAAGTGCAAGGACAAGGGTCATTATGCGAATAAATGTTCGGTGGAAGGCAAAAACTATGTGAAATGTTTTAATTGCAAGAAAATGGGTCATTATGAAAGAGAATGCACAGAAGAGCCCCGAGATATGACAACAGTATTTTGCCATCGCTGCAGAGAGACAGGACACTTCACTGATGATTGCCCAAGTCGGAAGAGACGTCGTGTCAATGCCTTGCTCGACTAATTTTCATTAGATTATGTATGAGGAAATAAGCACTATGATGAAAGAGTGGTGTAATGTCGATGTAATAACCATATTATGTGAGGATGAATGAAACTAGTATCGAATATCTTATGCCAAAACTTAAACGAAACAATAGCCATTGTTGTGAAGCCTGTTTGTCATATCAGGGATGAAGACATGACGCTAGAATGGACAAGCTAAGATGACAAGGAAAGCGTGCTTCCCACTGAGAAGGATCACCAAAGAAGCTATAGCTTGTGAGCTAGCGAGTGCAGGAGTTTACGCAACCCAATTGTTTTAAAGGATCGATAGTTTAGTTGAGGTTGTCCTGCAGATTGGAAACTTTCTGTTAGACAAGTAAGGATGCCCGAGAGTTAGAATATGTGATTTACCTATCTACATATTGAGGAAAATGATACGGGTGCAGGATGGATTGATCACCATTCCTACTACTCATGTTATTTCCCTCACTATTTGGATTGATAAATCTGAGTGACATACCTATAAGAGAGATGATGTTGATAAGCCTGATCCGTAGGAGGATAATATATTATAACCCTATGTGAGGCAAAAGTTGCCGAAACGTAAGATTTTCGGTGAGGACAAACCCCAGCTCTCGTGAAGAAGAAGAGATCTAACAAAGAAAGTCTTGACCTGCCATGAGAGTTTCGTTAGAATTGACGCTTTGTTCGCACTGAAGGATGCCAACCTAGAGAAGAAAAGATTGCCGAAGACATCACATGGATGGAAGACATAATATGTCAAGCCATATTAAAGAGGTTGGTAACCGAAGTTATCTAAAGAGACACCCACCTATGAGAGATGGAGCACTTCATGAGTGTAAAATATAGTTGACTCCAGTGTGACGACAAGATTCACCGGTTGACCCAACCTCGAAGGAAGGAGTTCAAGTTTACTCACAAAAGTTTCTTTTAAGGGTGGTAGCCCGCCCATTTGACTAAACCCAGAGATCCCAAACCCATTTCTTTCTAGCCTCTTCGAATCTCGGGGACGAGATTCCTTTTAAGGGTGGTAGGTTTGTAACATCCCAAATTTTGGAATGTTTTAAAAATCACAAAAATTTAAAACTTTTGTTAATAATTAAATAAAGTCTCCAAAAATCAAGAAAAGCTTTTATAGAAGATTGTTTGACATCTTCGAAGTTATATTTTAAATTAAGTATTCCTTTATCTTCAAATCTCAATTTTAAAGTCTTGGAAATAAAATATTTAAATGGGGTTTTCAAATAGTATTTTCCCCTTTGGTTTATTGTTTTAAAATAAATAATATGAGGATATTATAAACCCTATTTCATTTGTGGAAATAATTTAAAATACTTTTGCAAGCTTTGTTTTATAAAAATGTTTTACCTTAAAATATTTTAGTATGAAAATGAGTTATCATTTTGAATGATATTACTCATATTACCCTCTGGTTTTAATTAAATATTTTGGGATATTTATAAACCCTAATTTAGAAAATTCCCAATTAGCCATATAAGGCATATTTGATCAAAAGGGTATTTTGGTAATTTGTTTTGACCAAAAATAGTTCCTAAGTGTCTATTTTGACTATTTGGAATTTTACAAATTTTTACAAATTTATTTGACTTGATTTGGAGGCCTAAATCAAAATTTGTAAAAGAAAACAGAAAATAAAGAAAAAGAAATGATGACGTCATGCTGACGTCATCGCCTTCAAAACTCGTCCACGGCAGTTTCGGCCCGAGATGCTCCTCCTTGATTGCTCGCGATTGAAGGAACCCCTTGCCTCGCCGACCCCGTCCCTTGGAAGCCCTGGCTCTCCTCTCTCTTTTCCCCCTGCTCCCTCTCCATTTCGTGCCCCGAGACGGCCGGATTCGCTCACCGGAGTCCACCTCGACCGCCGCCGTGTTTCTCCGATTCCGGCCGACGAGGTTTGTCCCCGACGCCGATTCTTGGCCTCCTCTCTTCCCCTCCTCCTTGCGCATCGCCGTGACACCTTGATTGAATTTTTCCGCAGCCAAATCGAGCAGGGCATGATCGACCCGAAGGTCACCTCCGCCGCTGCACCTCCGGTCGCCTCCAGTGCCCGCTCCAGGACGCCCTCGACCTCACCACGACCACCATCCGCTTCGCCGCGTGGAGTAGAACCTCGTGATCGTCTTCTCTGAGCACGGGGACCCCCGGAGCATCAACCCCGTCCACGCCCGAGCCGTCCGCCGTCGCCACTCCGGCCACGCCTCCCCGCCGCCACAGGACACGAACGTCGACTCCGACCTCGCCATCTTCTTCGACACGTTCCCCTCCACCCCGTCGTCACCACCTCTTGCCCAGGGAGCCACCGGAGCAACGGAATCATCCACGACCGAGCCACCGGCCGCCGTCCTCTCCGCTCCGGTGACCGTCCGCCGTCGTCGGTAAACCCTAGCTCCAGGACCACCCGATCCCGATCTGACGGCCCAGACTAGATCGAGCCGAGCCGAACCACAGCTCAGACTCAAGCCCAGACTAAGCCGAGCCGCAGCTCAAGCCGAGCCAAGCCCTTTTCTGGGATTTTTCCCGAAATAAAATTTAAATGGCAGTTTTACAGAAAAGTCCCTGCAACTTCAAACCTTCATATCTTTTTCTCTGTTTGGCCAAATTAGACAAATAATACCTTTTTGGAAACCTTAGGAAAATTAGAATCTTTTGGCTGTATTAGTTTTCTGTTTTGTCTAATTTATATTTATTCAAATTTCAAATGAGGAGTTTGAGTAAATTTGACATAACTTTAGTTTAAAAATGTATTTTTGAGTGAATCCAATTCCAGTAGCTTTGTTTAGAAGCCCTCTGTCCAGAGAGACCAAAACCAGGCCTAGCTACCACCTTTTCAAACATAAACATTGAAAGTGTGCCAAAGGCCATTTAAATGTTAATGTTTTGCAAACCATAGTTTCAAAATGATTTTAAAGCTCCTTTGACCAACTCTTTTGAGTGATCACTCTGATCAAGACCAATCCCTACAACCTTTGAAACAACCCTTCAACCTATTCAAATTTGATTTCAGGCCAACCCCGGACCCAAATGGCAAACCCCAAACCTTAATACATTGATTCCTTTTGCATATGGGATCATGTATTGAAACTTGGACCCCCAACCAAGATATGTCTGTTTCTATCCATGTTTGTTGTTATGTTTGTTTATTTGATTGTTGTATTGTTGCTTATTGTCAATTGTTTGCATTGTATAGATTTAACGGAGAGCTTTGAGCTACGTTGAAAAAGAGTGTGTGAGCAACGACAAGTTCCAAAAGGCAAGTGCATACACCCTTTCATGAAAGACCTACTATTTTATTATATATGCATTGTAGACTATTTCAGTAGTATACATGATAGGTGTACTACTATATTGCTATGCAGACCTGTTAGTACATCACCCTTTATTCCTGTTGATTTAGGAACCCATTCACTTGGTAGAGGTTAGAACTGCAATGCTGAAATGTTTTATTGTAGTATGAAAGGATAAAAACTCTACTAAGTTAATGAACTACCTGGGTGGCAATTGGTTTTGCTCTATTGGTGGTCAAAGTTGAGTGGCTGCTCAGGGCCATTTCCATGGTTTTAACTGAGTACGTGCACTTGTGAACGGCCACCCAGGAACAAAGAGATTTAAGTCACTCCAAGTTTAGATTGCTTCCAGTGCAGCCACTTGGTATTATGGCTCTGCCTTGACTAAGTAAGTTCTAGGAACCTGATTCCGACAGTTCTCAGCGGATGAATGTCTTGTATGGGTCTGTCTGAGGAACAGGGGACTGTTTCCCAAAGGTCTCGTCTTCATCTTCACCTTTCCTTTTCACTTCAACAAGGTCAAGGTCAGAATGGGTTGATGAAGTCTCGTGGTGAAAGTGCACAACCTCTCGAGAGTGTAAAACTATGATCATAGCCGTGTCCCCGGTTACGGACAATTCTGAGCAGCTGGATAAGGATGTCGATGGAAAATCTCCTCATTCCAATTTCATAATAAAATTTGATGGGTGAACTCGGGTATATGAGACCTTGGATGCGTTCCATGGGTGTGTCTCATATTGAAAAGTTGAGAATACAATGTTTATGAAAAGTAGGACAAAATTTGCTTTACGCAATAGCCTTGAACTCCACCAGCCATATAAGCATGTAGTATTAGTCTTGCCATTCTATATTCCACCAAAGTATCACTTGCCAGCCTGTCACAAGGTATTGACCCAAATTCCCTGGGCTGCAACGTTAATGTTGCAGGTTTTAACGATGAAGAGTGAGGACGTCTACCTTTCGAGCTTGCAACCAACATGTATGCCAGTGGCACATGAAGATGATGAAGCTCTCTGTGCTACTTATGTTTCCGCTGCCAAACTTTACATTCAAGCTAGCTTTTGGCTATGCATTTTGTAAAGAATATTTTATTTATGGATCTCGCGATGTAATAATTATTTGACATTGATGCATGATATTACATCTATTTGTGAATTGCTATCCATACTCGATCCAGGGAATAGCATATTTCACGATGTGTCATTGCTTTTCTAAGCAAGGGCGCTACAAAAGTGACTAGAGCTTCTTATCACGTCTTTACCCCCCCATTGTTGACCTCTTGAAGCTTGGTTTTCTCTCTATTCCTCCATGATTCTTGCCTCAAATTAGAGGGAAAAGAGAGAGGAGATCTAGATCTACATTTCCACCAATCCATCTCTCCTCTAAGTGAGGGGAACCCTTTGGATCTAGATCTTGGAGATTCATTTGTTGAGTTCTTATTTGTTCTTCCTCTCTTCTCCCCCCCCCCCCCCCCCATAAGAATTAGTTTCTTTTGGTGGGATTTGGGTGTGAAGGATTTGAGCACTTCTTGTGTTCCTGCCATTGCATTTGTTGCATAGGTTTGTGCTCTCTACGAGGACTCGTGGAAGATTAAAGTTGAGAAGCTTGTTACTCTTGGGTGCATTGTGTTCCCAAGAGCTTTGTGCCTCTTGGGTGCATCGTGTACCCTAGACGGTTTGAGGATTTGCGAAGACTTCGAGTTGTGAAGCTTCGGGAAGATTTGGGAGCCCGCAATTTGGTTGTGGGTGTGTGCCCCAAGAGCATTGTAAAGGCTCCGGATTCCGCCTCGAAGGATTCCGATAGTGGAAGGTGAACCAAACCCTTGGGTGCGGTTCATCGGAGAATAGGGTGAGGCCTTTGTGGCATCTTGAGTAGGCCTCTTGTGGCGAGCTCACACCCCTCCAACGAGACGTACTCCCTTAACAAGGAGGAACTCGGGAATACATCCTCGTATCCGCGTGCCTCGGTTATTTCTATACCCGAGCCTTTTACTTATGCAATTTACATTGTGATAGCCTTCGTGCTTGAAGTTTATATCTTGCTATCACCTTGTTGCTTGTCTTGCTTAGCATAAGTTGTTGGTGCACATAGGTGAGCCTAGTAATTAGGTTGTTGTCTTGTTAATTTAAACACATAGTTTTATTCCGCAATTATCAAGCCCTTAAATAGAAAAGGTGTTAATCGCCTATTCACCCCCCTCTAGGCGACATCTAGTCATAGTTTGTTCTTTCAGGTGCTCGGCGATGAACTGCGCCTCTTCGAGCCGGAGGTGGCCTAGGTACCGTCCGCCGCCGCTGCCGCCGGCCTCGTCGTTGTGCGCCATTTGCTCCGACGACGGTGGATCGACGGTGGATTGTGGAGCTCCGACGACGGTGGATTGTGGAGAGCGGGGGAGAGAGTGCGGCGACGAGAACCGGCGGCGGGGTGTTTATAACGGGCTGGAGGGCGACGGTTCACGGACGCGCACTTACACCGGCGACGGTTCCCGAGGCGACGCGCACTTACTCCGGCGACGCGCGTGGGGAAGGCAAGGCCCGACGCGTGGAAGCCGACGTTGACCGGTCGGTTCCCGCGGGAATGGATAAGGACGTGTGCCGACGGCTCCATTTGTATTTCTTTTTACTTATTTTTAGATTAAATTATTTACTTATTTCTATTTTTTCAATACATTTTAATTTATATGACTATATCACATAAGGTAACGTAATTTATACGATCGTGTGATTTTATTTTTTACTTTTCGAAAATCAAATAATATATTAATTACACGGCACAAAATTATTTACATTTTTACTTCCAAGTGTGTCCGGCTTCACCGTCATCGCGTGCTCCATACAAAGGTTCTGCACTTAGAGGTCGAAACCCCCCCTTCGGTTGCAAATGAGGGAATCTTGTGATCACATGTGCCCAAAATTGGTTTTTAATGTTCCTATGTCCCATCCTAACACAACCAAGTGAAAAAAATCCATTGGGCTACCCCCTTCCGAAGCCCGTGGAAGGGGTAGACGACACGGTTAACTGTCGGTCAACGTGTGCGGATTACGCCTGAAGCGGGGGCTCCGGAGGGCCGGAATCCCAGCGAATCATGCGTTTGTCCCAAACATATGTATAAGAGTGTGGTGCGAGGTTGAAATTGGCATCATCAAACTTCCAAAGTGTGACCGGCTTCACCGTCATCGCCTGCTCTATAGAAAGGTTATGCACTTAGAGGTCGAACCCCCCCTCCCCCTTGGTTACATCTGATGGAATTTTGTGATCACATGTGCCCAAAATTGGTTTTTAATAGTCCGATGTCCCATCCTAACACAACCAAGTGAAAAATCCATCGGGCTACCCCCTTCCGAAGCCCGTGGAAGGGGTAGACGACACGGTTGACTTTCGGTCACCTGTTTAGGGTTTTGCCGGAGAGGGGGCTCCGGAGCGTCGGAATCACACCAAAACCAATGTGGGGACATACCATGTGTGTACAAGTGTATTGGGTGTTGTGGATGTCCAGGTTCCCACTCCGGGGTGTGAGCGGGTTCACCGGCATCACTTTCTCCATACCGATTTCGTGGACTTACAGCTCGAAACCCCCACTTCGGGCGAAACGGAGAGAATCTATGCAAGAGTTGGGGTGGATCTAGGTTTTGGGTGTTCCTAGGTACTAACCCAGCACAACCAAGCAAAAAAATCCACTGGGCTACCCCCTTTCGACGCACGTCTATGGGGTAGACGAGAAAAGCCTGTCTTTCCTCCAGCGGGTCTAGGGTTTCGACCGATAGGGGCTCCGGAGTGTCGGAATCACACCAAACCCTAGGTGGTGTCCTAACATAAGTGTAAGAGTGTGGTGGGAGATTGGAATAGCCAACACCAAACTCCTAGGTGTGTCCGGCTTCACACACCACACTTATCCCGCACGAAGTTTCCGCTCTTCTAAGTCGGAACTCCCATTTCGGGTGCAACGGATGGACTCATGTGATAACATGGGCCCAAAGTGGGTTTAAAATGATCATATGACACACCCTAACACAACCAAGTATAAAAGTCCACTGAGCTACCCCGTTTCGATGACCGTGGAAGGGGTAGACGACACGGTTGACTTTCGGTCACCTGTTTAGGGTTTCGCCGGAGAGGGGGCTCGGGAGCATCGGAATCACACCAAAACCAAGGTGGGGACATACCATGTGTGTACAAGTGTGTTGGGTGCTGTGGATGTCCAGGTTCCCACTCCGGGGTGTGAGCGGGTTCACCGGCATCACTTTCTCCATACCGATTTCGTGGACTTACAGCTCGAAACCCCCACTTCGGGCGAAACGGAGAGAATCTATGCAAGAGTTGGGGTGGATCTAGGTTTTGGGTGTTCCTAGGTACTAACCCAGCACAACCAAGCAAAAAATTCCACTGGGCTACCCCCTTTCGACGCACGTCTATGGGGTAGACGAGAAAAGCCTGTCTTTCCTCCAGCGGGTCTAGGGTTTCGACCGATAGGGGCTCCGGAGCGTCGGAATCACACCAAACCCTAGGTGGTGTCCTAACATATGTGTAAGAGTGTGGTGGGAGATTGGAATAGCCAACACCAAACTCCTAGGTGTGTCCGGCTTCACACACCACACTTATCCCGCACGAAGTTTCCGCTCTTCTAAGTCGGAACTCCCATTTCGGGTGCAACGGATGGACTCATGTGATAACATGGGCCCAAAGTGGGTTTAAAATGATCATATGACACACCCTAACACAACCAAGTATAAAATTCCACTGAGCTACCCCGTTTCGACGACCGTGGAAGGGGTAGACGACACGGTTGACTTTCGGTCACCTGTTTAGGGTTTCGCCGGAGAGGGGGCTCCGGAGCGTCGGAATCACACCAAAACCAAGGTGGGGACATACCATGTGTGTACAAGTGTGTTGGATGCTGTGGATGTCTAGGTTCCCACTCCGGGGTGTGAGCGGGTTCACCGGCATCACGGGGTAAGTTCTTTGCCAAACAACTGGTTACCAATTTCCTTTGCCTCGCAAATTGCTAAGTCCAAACAACTGGTTACCAATTTCCTTTGCCTCGCAAATTGCTAAGTCCATCTCAAACATGTAGGGGACGGGATGTTCGGAGAACCCAGAGTTTGGTCGGGCTTCTCCTCGTCCCTCGCGTTCGCGTGAGATCACAACACCAGGTTCTTCTCATGATGCTTCTCTAGGCTCTGCTGTTGGTTCTACTGCGGCTACGTCGCGTCAACCGTCGCCTATCCTCACCCGAGGAGATCTCGGGTTCACCCCCTCTCCTCCAAATATGTAGGGCTTTTGGAATTGATGTATCAGATTGATGTGTGTATGACAATTGGCACTTGATGATTTTTTTTGACGCGTCGGACAGTGGGGAAGACCCCCACTGCGTCATTTTCCATTTTCAATTGCATGCAGCTGGTGAGATATTTACAACCTTATTACATCAAGTCACTAGGAGTTCATAAAAGATCTAACCAAGCCTGCATACCTTCCTTCAAACTAGGCTTAAACCTATGTCTAATTACATTAACAGAGTCAACAAAGAAGGAAAAACAAAGCTCTAAGCTTTTTAATTCTCCATCGAAGATTATTTTGTTCCTGTGGTTCCATATACTCCAACATCCTGCGATCATGGCGATATCAAAGAATTGATTTGTGGATC
The DNA here is from genome assembly GCA_012064385.1 of Puccinellia tenuiflora. Lineage (NCBI taxonomy): Eukaryota > Viridiplantae > Streptophyta > Magnoliopsida > Poales > Poaceae > Puccinellia > Puccinellia tenuiflora. The sequence goes on along the minus strand of QRDG01000061.1, from coordinate 597,800 downwards.
TGTTCTTGGCATCAATTAGCATATCAATGAACTGTATACCAGTATACCAATCAGCTTGAAGTTTCCCCCATAAATTCTTACTGAAAGGGCAATCAAAAAAGAGGTGCATCATGGTTTCCTTTTCTGTATTGTCACATAGCACGCATGAATTTGATTCAACATGGAAATTCTTCCTTTCCATAAGATCTTTAGTGTTCAGCCTATCTTGAAGCATAAGCCAGAAGAAGAACTTGTGTTTTGGCAGACAAGGTGATTTCCAAATCCACTGAAATGGTGCTGAAGCATCAGGTTTATTTAAAAGCGCCTGATACACCTTCTGGGTTGAATACTTTGTATTATTCCATGGAAAGTTCCAGGTATCTCTTTCTTGATTATGAACAATTTCTGCCATCATATCAATCAAACTGTCTAATTGTTCTGATGCTATCATGGACAGAGGCAGTTGAAAAAGTGGGAGTAAGTCATCTTCATAATGCTGCTTTGCTGACTGAACTGTAATGTATTTATTATTTGAGAATGAATGAAGGCACTTGATGATATTATTGCAGTTATCATTCCTGTGAATTTTGGTTGCAATTTATGTATTTTTGCTCTGATTTTTGTGCTGTGAAATGTGCTCCGGAAAAAAGAAAAAAAAGCAAAACTGGCAGTACCTACGCCGACGGCATAGGTAAAATAACCTAGAGCAGAGAGCTACGCCGACAGCAAGGCCGTCGGCGTAGAGCTGTGCACCAGGAGTCACCACGTGGCTGACCTGCGCCGACTGCCGTCTGGAGGTACACCGACGGCCCCGCCACCAGACGAGCCGCGGGCCCCGCCACCAGAGCCCCACCACTAGATGAGTCGCGGGCCCCACTCGAGGCTATGCCGACGCCCTATACGCCGACGGCTCCTGCTGGCCGTCGGCGCGTGACCTACGCCGACGGTATATTCTACGCCGACGGTGGTTTGGTCTACGCCTACGGGCAGCTACGCCGACGGAGCTACGTCGGCGTAGCCTGTGCCGACGGCAAAGAGTCCTATGCCGACGGCAAATTGCCGTCGGTGTAGCTACCATTTCCTGTAGTGAGAACATTTAGTGGAAGATTAAAGTAGAAACTATATATCTATTAAAAGAAAGTAGAAGTGGGTAAGTAAAATGCAAATTTAGACAGACGAGTCAACAACTGTAGTAGTGTGCAACGTCTGTTGTGCCTTATTTTTAATCAGTCGGTGACATGGCGGTGCGTTCGTTCTGCCTAAACAGCCGCCAGCAGTACCATGTTGAGTGCTCCATACTTTACCCATTGACCACCGGCAAGCGTATCACATCGAGGATCCCGGCCACATGTGCAGATGTAAGTTTTAGAATGGAGAAGCACCGTGACCTGATCTGAAAAGGCCCCAGCGAGATATCACGATCATCGGTCGTGCAGGTCTCTCCTTAGGCCTTGTTCGGTTGCTTGGGGTTCATTCCCTACATGGAACCAACCCCTGCAGGTATTGGGTGATCCCCTCCTGTCACCCAACCCCCACCAATCCCTTCCCGGTCAATCCCCACGAGGCCACGATCCCATGAGCCAGCAACCCAGGAAAATAAAAAACAAAGATACAGAACGCTGAAAGCTGGAACGCCATGCTTGCCTCAATTTGAGCATGGCCCGTCAAGAAAAGGGAAGTGCGGGAGGAGGGGATCACCGGCAAGAAGGCCTCCGTCGGAGGGGGTGGACGCCGTCGCCGCTGCCTCGAGTTCTTCCACGTGTCGCGCCGCCGCTTTTCACATCTGTGTCACGCGCGAGAAACTAGGGAGTGCGCCACCCCTTGCGCCTCCTGTTCACTGCTCCGCCGTCGTGCGCCTCGGGGTCGCGCGGAAGAAGGGGAGGAGTGTGCTGCCGCCGCCGATCCTGTTCACGACCTGAGATTGCGGCTCACGAGAGAGAGATAAACACGATGTCGATTGGGGAAACTCTCCACGGCCTCGGTGTCGATTGTTTTCTCCCCCGTGGAACGAAGGGTATTCACCGGGATTGGACCGGGCTGGAATACTCACGGGGCGTAACCGAACACGCAATTTTTGCTAGGTGGGGTTTTATCCCTAATGGGCCGGCCCACGGGGTTTGAAGGGGATTCGACCCCAATCCCGGCCGGGGTGGGAATAACCGAACAAGGCCTTAATTTGCCTACATTAAGAGTCGACACGACGACATGTATAGCATATTCCATTGACTAATTGAGTTGCTGTCATCAAGTGTATCTTTTTTTTTTATAAAGGGCTTTATTACTCATAACAAGTATTACACCCGGCCTCTGCATGAAAATGCACACAGCCGCAATCCAACGTAAGACGTACAAGAAGTTCAAACAACAGACGAATTACAACCAGCATAGGTAAAATAAAACGCCTGCAACAACGGCGAGCTTGACAGCCTATGGAGGACCAATCCGGCGATCAAGCGACCATCCATGTTGTGAAAAAATGTCCCTCGCCACCTCTTCCAGTCGTGCACACGCCTCCGTAAAGAGGTCTCGATGACCCGCGCGTTGTAAGGTGGACCACAAACGGAGAAAGCTTGTGCAGCGGTAGAGTACCTGCATATGAGACACATTTTTATCATCGAAAACCTTGTCATTTCTACTAAGCCACAGCGACCATATAACTGCAATCGCTCCCACCCTAATAACAGTCCTAAGCTTTTTATCAATCCCATGTAGCCAATTGCCAAAAACATTTGCAACAGACTTGGGAGGATATAAGTTAGACGCTATTTGGATAGATGACCATATAGAACGTGCGAAACTACACTCGAAGAATAAGTGTTTTATTGTCTCTTGGTGTGAGCAAAAAACACACTTAGTACTTCCATGCCAATTTCGTTTGACGAGGTTATCCTTTGTTAAAATGACACCCCTACGAAGATACCACGTAAAGACTTTTATTTTAAGCGGAATCTTCATATGCCATATTTTTTTGTTGTCATCGACTGGTATATCGGAGTGCGCAAGCGCCCTATACATAGAATCTACTGAGAATTTACCATTCCCGCATAAATTCCACCGAAATTCGTCGGGACCTTGTGTAAGTTGGACTGAAGCCAACCGTGCCAACAAGACGTTCCAAGACGCTAATCTTGGCCCAAATAAATCTCGTCTGAACGTCACATTAGGAGGTGAGCACTGCATAACAGTGGCAATAGTGTCCCCTTTATGACGAACAATATTGTATAGGGCCGGATATTGCTCCCGGAGGGTGGTATTACCTAACCATTTGTCCTCCCAGAATCTAATCTCAGTGCCATCCTTAATATTAAAAACGCCAAAGCGAAAGAAATGTTTCTTTTCGTCGCCATTAGGCCGTCCCAAAAGTGGGAGTCACCAGGTTTCCAATACACCTGTGATACCGCCTTTTGTGCCGATATATTTTCTTCTAAGGAGTGTTTGCCAAATACCATCTTCGGTCAGCAACTTGAAAAGTCACTTGCCAAGAAGAGCTGAATTCTTGATACAGAGATCATGAATACCCAGCCCACCTTGATCTTTTGGTCGACAAACAACATTCCATTTAGCCAGTCGATATTTCTTTTTCTCACCGTCCCCTTGCCAAAAGAATCTTGATCGGAAGTAATCCAATTTATGCAAGACACCTTTTGGTAACTGGAAGAAAGATATCATATACAGTACCATGTTTGTAAGTACCGAGTTAATGAGAACCAATCTTCCACCTAGGGACAGTAATTTGCCTTTCCAACTAGACAACCGTGCTTGTAGACGCTCCTCGACATGCTTCCATTCCGCATTAGTCAATTTCCGATAGTGTATTGGTATGCCCAAATACATTATAGGAAAATGACCCTGCTCACAGCCAAATATATCGGCATACTGAGCCGCTGCGTCCTGGGCATCGCCGAAGCAAAACAATTCACTTTTATGGAAATTGATTTTTAACCCCGATAACTGCTCGAATGCTGATAATATCAATTTCAGATTCACCGCTTTATCAAGATCATGTTCCATGAAAAGAATTGTATCGTCCGCATATTGAAGTATAGAAAGTCCCCCATCGACAAGATGTGGTACTACCCCTTCAATTTGGCCATCCGCTTTCGCTTGTTCGATCATGATGGTCAACATGTCCGCCACTATATTAAATAGAATAGGCGACAGAGGATCACCTTGCCTTAATCCCTTCTTTGTTTGGAAGTAGTGTCCGACATCATCATTGACTTTTATCGCGACACTCCCTCCCATAACAAAATTACGGATCAATGCACACCACTCGTCCGAGAACCCTTTCATTCTCAGAGTCTGTAGTAAGAACGGCCACTTCACTTTGTCATACGCTTTTTCGAAATCAATTTTGAAAATTACACCATTAAGTTTTTTCGTATGCATCTCATGTACGGTCTCGTGTAAAACCACGACCCCGTCTAGTATGTTCCTCCCTTGCATGAAAGCGGTTTGGGTAGGTTTAACCACATGATCTGCTACAGAATTCAACCTAATGGTCGCAACTTTTGTGAAGATCTTGAAACTAACATTCAGAAGACAAATCGGCCGATACTGTTGTATCCTCTCAGCCTCCTGAATCTTTGGTAACAACACAATTTCCCCAAAATTAAGGCGGAAAAGTTCGAGTTGTCCGGCATGCAAACAGCCAAATAACTCTAACAAATCAAACTTGATGGTTTCCCAAAAATGCTGGTAAAACTCAGCTGGAAATCCATCCGGCCCTGGTGCCTTGTTGTGCTCCATTTGAAAAACAGCCTTGCAGATCTCCTCTTCAGAGAAAGGAGCAATGAGAAGGTTGTTTTCCTCAGGAGTTACTTGGGTAATATCATCCGTTCGTGACTCGTCAAGAGCGAAGTTTCCTTCTTCTGGAGCACCGAACAGACCTTTATAATAGTCCGTGATAAATTCTTTGAGCTTATCCTGCCCCTCGATCAAACCGTCATCCTGATGGAGAGAGTGAATAAGTTTCTTCCTATGCCTGCCATTGGCGACATTATGGAAGTACCTCGTATTCGAATCTCCTTGCAGCAGGAATTGAGCCTTAGATCTTTGATACCATTTAAGCTCTTCTTCCCGCAACATACGTCCCACCTGCACATTTGATTGACTTTTTAGTTCAATCTCCTGTGCCGATAGAGGCCGTATTTCTGCAAGTTTATCAAGCTCGTCAATAATAGTACACAGGCGCTCTTTTTCTTTTTTTAACAGACCCGTCGTATGTCTCGCCCATCCTCTTAGGAATTTACGCAATTTGCGTATTTTAATATTCCACCGTTGGATAGCGCTAACGCACACAACTGGTTCAGCCCATAACTTTTTGACCAGATCATCAAAACCATCCCGCAACAGCCAGCCTAATTCAAACTTGAATTGAGACTTAACGGAAGGCAATAATGTTCCAGTAGACAAAAGTATGGGGGCATGATCCGAAAAAGCCTCAATACGCTCCAAAGCACGTACCGTTGCTAATGGATATTTATCCTCCCAGCGGGAGTCCATCAGTACACGGTCCAGCTTCTCGTATGTTGGCTCGGGAAGACTGTTTGCCCAAGTAAAATGTCTCCCCGTCATATGAACCTCTCTCAAGGACAAGCTATCAATCACAGCATTGAACAAGTGAGGCCAATGACTATCGAACCTTCCTTTACTTTTCTCGTGTCGGTACCGAAGCATGTTGAAATCCCCACCTATAATAATAGGATACGGGTTATCCTTGGCTAGGTTGACCAACTCACGAAGAAAAGCTGCCTTATATTCCTCTTGGGCAGCACCATACACGGCAACCAGAGTCCAAATGAACTTATCAGATTTGTTACGGACATGAAATTTAATATGAAATTCACCAACCGAAACATCCAACAAATCCATCGAATCTGTTCTAATGCCGGAAGCATGCCACCGGATCTACCGCGAGGAGGACAAGAATGCCAAGTAAAATCCGCACCACCTGACAGGCGATCAAGAATGTTACTTGGAAAAACTCGTCTACCCGTTTCCAAAATAGCCAAAAAATCCAACTTATAATCCCTAACATGATGCGCAATATTTAAATGTTTAGCCAAGTCACCTAGACCTCTGCTATTTTCAAATATGCCATTCATCGGGAAATCGTTGGGGATTTCGTCTTTTTTCGCATTTTTTCGCGATGATTGTTTCTTATTGATTTTAGCAGATTTGGATCTCCGGCCAGAGGCATAGAGGTCGTCAAAAGATCCCAGCCTAGCCTCTTCCAAATCCACTTCAGTAACCTCACCCACAAGATGTGATAGAAGCTGTCCATCAATTGTGTCATTCACCTCATCATCATCTATAGGAGAGACCACCGGCTTTTTCGAAACACTAGGAGAAACCCTACGACGGTCATACTCAACATGTTTCAAAACATTAGCCGAAAGCACCACCTCTTTTTCACTTCTACCTAAATTAACACCTACTGCAGACAACTTGGAAGACACAGTAGATGTAGAGAAGGACAAAAAGGAATGCTCAGATTGGGACTTACCAACAACAGGAGTAGAGAACGCCTCCGCCTTGCGACGCATCGCTCTAGCCAGCGTATCCTCATCAGTCGCAGAGGCGCCGTCCTTCGCAGTCAAGTGACGTCCACTACATCTAGGAGCTCCCGTGGACCTGGGACGAACCATTGCCGGAGAAGGCACAATGGGAGAGGGCGTAGGCGATGAAGCATCCCTCTCAACCACTGTGCACGCCGCCGGCGTCCCCGCTGTAGCCATCGGAAAAGACACAATGGGAGAGGGCAAAGGCGATGTAGCAGCCCTCTCAACCACTGTGCACACAGCCGACGTGTCCGCTGCAACCGTAGGAGAAGATACAAAGGGAGAGGGCATAGGCGAAGTAGCAGCCCTCTCAACCATTGTGCGAGAAGTCGGCGACACCGCGGCTGCCGACAAAGGACAGCCGAGGGAGCCAACCAGCAGCTCCACAGTCGAAGAGTCCGCCACAGCAGCAGCAACCGGCGAGCTCAACACATCAGGCTGGCCCGGTCCCTCCTGGACCGGGGCAACCGGTCCGCCAGGAGCAACAGAAAGTGGCATGCCGCAGGTGGCCAGCACCGTCGACGCACTTGCATCCGCAGCAGGCACCGGGACCGTACGCTGCACCATATGACAACCACTCGCCGACATCCCAGCACCACTTGCAGGACGCCGCAACACACGTGTGGGCAGCACCGGTCCATCACCCTGGACCCCAGGGTCACGCCCCGGAACAAAACCAGAAGGCAGTGACATAGGTATAGCACCATGAGCAGCAGATTCCTTCCATTCCCGCAACAATTCCTTACCTCTAGGTGTCTGAGGATTAGGGTTAAAAGGGGTGACAGCAATTCCCATTAAAACATGATTGGTGGGAGCAAAATTAGGCTGTCCACCTCCCCCTATATTAGCCGGACTTGGATCAATAGCCATGCTAGACTCCGTGATATCAGAAGCACCTCCTTGACCCGTTAGGTCACCAGCGCCGTCTTCTTCCATCCCGTTGTCATCGGATCCGTCCTATTCTTTGCGTTGCCAAACAAACGGGACAAAATCAGCCTCAGGAATGAAATCCACATTTTCTGGACGAAAAGTGAAGTCGTAACCCTTAAGCCGAAGCACCCCATCGGTCTTGATAAACAGCCCCTCTTCATCTCTTTCTTTGAAGCACTCACCCGACATCATACCCACTAAGATCCGGACCACCCCACGACGACGGAGAGTAATCATATCCACATCAATAGTGGTGCCAATGAGTGTTCCGACTGCCCAAAGACCCCAAAAGTGCCGCAGCGGATTTGGCACTCCGGTAACGTGAACCCAACACTGATGCAATTCCAACTTGTGTTCCACATCCACCGGCTTCCATTGGCTGAACACAAGCTTGGTGGACTGGGAGGGGACCCCAAGCTCAATACCATCAAAGCGCAACAAGTCCTCCTTGGATGGAAAGTTAACCGTGTAGGAATCACCACCATTAGGAATGGCTTCCCAACGCCAAGACGGAACGGGACACAGCCTCGCCACCTGAGATTCCACCTGTTTTGCGGTGGCAGCCATACCGTGCACTTTCACAAGAGCAACAGGGCCATCCTTTGGACACAAGTCAGCCTTGAACAAGCTATCAGGGAACTGAATGAACATCGTGTCACCATGCCCCTGTCCAGCAACTAGCACCGAAGGCCTTGGGAGTTTCAGAGTCGGACACATTGGTGTCGGATGCTTCTCATTCTCACAAATGTGGCAAAAATGTTTGACAGAACAATCTTTAGTGGCATGAGAATTCACAGCGCACTTCCAGCACCAGGCCTTCGGCTTCTTAACACCCTGTGCAGCAGCCCCAACGACCACCGCATCCTGCACCATTGCATTCGACACCGGTGCCGCAGGAACAACCACCGGCTGCCCCACCACCGGGATCACCTGCTGTCCCCCCGCCACATGCTGTTGCACGCCAGAGTGCAAACCACCTTGCTGCTGCGCGGGCAACACCCCCTGCTGCTGTTGCGCCTGCCCAGCAGCACCACTGTTCTTCTTCTTCCTCCTTTTCGGAACCTGCGCCACCGCACCGAAGGCAAAGCCTGCAGGCGGTTGAGCACCAGCCGCAGCAACCGGGCCCTGCTGCCCCACTCCGAGAGTCCGTGGAGCAGGAACCGCAGGACCAGCCGTGGTGCCGAAAGCGGCTCCACCTCCCCTCGCCTGAGCGCCGGAAGCCACAGCAGGAACCCAGTTCGGCGGCCCCCCGAAGCCCTGCGGAGGCGCAGCCATCCGGGGTGAGGACGACGCAACCTCGGCAAAGGACCTTGTCAGCGATCGAAAGATCCTCGAGCACGGCACCGGAGAGCCCTGAGGTAGCAACGACGGAGGGATGGGAGCCGGCGAAGGATCAGACTGGAGAGATGGAGGCGAACTAGGAATTAGGGTTTTCCTGGCTTCCCGGTCGCCTCTCCAAAGTCCCTCAAACCAGCGGCCAAGATGCGCCCAAGGAGATCGACGACTCACGATCGCATGCGACTGAGGCCCACCAGACAGCGGCCGTGGAATTTGAACCTCCTTAGCCCGCTCCGTGATCTTCGTAGGGCTGCATGCATCTGAGCCCACCGGCGCCGCCGCGGAGACCGGCGCCGCCGCGGAGACCAACGCCGCCGTGGGCATTGGTATCACTGGGAGGAAGTCGCCCAAGCAAGGGGGAGGCGTGATCCGAGGTCGCGGCAGAGGACCACGCCACCCCATCCGCATCGGTGGACGACGCAGCAGACGACCAGGCGGCCTCGTCGGCACCGCCCTCGATCGCTCCACCAACAACGGCTCCGAGGACCTGCACACAGGAGACAAACTCGTACCTTGGGCAGCGATGGAGCTCGTCGGAGAAGAACGCTCCCAAAACCGCGACGCCGGCGTCGGGTATCCCACCTTCTCCCAGAACTCCGCCACGACCTCCTCCTCCGACTGCGCCGGCCTCTGGATATCATCACGCGAAACCAGCCAGTCTTCCGCCAACACCTCCTCCGCCGTCTCCATCGGAATCCTACCATCGTCGAGACCCGAGGGAGCAGCGGACAGATCACCTAGACAGGCAAAACGCGATCCCGAGCAGCCCCCCCCATGCCGGCGGCGCGAGCGTCAACCGACGGCGCCCCCCTAGCGGCACCGGAGGCGGCGAGGAATCCGAACTCTCCCAGAAGCGCCCAGACAGCCGATCCGCAGGGGCACCGGCGACGTCCGCCGGGTCGCCATCGCCATCGCCCATGACGGGGTTAGGGGGCTAGACTGATATTGATCTCTGTTTCGTCATCAAGTGTATCTGTTCACGACGCACTTGTTTGGGCGACAATACACAAAAGGTGTTCTAATACTTATATAGTACTATATATCATCTCACTACTACAGTCAGCAACAGGGTACAGTCAAACAGATACTGGAGTACGTACATACATTAGTAGCACATGATACTATGATAGTGGTATCCAGTACTAGTAGCAAGTGTCAGCCTGCACCAGCAGAGCAACAGCATTTCTATAACTAATATGTTCTCTCTTCTATGAACAGAACAGACCACCAGAACAGCTGCTTCTCATTGCATAGCATCTAACGTTTCTCTCCTCTTGATCCTTCTCTGGATCTCCTTCTCCAGCTCCTCGGTCCCGCCCACCTCCTCCAGCTCCTGTCAACCAAAATTCCAGCTGAAGAATTAAGTACACGAGGTTGTATCATCAAAACAACTCCCAAGATTTCCAAATCTTGAACTGTGGAGCTGGCTGACCTTGGGGCCGAGGAAGAGCCCGTACGGCACGCTGTCGAACTTGTCCATGTGGTGGATCTGCAGAGCGTAATAAATGCCAGGCACCGGTCAGAAGACTTGAGAACCGATCGAAATTCGGAGACGAGTGACAGTGGACGGCGGGGGGATTGATCCGGACGACGGACCTGGTGGGCGGCGGCGACTCGCCGGAAGTAGGGCACGTTCTCGATGGGCCCGACGGGGAAGCGGCGGTGGACGAGGCCGTCGTGCACGAACATGTACGCCATCCCGAACAGCGTGATCCCGAGCCCCTGTACGTCGCGCACCGACACGTGGAGGGTCAGATCAGGCCACGTCACCGCTGACATCCGCGTCACGATTTTCAACTAGTGTAGTACGATACTGCCGTCGGGTGCGCCGCGCGCGCGTTGTCGTCCGCCCGCCCGCACCATGGCATGGCATGGGCGACGACGGCGCCGCCGCAAAGCGACAAGGGCGGAAATGCTACCTACTTTTGTCTCCGGTGGGTGGTAGACGAGGAAGGAAGAGTGGACGTAAAGTAAAGCAAAGCGTACATACCGCGCCGAAGCAGAGTCCGGGGACGAGTCCGCGGTTGAAGAAGCCGAAGGCGAGGAGGGCCATGGCGGGGACGGCGTTGACGATGGCGAAGACGTCGTTGAGCTCGAAGGCCCCGTCGCGGGGCCGGTGGTGGGAGGCGTGCATGTGCCAGAGGGAGGCGTGCCACAGCGCGCGGTGCGCCCACCGCGCCCAGAACTCCATCCCGACCTGCCAATCCGCGCCACAAACGCGTTATCGATCGGGGATGCGCATCGTCAAAATCTGATGAATCTGTTATGATGGTGGTGTCACGTGTGGTGGGCACTACTCACCGCGGCGCCCACGGAGAGCGCGAAGGTGCCCAGCATTTCCGTCACCGGAATCTCGCAGCCTCCCTGGGAAAAGCAGCAGGAACGGATTAAATGACCGGAATTTGGAAGGAAAAATATGGGGAATTGCCGAGGATTGGACGCCAGCTGCAGAATGAGAAACCAGGAAAGGGCGGACCTCCATTTGCCATGCGAAGCGGTAGTAGACGGCGGCGGCGGCCATGGAGGTGATCCCGAGGCTGGACATGAGCGCGGCCACCAGGTAGGTCCGCCGCTCCGACTCCTTCCGCGCCCTGCGCTCCGACACCGCCATCCGCGCCGGAGTCTCGTCCGCCGCCTCCGCGGCGTTGGGCCTGCCGTCCGACGCCACGCGCAGGACGGGCACAGCAGCGCGCGCCGCGAGCGGGAGCGGCGCGAGAAAGGGCAGGCGCGCCGGCGGGGCGGCGCGGGCGCGGGAGGCGGCGAGAGGGAATGGGGCGGGCAGCAGCCTGGCGACGGCCATGAGATGGGATCAGACGTCTCGGGAACACTGGACGCGGGACGGTCCTGGGTTTGGGACAAGCGTCGCGGGGGTCAACTTGTGGGCAACGGAAATGCGCCGGAGACGGACGGGCTTTATAGCCCAGCCCAGGCCAGGCCGAGAACAAACGAAAAAGGTGAATTATATCACGGAAAGATCAACACGAGTAGCTGTCGCCCTGCCGATTACGGCATATGCTTAGGAAGAGAAGATGACTAACAGTGCGTTTCGTGCCAGACGGCCGTTGGATTGAGAGATGCTTGTCGTGAGTCTAATAGTAGCGGCGGGAGGGGCAGTGCAGTGGAAAAAGACAGCGCCGCGCCGCGCGCACATGGCCACACCACGTGCAGGATGGCTGTCCTGTCGCCGCGCGCGCGCACGTACCGGCGGCGCGCTGCCGGGCGGCGCCCGCAGGCTGGCGGCGACGTGCTCCGACCCGACGTGTCGGCTATATCCGCCGTTCCTTCTCTGCCTTGTTCATTTCTTCCTTCGTATCACCACCGCCGGTAGTACTACCACCATTCTTGCGGTTGCGGCGTGACCAAGGTTGAAACGACACGACGACCGACCAACCGTAAGTAACGCGTAGGTTCAGGGGGGGCTGGCCGGTGGTACGTGTCACCGCGCAGGGGGTTCGTACGCGTTTGCCCGGCCGTCGATCGATTGCTGCTGGTGGCCGCCCCACTACACCATCCACTTGCCGACCGTGTCCTGCTCCAGAACTCCCTTCCCTCCCATGCCGCATGCCGGTGGGAACAAAGTTTCCACGAGATTCACCAAATTTTCGATTTTCAGCTCGGGGCGAAATATACAAATATTGCCTTAAATTTCGGCGAAAGTTGGAAATTTCAGTGTCCTACTGGATAGATTGTAAGCAAGACCTAATTTCCGTACAACTTTTGTGCTGATGCCGTGGTTTAATGTATCAGTTTGGTCATGGCCGTCGCACGTTCGAGTGCTGCTATTCCAAAGTTTTCAAAAAAAAGAAAAAAATGCATATTTTAAATTTGACAGGAAATTTTTGAAATTCCCTACATTTTGGAAAATGTACAATTTTGGTTAGGGCCACAAGATATGCATAAAATAAAATACTCTTCCTATATATGCATGCTTTTTTTTTATCGATGGCTACATGGAGACGATGTGCATGCGGTTAACCTTGTCGAATTAATGACCACTGCAAAAAATACTCTTCCTATCAACCAACTATGTTATACGACATGAGAGACGATTTGCTATGCACGGGGTAGCTACGCATGCGGCCAGCACCGTTGGATTCACCCCATCTCGCTTTTCGACTCACGGCGACTACACGGTCCTAACATGGAGTCCTTCCTTGTGCTGCCGCGAGGCAACATGTTTGTTTTCTGTTTGGCTGAACGCGTCACATGCCGTCTAGTCAATTCCTCTGACGAACATGAGAAAGCATATGCATATCGTTTAGCTGCATAGTTCCTCTAGAAAATTCTATCCACTAGCATGGATTAACACACGGAACAAACGACTACTTAGAAAACAGAGATGAACTCTCTCCTCTCAGACGTGCTTCAACTACTAGTAGCAACCCAATTATCTAGATCCCCGTTCAAAAAAAAATATATAGATCCAACAAAAAAAATCAGAAACGGAGTACAACCAACGAAACAAAAGGGAGAAGAATGCAAAGCTGTATGCAGTCGCTCCGCACACCAGGATGTGAAAAAACATGACGGCTCCAGATAAAAAAAATGGAGAATCAGGTTGCCGAGCCGGACTTCGAGGAACGCGAGGGCGAAGCTCGGCCGCGGGATACCATGACCGAGCTGGACTCCACCGCCACGTCCTACTCCTCCTCTATCGGGCACGGCGAGGACCCTGGCCCGACCACGGCGACGACTCGATCCCCGGCCATGGCGCCCTAGCCGCAGCACGCTGAACGAAAGGGAGCGGAGCAGGGCGACGAGCTTGAGAGGAGGTTAGGTGGGGATCGGAGAGGATAAGAAGGAGAGAGAAGGGTTCACGAGAGGCACTTTAGGCTCAAGGCACCTTACCGTCAAACTAAACGGCAGTTAGACACATGTTGATTTTTAAGCGCATGTGTAGCTACCCATGTGTACAGCAAGTCTTTTCCGTATACGACATACACATACTACTTACACGGTTCCATGTTAATCCATTCTAATCTTTTTGTTGTTGAGAAAAGTGATTCCTCCCTTATTTTATTTCATTACCGAAACCACATAGACATTCGTAACAAGGTCCTTTTACAAATTAAAATTAAACACTGAAAAGTAAGAGCATCACCCTGCCCAAATGGTTTCTTACATAATTAAGTTTGGAAAATGGGCTTTGGCCTTCTTGGTTTTGGCGGGTCTAAGCCGCCCGAAATGGGTCCAAAAATTAAGTTTGGAAAATTTATATTTTCAATTTTCAAAACTAATAATGTGAAAACGAGTTTGGACGTAGTCAATAATTTATATTACAATCGTGCAAAATCCCAATACAAAATTCATTGTATTTGTTGCTATAAAAAAATAAAAAATCTGACAAAATTTGAGTTTTGGAGATGTGCATTGTTCACTATACTCAGATCTACATTTTTCTCATTGTATTTCGAACTAAGATTTTGCACGCTTATAGTATATATCATTGACTACATATTTTTTATTTTATTAAACTTAAAATATGATTTTAAATTTATTAAAATAAAGAGCTACATGGACTACATACATACTTTTCTCCATTTTATTAAAATTATAATATGATTTTCAAATTTGTCGGAATAAAGAGCTACTTGGAGCTCGAGCTCCATCTTTAGTTTCCGGTTTATGACACCCTACAATATCTCTCTCAACCATCCTATACACCATCTCTCAAAGGAGAGGAGGAAGACCAGCCTCGCGCTAGAATTCCCACCCTTTAGGGCCTCTTTGGTTCGCAGGATTTGAATAATACAGGAATAGGAATATCATGGGAATGGAGTGTAATGGCATTTGGAATCCTACATGAATCGAAAGCGGGAATCAATAGTAGGTGTTGTTTGGTTGTGTTGCATGAAAAACGTAGGAAATTTGTATATGGATTAAGTATGTGGGAAACTCATATATGTTTGTCTCCAATTTTTCAGATTTTTTTATAATGTTTTTCTAGTTTTTAATTTTTTCAAAAATAACAGGTGCAGGTGCACCCGGGTGTAGCAACGCCGCTCCCTTTTTAGCATCAAAATTTATCTTTTTTACACACGACATAGAACAAGACACGTAGAATAGGTTGTGTTGTGTCCGCAGTCGAAACCGGGTGAGGAACAACGTTGAGACTGGTTCGAAATTCTTGAAACACGGCAGTGGGTAATCCTTTGGTGAAGATGTCGGCATACTGTGAGTTGGTTGGCACATGAAGGACGCGGGCTTCTCCAAGAGCGACACGATCTCGAACAAAATGCAAATCAATCTCGACATGCTTTGTTCGTTGATGCTGCACAGGATTAGATGACAGGTAGGTGGCGCTGATATTGTCACAGTATACCACAGTGGCCTTGGACGCTGGTTGATGAAGCTCGAGGAGAAGTTGACGAAGCCAGACAGATTCAGCAACGCAGTTTGCGACAGCGCGGTATTCAGCTTCAGCACTAGAACGGGACACAGTGTGTTGTCGTTTGGAGGACCATGACACTAGATTGTTTCCGAGAAAGATGCAAAAGCCTGAGGTAGACTTGCGTGTGTCTGGACACCCTGCCCAATCCGCATCGGAATATGCCACAAGCTCGGAGGAAGAGCCCGCGTGTAGCTGAAGTCCAAGATGAGCAGTCCCTTTAACATATTTCAGAATCCGTTTAACAAGCTGAAGATGTGCCTCACGTGGATCATGCATAAATAAACACACCTGCTACACAGCGTGTGACAAATCCGGCCTCGTGAGCGTCAAATACTGAAGTCCTCCCGCTAGACTGCGATATTCAGTGGGATTTGCAACAGGCGGTCCATCACTTGCCGAGAGCTTGCACTTGGTGTCGATGGGGGTTGGTAACGGATTGCAGTTGGACATGTTGGCGCGGTCCAAAAGATCAAGTGCATACTGCTGCTGGGAGAGGAAGAGACCTGTAGGTGTGCGATGCACGTTAACACCAAGGAAATGATGCAGTGCACCCAAGTCACTCATGGAGAACTCGGAGTGTAAGGAGGCGATAATATGGTGGAGGAGCGATGCAGTGCTGGCAGTAAGGATGATGTCATCGACATATAGTAGGAGATAAGCAGTGGAAGTGGTGGAGTGGAGGACAAAGAGGGAAGTGTCACTTTGGAAGTCACGAAACCAAGTGTATGGAGATAAGCTGTGAAACGCAAGAACCAAGTGCGAGGAGCTTGCTTGAGGCCATAGAGTGATTTGTTGAGCTTGCAGACATGAGTTGGCCGAGTGTCATCCAGAAAGCCAGCTGGTTGCGTACAGTAAACTGTTTCAGCGAGATCACCATGTAAGAATGTGTTCTTCACGTCCAGTTGATGAATAGGCCAAGACCGAGATGCAGCAATGCTAAGAACCACACGCACTGTAGATGGTTTCACCACAGGACTGAATGTTTCGCCATAGTCAACGCCTTCTTGCTGAGTGAAACCACGAAGAACCCAACGAGCTTTGTACCGTGCCAAGGAGCCATCAGGATTCAATTTGTGTCGAAAAATCCACTTGCCGGTAACCACATTGACACCTGCAGGACAAGGAACTAGAGACCAAGTGTCATTCCGAATTAGAGCATCAAATTCATCACGCATAGCGTCGTGCCAGTGGGGATCTTTTAGTGCTGTACGGTATGACGAGGGAATAGGAGATATGGTGGTGGAAACAGAAAGATTGAAGGTCCTTTTGGGCATGAAATAACCGTGTTTACCGCGTGTGCGCATTTGGTGTGGATTCTCGGGTGGCTGTATCGGGATAGAACCGACCGGTCGGCGATACGGACGTGGCATCGGTTGGTTGGTGGGTGGGGAATGGCTGGACGCGGGTGGCGAGGGCGCGCGTGTGGGCGGGGAGCACGAGGGAGATGCGGTCGGTGAGGGTGTGTGGGGACTAGGGAGACACGAGGGTGTCCGTAGGCCGGGAGGAGAATCGGTATGCGGTGAGTTAGGAGATGAGGGTGACGTGTGTCGGGGCTGGGAAGACACGGGGGTAGGTGTCGACACGGGAGTGGAGGGTGGATGGGATGATGATTGCGGCGGTTGGAAGATGATCGGGTCAGGTGGGGTGGCTGTCGGAGAGGGATCTTCTGTGGGAATGGATGGTGAGGGCTGGGGTGGGCTGTCGGAATACGGGAAGGAAGATTCATCAAAAACAACGTGACGCGAGATGATGATTTTACGAGAGGAAAGGTCAAAGCAGCGGTAGCCCTTATGTTCACGAGGGTAGCCTAGGAGAATACACCGGGTGGAGCGGGGAGATAACTTGTGGTCAATGGAGTGAGATAGGTTGGGGAAGCAAAGACAGCCAAATGTACGGAGGTGGTCATAGGTGGGATGAACGCCGTAGAGGAGGAAATAAGGAGTGAAATTGCCAATGACACGAGATGGTCGAATGTTGAGAAGGTGGTTTGAGGTGTGTAGTGCTTCAGCCCAGAAGGAGGGAGGAAGTTTGGCTTGAAAGAGGAGTGTACGAATGACATTGTTGGTGGTACGGATCATGCGTTCAGCACACCCGTTTTGGGGTGAGGTGTAGGGGCAGGAGAGTCGTAGGGTGATGCCTTTGTCGGAGAGGAAAGTACGTAGGGCAGTGTTGAGAAATTCCCCGCCGTTGTCGCATTGGAGACAACGGATGGTGGTGTGAAATTGGGTGTTGACAAAAGAAAAGAAACGAAGTAGTGTATCACATGTGTCAGATTTAGCTCGTATAGGAAAGACCCAAGAAAAGTGAGAGAAATCATCTAGGACGACAAGATAATATTTATAGCCAGAACAACTAGTAACGGGGGAGGTCCACAGATCACAATGAATAAGATCAAAAGGTGATAAAGCTCGAGAATTCGGTACAGGAAAAGGTAATTTGTATGTTTCCCTAACTGACAGGCATCGCATAGTGTTGGAGTGCTTGTACTGTCATTACAATGAGAAAGAAAATCTAATGGTAAATGAGCTAAGGCGGCGGTGCTGGGATGGCCAAGACGGCGATGCCACAGGTCGTTGGTGACGGCAAAGGCTGTGGAGGTGGAGTAGCTGTGATCTCCAAAGAAGGGGTAGAGGTCGCCGGAGCTATTCGACCTCATGATAACTTTCCTGGTGTGAAGATCCTTCAGAGAAAAACCAAATGGGTCAAATTCAATGGAGCAGTTGTTGTCACGGACAAATTTTCGAGTGGAACAAAGGTTTTGGATTAGGGTTGGAGAGACAAGAACATCGTTAAGTAAGAAAGGTCGGGATGTTAGTTGGGCAGTACCGGTAGCTATGACAGGAAGACGAGACCCATTGCCAACAACAATATGATGAGAATTGACATCTAAAACAGGATGAGACGAGGTCAATATACCTTGGTTGCCGGTGACATGAGAGGTGGCGCCGGAGTCCATGATCCAGCTGCCGCTTGATGGAGGGAAGGCGTTGCCGTAGCTTGGAGCGTTCTGGTAGAGGGCGGTGTAATCCCATGATGGAGATGGCGATGGCGGTGCTGAAGCCGGTGGGTGGTGCATCACCGGGTATGCATGTGTCGGCGCGCCGGGGCGGGGTCCAAGCACACCAAAGGCATTGGGTGGGATCCAAGGAGAGCGTGGGGGGAAAGGAGTCCCCATAGGAGCAAAGTAGCCTAGCCAGGGCTGCGGGTTGCTGCCACGGCCTCCTCCTTGGTGACCACGATCACCGTTATCGTGGTGCCCACGACCTCCGCCGTGTCCACGTCCGCGTCCGCCTCCACCAGAGAACGAGGGAGAACCACGACCACCGCTTGCGTTCTGGTTAGGGTGCACGAACCCGGGGATCGGATTTTTGCCCTTGTAGTTGGGGCTGACGCCGGTGGGACGCGAGGGACCGCTGTAGGCGGCGGTGTTGCGGCTGCCAGCCTGCACGACCATGGCCTGAGCACCGGCCTGTTGCTGCTGGGAGGCGTCGTCGACTTCGGCGAGTGGAGTCGGGAGCACGCATCCGAGAACGTGGGGACGGCGGTCTTCATGATCTCAGCTTGGAGCTTGAATTTGGGGCCAAGACCGTCGATGAATTGGAGCGTCAGATCGCGATCGTCGACAGGACGACCGATCGCGGCCAGATCATCGGCAATGCGCTGAAGCTTGCTGGCGTAGGTGGAGATGTCGAGATCGCCGCGAGGGGTGGAGCGGAAGGCCTTGCTGAGGAAGAGGTATCGGGAGGCCTCGTTGTTAACGAAGAAGCGCATGAGTCGGGACCAAGTGGAGCAGGCACGGCCATCAGCGCCCGACACGAGCCGGTGGAGGTCGTCGCTCAAGGTCCCCATAAACCACAAGGATATGTGGATGTCCACGGCCATCCAGAGATCGTCGNCTTTCTCTTCTGTGCATGGAAGGCTGATGTCAAGGAAAGCCTTCATACTGGAAAGAATGACATGGCAATGAAAAGCTGCAGATCGGTGCTCCTAACCTGATGAATGTGCGGACCTGATGCTAATTACTGCATGCGAGTTTACGCTTTCTGAAAAACAGTTCCAATTTCGCCTCATGTAAATGGGCGGTTCGTAGTTTTGTTGCGGATAATGTATTGGCGCTAGTTATATAGTAAAAAGATGCCGGGTGCATCCTGAGTCAGGCCTTTCTTGGTACTAGATTGATTGTTGTCCCCATCCATATTTCTGGTCCTCCATCTTCCTAGTCACCATTGTCAACAAGCAATGTTCTTCTCTGCCAAGTCTGTAATCCCTTGGCCTCTGCTAAGTGCCGAGCTACGCAACATAAGGAGCCAACCATCTAAAACACCAATCGTTACAAATCAGAAGCTCGTTACAAATCAGAAGCACCCCAGCTGTGCCAGATGTTCAATGTTCTTTCCACCTAACGGCGCGTACACTTTGTAATTACGAAAAACCACCACAATTGTGGCTAGGGTTTCAAAAAACCACCACAATACATTAGGGTTTCAAAAAACCACCATCTTAGTACTAATACGTAACAAAAAACCACCACATCCTTGCAAAAGGCCCACACCTTTAGTCCCGGTTGTGTTACGAACCAGGACTAAAGGGTCTCCACGTGGCCGCTGTCGAGCGCCCGGGGTCGGAGACCCTTTAGTCCCGGTTGGTAACACGAACCGGGACTAAAGGTCTGCACGCTGGGTTTTAGGGTTTAGGGGTTCTTTTACAGTTTTTCGTTTTAATTTTTTTTCATTTGTTGTTTTCCTTTTTAGGGTTAAGATTTTGCATTCAATTCGACGGTACCACATATATACAACAAAGAAGGAACCATTACACAACATCGTCATAAATATAAGATCAAAGTGTGACCTATTTCTTCGTCCTTGCAGTCGAACCTATTACATATATAGTACCATATATATACAATATCTCTTACGATCCCTACTTGAAGAACTAAGTGTAAGTAGTACTAGCTAGACCCGCGCATCTGTTTGATTCTAGTTTTAATAACATTATCATGCTTGATTATTATTTTGATTGAACTCTGTTCTCGTAAAGTGCCCGAGGCAGGGATCCGGGAATAATTTACGTGGATTCTACGTTTACGAGTTCATTCGCGAGACGACCTGTAAGAGGGGCAGAATCTTAGAACAACTTTGAGTACGTAAACAATATTCACAATATTATTTTATTACCATCAATTGTGTTGAGATTCATTTATATATATATATATATATATATTGACCCCCTTCTTTAAATTAGATCGAACGGATGCGGGACGGGCTCCTACCAAAGGAATGCGTGCGAGCAATTCAAGAGGAGTTGGCGGCATTCTTCTTACAACATGTCATATCTAAAGACGGAGAATTTTATCCCTACAAGTAGGGATCGTAAGAGATATTGTATATATATATATGGTACTATATATGTATGTAATGCCCCGGGGTTTTTCCCCAAATTAGAATTGCTTGTTATTTTATTTTTGTATCATCATGACATCAGCATCATCGCATCGCATATTTTTGGCAACAAAAATTATTTTTATTAAACCCTATTTTATTTTTCTAAAATTTTCGGAAAATATTTTACCGAGACAGTCGTCTCCGTTTTCAAAATTTAATTGCCAAAATCATTTTGCAAAATAAAAATGGTTTTGAGAACGCGAGAGAGTAGCCCAAAAACCGGCCCAAGCCCACCTAACCCCAAACCCTAGGGTTTCCCCCTGGCAGTTTTGTTTTCCCACCCCCTGCCTTTTTGCAGCCACCCTCCTTTGTTTTCATCGTTTTGCGATCGGGTCCGTCCACCTCCCCTTTTTCTTTCCCCCCTCCTCTCTCTCTCTTTTCTCTTTTTTTTCTCTATTCCTTCTTTCTCTTCCCTTTTCTTCCCGTGGCCGTCCTCTTCCCCATCCTTGCCTCCCGCTTGATCCCCACCATCGCCTCCACCCGCTCCCCGACGTGCTCCTCCTCCATCCCCAGCTCGCCGCCCCGCGCCCGAGCTCCGCGCCATGGCCGTCCTCCTACACGTGAGCCCCGCCGCCGGGCTCTGCTCCTTCTAGCCGCGACCACCTCCCTCCCTGCTCCACCGGCGCCGCCGTCCCCCCCTTCGGCTGCATCCTCCTCCTCCAACTCCCTCCTCCTGAGCTTCCCCGGACCGGCGTCCTCCTCCTCGACCCCGCGGCTGCCAAGCTCTCCATCTCGTGCCAAGCCGCCCTGCTCCTCTGCTCCTCATGACCTGCGCTGCCGTCACCATCCTCCTCGCTGTCCTCCCTCCTCCCGTCTCGGCCATGCTCGGCCGCCGCCCCCCTTCTCCCGCGCCCTGCTCCGGCCCGAGCTCCTCCCTCCCTGTCTCGAGCTGCCCTGCCTCCTGCCGTGGACGTCCGCCTCCTCTCCGGCCGGCCCGTCCCCACCCACAGCCGTGCCCCTACAGCTCGTCCCCTGCAGCACGCACCCCGACCCGTGTCTCCTCCGTGTCTCCGACGCCTTCGTCCCCGGTGCCATGTCCCCGTCTCCGTGCCTTGCGTGTGTGTGCTACTGCTGCTCCTCGTCTGTTCCCTGGTTTCCCGACGGTCGTTCCCGGAGCCGGATGTTCCCGATGCGCTTCTCGTTCCCGACGACCCGGAGTTTCCCGACCGGTTCCCCGTTTCTGTCCCCGATGGTTCCCCGATGCAGTTTCCCGATCTGCGTCCCCGTCGTGAAGACGATCCCCGACGTGAGTTCTCCATCCGTGACGCCGGTGCCGGGCAACGACAAGGTCGATGACCGTGTGGATACGACGAGTTCTTCTTCCACGACGACCGAAGACGGATACGACAAGGTCTACCTTGACACCGGACCCCAACAAGATCCCCGATTACTCTGACTAAAGTGGACCCCTTCGACCCCGAAGCCCGGAATGCCAAGGTCTGCAACGACGACGACCCGAGTACGACTACTTCCACGACGTCGACTACCTTGACTACTTCGACTCCGGATGAACGACTACCTCGACTACTTCAACTTCGGACGGAACGACTACTTCAACTACGACGACTACTTCGACTACGACGGTTTCCAACCCGAAGATCCCTCAATCCCATGTGTGACCCCAACCCTAACCCCTATGCCATATATATATCCGTATCTTATAAACTCATGCATGCTTAATTAACATCGCTCCTTTATCCATTTAGTCGAACTAAATCAACTAAATTATGGGATTTGTCCGGTGCATTTATATTGTGCACCGATCCCATTTAAAATGTTTTTCCATGTGTTAGGAAATAAAATTGAATCACATTTAATTTGTCATGCATCATGTCATCAACATGCTGCTTCTTTTGCCGTAGTAGTAAAATGCATCTTTTATGTTTCCAGTGTTTGTTGCTTCTTCGGGAATAGGACGTTGAGTTGATGTGAGCAACGACAGGTTCTGCTACCTCTACCGGAATGCAGGCAAGTGATACTCAGTTGCTATCTTTGCTTGTTTTCTGTCTCTTACACCTCCTATTTTTTGTTCCTTGCTAGCCTTATGTTACGATGCTTGTGTCTCGATCCTATTTGCATGTTTACCTTGCAGTCATGATATAGCCACACCCCCACATCCTATTACCCTGCTGTTTGTTTATCTTGTTGGCCTTGCGAGTCGTAGTGCATGCTTAGGTTGTTTTGCTCGAGTTTTGTTATCTTTATCTAGTCATGCCTTAATATGATAGTTGGGTTAATTCACATGATAATCCTTAATGTTTGGCGATGGAAATAATTAATAAAGATAAGGCACTGGCGGTAAGCCAATCGTGGTGATTTGTTCTGCTAGTGTCGCCTAGGACCCGAGTTCTTGTCCTCTGATCCAAGACTGAGCGCACTACCCACATGTGGGAGGAAATGGGACTCCCCCCGACCTAGTACCGGATCTGCAGCCTCGTCCAGGGCGCCACAACTTAGTTCGGGTGTTTCCATTTGCGTGGCGCTTTATTATATTGTTGCAGGTACACGGATGGGACGCCTCCGGAAGATATGATAGGTGATGGTTACTTACGGTAGGGTTGCGGAGCGTTCGTTTATCGAGTGTGGAAGGAGGAGCAATCGTATGAGTGTGCCTCCCGACACCGTTCTCGCATCGGCTAGGTCCACCTCGGAGCTTCGGCCGGACTTTCAAGGTGGGTCAGACTTAGCTAGGTGGTTCCCTGGACTAGTGTTGTAGTGAAGGAAAGTGTAGTGTCAGATACCCTACCGGTACACCTTAGGAATTGCCCTAATAGCTGGCAACAAGGGTTGAAGTGCGTGTGGTTACATTTGTGCACCCCTGCAGGGTTAAATCTTTTCGAAAAGCCGTGTCCGCGGTTATGGACGACTTGGTGAAATATGCTGGCTAACAAGATCATAGACAACTTACACCTAATGATAATTACTTGACTAGTAAGATAGATTACTTAAATAATAACTTATAAATTGCCAACTGTGTGAGTGCCTTTGGGCTTGCTGCTCGTGGTTTAACTGGCTGGTAAGGAATCGGCTAGGTTATGTTTGGTGTTAGTATATAGTTGGTTCCTTTTTGCGCTCTCTTACCTTGACTCTTTTAGACGAAAGTTGTAGCGTGTCTCTATAAGTTGTTAGTGCTGCTTGCCACCGCCTCAATCGCTAACCCTCTTTCCCCGGAATTTCAGCTTTGATATCTTGTGAGTATTACTTGCCAGTACTTCTACTAGTACTGACCCCTTCTGGGCTGCTATTCCAATGCAGCCAACAAGTTTGAAGTCTGACGACGTTAGCTTGGGAATCCCTCCGGCTAGGCTTGGCCTGGGCAGGGATATGGTGCCTTCGTTTATCTTCAGGACTCTTAGTCCAATTTGCTTCTTATCCGTACTCGGATACTACTCGCTTCCGTTGTTACTTGGATCTTTGTATTGTATCTTTTGCTCTTCACTCGGTGAGTCGTTGTTGTATATACGTTCTTTGTGGGTTCCATCGAGAACTGTTGTAATGTTATCACAATTCCACCCGCATAATGTGTGTGTTGCGACGTGCACGTTATGCCTGGTGGGCGTCCTAGGATCGTTATTATGCGGATTTGGCGGGAATCGCTCAAGTCTACATAGTACCGATCCCGGGGCGTTACAATGTAATAGGTTCGACTACAAGGACGAAGAAATAGGTCACACTTTGATCTTATATTTATGACGATGTTGTGTAATGGTTCCTTCTATGTTGTATATATGTAGTACCATCGAATTGAATGCAAAACCTTAACCCTAAAAAGGAAAACAATAAATGAAAAAAATTGAAACAAAAAACAGTAAAAGAACCCCTAATCCCTAAAACCCAGCGTGCAAAACCTCAAAAAAAACCCAGCGTGCAGACCTTTCGTCCCGGTTGGTGTGGTCTCCTACCTGGGCGCTTGACAGCGGCCACGTGGTGGCCCTTTAGTCCCGGTTCATAACACAACCGAGACTAAAGGAGTGGGCCTTTAGTCCCGATTGCGCAGTCCCGGTTGCGCAACCGGGACTAAAGGCCCTCTGGACCCGGGACAAAAGGCTCTTTTTCCACTAGTGAAATATGAGAGACGATTGTGTGTGTGTGTGTGTGTGTGGGGGGGGGGGGGGGGGCAAGCTCAACATGTTCAGAGTCAGAGACCCTCACCTCAACAGACGGTGGTGGTGTGTCGGCCGCGAAGATTCGGAAATAGCATACTGCACTACCCAAGCACTCCCGCTCCTTAGACCAAAGGCCAATGATGTGTTGGATGCTATGAATTTCTGTTTGCATGCCAATTGCAATGTCAATTTTTTTTGCAATTTACCATAAAATTTTCATGTCAATTTTGTGCGCAACTTTGGGATTTTAGAAAAAGAAATGGAGAGTGTCTCTACGGACATTTGTTCTGACACCCCAGATAGATACAATCTACCTAAAGACGGAGATATTTTGAGAGTAGTCTTCGAGTTTTCCTTAGGCCTTCCCTAACACGTAACTACCGATCAATTCTTTTGTTCTTAATTAATGAGGTGACACAAAGTTTTTTCCTTGGTTTTGAAAAAAAAATCACTTATATGGTTGTATAGGTCTGTTGGTATTTATATAAGACTACTAGTTATCTGAAATTTACTTTGGCCACCAAGCTCAATGCACCTGTCCAAATAAAAAATCTAATAAATAGTAAAACATTTTAAAATATATGGAAACAATTGGTGATGAACATATACAAGTTTTCTACATGAGTGTCAAATTTCGTAATAAAATGATATTTTTGCTTCTCTATGCAAAAAATACAAAATCAATGACCAAAATGACATTTAAAAATATATTTGCAGATCACTGCATTTGTTCTTTTTTCAGAGAACATAAAAATTGTTATTTCACCACGAAATTTTTCTTATAAAATTTGTATATGTCACTTTGAAACCCGAGTTCACATGTGTTTTCACCATATTGAAGATATGACTTGAATTTTTCTCGGGGAATTTGTAAGCTGTAAAGAGTGCAAGATCTCTAGATGTTAGTGTCCTCTTTCCTTTGCTTTGTGCTTGCCTGTTATCTTGAGGAGTCTCCACCCATTACATCCTTGTCAACCTTTTCCACCCTCGCATTCATGGTCCGCACAGTCCCCTTCAAACAAAATCTTTGTAATCCAACTTGCAGATAACAGATGGGGACATAATAGGCCATGCGATTGCCGGTCCTGCGTGGAAATCCAGCCGGCCACTTGTACTAAGCTTGGTAGTAATCCAGTTGCTGTCCGACCATTCCGCAAGCCTCAAACTCGCCCCGCAAACCATCCTAATCCGGCAATCTGCCGTCCAATGGAAACGCCTTTACCTGATGCGTGCCAGAAGTGAGGTAAAATATGTCACAACGTTATGGAGTATTTTTTTGAACAAGGGTGGGCCATAGAGGATCCCAGAGCTGCATTATAATATCATCACAACAGCGGCTACAAATTTTCAGAGAGGCCCCTAACCATACTTGCCCTAAAGAACCAGCTATTTGAAGATAAGGCCTCCAACTTTACAGAAAGCACCCCAGCACTAAAAGTGAAAACGCAATCAGGTGCTTGGGCCCCACCTCCGCTGGCCGCCGGGGAACGCCGAGATCAACGAGGAACAAGCTCGAGCTCTCACCTCCGGCGAAGAACCGCTGACGCCAGCCTGGTTGAAACCTCCGAGGACAAACCACTTGGAGATGACGACCGGTCGAGCTCCGGCGCCCGACTCGGGAGACCTCCACAAGGGAGGAGGAAACAGGGCCGCCATACCGGCCGAAGATCGCAGCGACAACCATGGCCACCGCGTGCACTAGTGGGGACATGGCCTATTGTCCCGGCCCGTGAGGGGCATTAGTCCCGGCTGGCCAACCGGGACAGGCCAGGCGGGACTAAAGGCCCAACCTTTAGTCCCGGCCCTGTTACCAGCCGGGACCAAAGGCCCTCCACATGGCCGCCGCGGAGCGTGATGGGGGCACACCCTTTAGTCCCGGCTCGTATAACGGGCCGCGACTAAAGATTCTATTCATTTTGTTTTCTTTTATTTATTTCTTTTCTTCATTTCAAAATAGTTTTCATATATTTCTATGCTACCACATACCGTACATGTTCGTGCATACATAAGATAACTTGTCTTATAATCGAGCATACAAATATATACAATTTTGATAGTTACATGGAGATCACAATTACCGGGACTAAGCCCGTCTATTCGATTACACGGCCGGGGATTATCAGTAGCGCCTATTCACACTAAATTCTCCGGCGTCGTCTACCATCTCTTTCATAAAAAATCCCGCCAGTTTCTCTGCAATTCCTAGTACGCGTAGCTCTGGTAGGAGCCGATCCCGCATTCTCTCGAACTATATAAGAAAAGGAGATCAATATGAATATCAATCATGATAACAAAAAGTGAGGGTAATAAAATAATGTTGTCAATGTATTGCTTACGTCGACTCTATAATCTTTGTGCTCAGTGGTAAACATGCGAATGAACTCACAAACGTAGTATCCACATAGATGCGTCCCCGGTGGCTGCCTCGCGCACTTTACGAGAATAGAATTCAATCAAAATAATAATCTAGCATCATAACTGTATTGAAACTAGAAGTAAAGAGATGCGCGGACATATCTCGTACTACTTACCGAGACCGGAGTAAACGTCAGCTTCGCACTAAAGGAACACGTCACCACACTCTTGAACAGGTTCCAAACCCTGCCCGGCAAAGAAAATGAATTAATGAATGAGTTATTCATTACCTGATATCCCATGAAATCAACGAAAGAGACCGATATAGCACGAAAATTACCTCTCGAGCATGTCCTGCATGTTGCGGAACTCTTCCAGGTGTCTCTTTAATGGGTCCATGACTTCAACTATTCCCTTATCAACTCGAATGTCTAGCAGAATCTAGTGAAAGCTGCACACGTTTATATATACGTCAGTAACTCATCAATTACACTTAACATCGAGTAAGCAAAATTGAATGTGTACAACAGAGTAAGACCCTCACTTGAAGTTGTAAGGAAACAGTATGTGGTCACAGAAATTTTGCTCCGTTAGAAACCTTAGAAGGTTTTTCGCCGTCTCGTCGGGTTTCGT
Source organism: Puccinellia tenuiflora (assembly GCA_012064385.1). NCBI lineage: Eukaryota > Viridiplantae > Streptophyta > Magnoliopsida > Poales > Poaceae > Puccinellia > Puccinellia tenuiflora. The sequence continues at coordinate 570,064 of QRDG01000061.1, read as the reverse complement.
CATTAGCGTATCTATATGTACTTTATCTGGGTCAATGAACCCAACATTATAGATCCTTCTTTTACAAGACTACATCTTCATTCTGCATAATTGAGTACAAAAGGATATAATGAGGATAATTACATGCAATGAACTGAACAACTGAAAAACTGAACAACTTATATGTAGACAATGAATTCAACAACTTACAGACAATAGCAACTCATGAGAGATTTGTCGAGGGCGTCGAAATTATATAACTGGAAGAGTTCTGAAAACTCAACATGGACCTCTTCGGCTCGGAAGAAGTACTCTTGTGGGACTTTCGCCACGATCAATATTCTGTCCCCCTTTACCTCTCTCAAGTACCATTCAGGCAAATTCCGCATGTGTGTTGGCAGTTGTTTCAACTTCTCTTTGCTGACCAAAGGCTTCCCTGGGACATATGTAGGGGCTACATCAGCCTTGGGTAACTTGTCGTCTTGGGAACCTAGCAATTCAGCAACACTCACACCCATAGCGGCCGCCAACTTCGCAGGTTCTTCCATATCCCTGCTGCAGCACCTGGGGAATGTCTTCGGATAACACCTTGAGGGGTGGGATCGATTGTTTGGCCTGTTCTCCGAGCTGGGCAACGTTCCTTCTTTTCCCGCTTGCACTTTTACTTGATTTGCTCCCGCTTGCACTTTTACTTGATTTGCTCTTCTCCACTTCCTTCTGAAGTGTGCGTAGATAGTCATCTGGCTTATGGTGCAACTCATATTGCGATTTTGTGTTCAGAAAATCACGTGCATACGCTTTTTTGCTTCTCGATGTATACCGGGACGGGCTTGGGTTTCTTCTTTGCAAAATGCGCAACTTTTTCGGCCTTTGCGATCGCTGCGTTTTGCTCGTCAGTACGATCATAAGTTCTGATGGGAAGATTCTTATGAGGTACTCTTGGGAGGGGTGACATTTGTCGTTTTGTAGTGCCCCGACCCCGGGATTATACAGAGATACTATGTAACCCACAGGCCATGCTACACAATCGAAGGTTACTGGGGTTACCACTCCCAGGCCAAAACCTTTGGCAGGCGTGCTCGGAATGGATCATCAGCAACGCAACACCTCGATCATGCCATGAACACTGGCATAGTTATCAATGCATAATAGAGAGATCAAGACATCGGAACATCTGGCACATCACAGACTCTACGACGCAAAGAGATCATAGTTCAACTCATATAACGAGAAAGATAGCAAATTACACATCATAGGTCACAGACCCATCATTACAACAAGCGGAAGCAAATATAGTTGTCTAAACAACAAGATCCAAATTATGGCCTAAGAGGCCTATAAACAACAATCCCAGCCAGCCTGTTCCGAGGCGTCCCAAGCTGCCACCTGGGAACCCCAGACTACTCGTCGATGTCAACATAGAACCCACCTTCCTGTTTGTTGACGTCCTCCTCTAAAACAAATAATAATCAACAAAGCAAGGCTGAGTACGATATACTCGCAAGGTTACTAGGGCAATATAGGCCCAATGTTAATTGGCTCTAAAGCTGTATAGTAGTTGTTTTGCATAAAGCTAGTTTTCCTTTTTAAAGACATAAGTGACTCATGGAATTGACTACTCAGAAGGTTTTTCGAAAGGGGATAAGATAGTAAACTTTCTTTCTTTAGTTCACACTGAACTAACAGTAGCCAGAATCCACCACTCATCTCCACCAAGGCACTCCCTCGAATCACCCTCGAGGAAACGAACCATTAACACAAGTTGCCAAATTTTAATTAAGTTCAGGTTTTCTATGATCTTATCGTCTATTCCCAAGTCGTCCATAGCCCTGGACACGACTTTTTGAAAAGATTAAACCCTGCAGGGGTGTACTAATTTACCCATTGGTACCGTCCGGCTCGCCTGATTAGCTCTCTTCCGGGGAAAGCTGGCAAGTGGGCGCGGTTAAACCTTTACCTCGCATGAGACTATCCAAGGATCATCGTGATGACAGGACAAGTTTTCCCATGCCTATTTCAGCATCCTGCCCCCATCGCCACATCCTAAACACCACCACCCTCTTCATCGCACCTTCATCCACCTAAAACTCACACGCAAATTGAAAGCGCAAACTAGAGGACCCTTGGATACGCCCGCACAAGTTATTTGGTTAGTAAGGATTCCATATTTCCTACCATTGGAAGCACGCTCGGTCTTGGTTCAAGAGGTAAAGAACTCGCACCTAGGCGGCAATAATGAGACAAAACACCATCCCCCGATGGCAACTCATACAAGCTTTTAAGCATTTTATTAATTACCACAAGTTTCCACCTTGTCCGAACATTCCATCAATTTCATAATCATGGAAATAATCACCGGACGACTAAGCATTCAACTAAGCATGGCTAAGCATATATTCTGCAGATATGAATTTACTCAGGCCAACACATCAAACCTATGGATCATAGGAGGGAAAACATGTAATGGTTTAGGGAACATGCAATTCATAGGATACTCTACACATTGACCAAAAGTTGACATTGGAATCGAATGCAATATTATGGTGGAGAAAAATACTTGTATAAAACAATAGGATGAGATATGCCAAGAAGGTTAGGTTATCTCTTGCCTTGCTGACGGGGCTGGAAGCACGGATCGTCGAGGTATGGATGGGGAACCTCGACTCCTGAATCTACCGATACACAAACAATAACAGGAGAACAAATAAATAACAGGCATACAAGATATGCAATGCACAATCATGATGACATGTCAAGTTTATGCACTGATATCATCATTTAATTTAGCTAACAAATTAAATGGAGTGCCAAATAATTGGTGCAATTATTTGAAAGCAACCCCATATTTAACTTAATGAACACATTGCTTATGAACTATTACAGTACTGAATGTGGTTTAAATATGCATGAAAATGACATGAATAGATAGGTATTGTTCTCTTGATAATTTTGGTACCTTGTTTGCAAGTTTCTGAGTAACGATGAATATTTGGTGAATTAAACGGTTATTCAAATTTAATTATTTTAACCATTTCGAGGATGACATCAAAGGAAAAGTTGTTGTCATGCTGTGAAATTAACATAACTAGATAGCCTTTGATTTGCTGATCATTTTGGTATATCATTTGCAAAAATTGAAACAATATTTATTAAGTTATGGTTTTCTCAAATTTTAACTAGCTGAGCTGGTACTACCGGTAAACGGCCCGGTAGTACCGGCCAAGTCGAAGTATCCAGTACCGAAAAAACTCGTGGTCGGTACTTCCGGCTAACTGCCCGGTAGTACCAGTCATGTCGGTACTTCCGGTAAAACTTCCGAGCTACTTCCGGTAAAAACGAGGGGTATCCAGTACCGAAACCACTCACGGTCGGTACTTCCGGCTAACTGCCCGGTACTACCGACGAACGCTTTTGAGCACGACCGGCGCGCGCGCGGTGACCGCGCGCAATGTCGAGCATGCGCTCGACGGTGCGGGGCACGCGAGGACGTGCTACATGTTGCGCTGGACGCGGCTCGCCGAGGCGAACCATCTAGTGGCGGCGCTGCTACTTATTGGTCACCGGAGCACGGCCGGCGGAGAGCTTTAGCGGCGGCCCGACGGCGAGCTACACCGATACTATGGCCTACGTGGAGAGGGAGGGGACAAAGATGTCCAGGAGGTAGCCTAGCTCACCCTGAATGCGGCGGTGCCAACGACGAGGTCGGAGAGGGACGGAGACGGCGGCAATCGGGCTCGGCGGCCGGCGGCCGGAGCGGAGGAAGACGAGGAAATGGCGGCGGTTCCAGGCTCCCCGGCATGATTCCATGGACGAGGACGACGAGGGCGACGAGGCGGAGCTTTTCCCCCGCGTCGATCTACTCGGCGGTGCTCCTAGCGGCGGCGATGCACGGGCGACGGCGACGGCTCCATGGCGGCCAGTGCGGTGAGCTAGGGTTAGGGTTTTTCACGAGAAATAACGGGGAGGAAATGAGATGTAACGCCCCGACCCCAGAACTATACAGTGAAGCGTTGTGCAACCGGTCATGTTACACAATCGAGGGTTACTGGGTTTAACAATCCCAGGCCAAAACCCATTGGCAGGTGTGCTCGGAATGGATCATCGGCACACAACACCTCGATCATGCCATAAGCTCAGACATCGCTATCACGTATAGTAAAGAGACCGAGACTTGTGGAACAACTGGCACATTGCAGACTCTACGACACAAAAGCATATAGCAACTCATATAAGAGAAGATACAGATATTACACAAAAATAAGGATCACAGATCCAACAATACATCAAGCGGAAGCGAAGTAGTGTTGTCTAACAACAAGATGTAAATATATGGCCTAAGAGGCCTACAATAAACATCACCCAAGCCAGCTTGTTCCACGGTCCCAAGCTGCCACTTGGGAACCCCGGACTACTAGTCGACGTCCACGAAGAACCCACCTAGCTGCTCGGTGTCGTCCTCCTCTGAAATACAAATATAAAGGTAGCAAAGAGAGACTGAGTACGATGTACTCGCAAGTTTAGTAGGGCGATATAGGCCAATGATGACGGAGGCTCTAAAGCTGTATATGTAGTTGTTTTGCATAAATCTATTTTTTAGTAATAAAAGCATAAATGACACAAGGCATCGTCTACTCAGAATATTTTTCATAAAAGGGGTAAGAGAGTAAACTTCCATCTTGGTTCTCATCGAACCATCTTGTAGCCAAAGCACTCATCTCCACCAAGGCACTCCCTCGAATCACCCTCGAGGAAATGAACCTTTATCACACGTTGATTATGCAACCTTTAGCTGCCATATCAATTAGGTTAAGGTTCTCTATGGTCTTATCGTCTATTCCCAAGTCGTCCATAACCGCAGACACGGCTTTTCGAAAAGATTTTGTCGGCACAGTGGAAACCAGGGTACCACGGGCCGGCCTGCCAGGGCCCACAAGATTCTTTGGATGATTTTCGCTAAGGACCAGGCTCTCCAAGCCTAGCGAGCTCCGCGAGGATTCTTCCCCTCGCGAAGGGTTTTTCTCCTCGCCAAGGATTCTCCCCCTTGGCGAGGGATCGCTCCTCAACAAGGCATCTCCGACGCCGCCCGCAATTCTGCTAAGGACCAAGTTGAAAGGCTCGGCGAGGCTTTTTCGCCTCGCGAAGCGCCTTCCTCGTGAAGCAATCTCTGCCCCCGCGGCAGAGCGCACATGGGCTTTGCGCCGTGTGCAGAGTGACGCGCGTGCCTACGCGCGATGACGACGACGCCGCAGTTGCCGTTTCCATGTATAAAGCAGTCAACAAAGCGGAGCCAAGCAAAGCGGACAACGAGTATTGCCTCTTTGGTGATAAGGGGACAGTCTGCAGCTACGCTCCAAGGACGACGTCACCGTGGGTCACCTCCCACCTCGGCAAGCGCCAGCCCGCTGTCCAGCTGGTCGGTGCCCCTTTTCAGCTTTGGTGACGCCGTTCCCCTGCCGTGGACCGCGTCCACGGGCTTTACCTTTATGGTGGACTTCACCTTTACGGTGCACCGCGCCTCCTCCTTCGTCGCCATGTGGTAACCCTTCCCGCCCAAATGTTTGGGCAGAAGAGGTCCAGGACGCCTATAAAAGGAGGAGGAGCACGCCTAAGCAAAGGGTTCGACTCTTCACTAGGTTCGGTCCAAGAATCCTGAGCCCAAACCCTAGATCTGAAGAATAGCTAGTAGCCATAGCCAGACACCTCGAGCTCGACAAGCTCTCCTTGTACTGTGAACTCTCCAAGCAGTGCAATACACCAGAGCAGGACGTAGGGGTTTTACCTCCACAAGAGGGCCCTGAACCTGGGTAAGACCGAGAGTTCCCTTTCTGCAGTGCTGTCCCGCAGCGAGTCCGACGAGCACCGTCGCCGGAGCACGTTGAGGGTTGTTTGATTTCGTGTTCAGCCCCTTACTCGATCCTTCTCGAGACACCCCCAGTTCCTGGGACAGTTCTCCGACATTTGGCGCGCCAGGTAGGGGGCTGAGGCGCGTCTTCATCCTCGACACAGCCATGGCCGGTTCTCGTGCCGAACGTCTCGCTCGCCGGACGGCTAGCGCCGCCACCGCTCCCGCAGGCCGCCCGCGCGGCCGCCCGCGTGGGAGCTCTGCTCCGGAGCACCGCGTCGACCCCGAGCCCCGCGTCGAGCACCCGGACGACGACGACGTCGACCACGCTGAGGATGACCTCGGCGAAGAGGAGGCCTCCTCCCTGCCTCTGTCGTGGGACCGTGCTGCCTCCTCGCTGGGCCGCCCTGCGCCCAGCCCGGCGACTGCGCTCCTCATGGCGCAGGAGCTGTTGCAGTACCGCCCCACGCCGGCGGCTCAGGAGGCCTGGCTCAACCGCGTTGCCGAGCTCATCGGCGCCACTCGCGCCGCGGCACCCGTGCCGTCTCGTTCCTTGGTTCCGTCTGCACTCGTGGGGACGTGGCACACGGCGCACCTCCCGCGCCTCCTCGTCAGCCCGCGCCCGCTCCAGCTCCACCGGTTCCACCGCAACCTGCTCCAGCGGGGGCTCCTCCTCGCGACGGCCGCGCTGCATCGCACGCGTCGTCGCCACATGACTGCCAAATCGTGCAGCGAGCCCCTGAGGACGCACGCGTGAGCATCGAGCGCGGGCAGGAACACCGCAACCGCGCCGTCCAGGACGTCGCCACCGCTGGGCGCCACCTCCGCGCCACCCTCGCCAACGGCACGGTCACCTACGGCACGACGGCCGCGTTCACTCGCAGCCTCCGTCGCGTCGTCTGGCCGGTCAAGTTCAGGCCGGACCTCCCTCCGCGCTACGACGGCAAGAACAACCCCCTGGAGTTCCAGCAGCTCTACTCTCTGGCCATCCAGGCCGCGGGGGCGACGACAAGGTCATGGCGAACTGGTTCCCCATGGCCCTCAAGGACTCTGCGTCCTCATGGCTCACCAACCTCCCCGCCGAGTCCATCAACACCTGGGAGGAGCTCTGCCGGTTCTTCGTCGCCAACTTCAAGGGCACGTACGAGCGCGGCCTCACCTACAACGACCTCCGCGCCGTGCGTCAGAAGCCCGGCGAGACCCTCCGTAAGTACATCCAGCACTTCAGCCAAGTGCGCAACAAGATCCCCAACGCCACCGACACACAGGTCATCTCGGTTTTCCAGGCTGGGGTCACAGATGTGTGGATGCTCGAGAAGCTTGGCATCCACGACAACATTACCACCGTCGTCAAGCTTTTCGACCTGGCAGGACAAGTGCGCCAAGGCTGAAGAGGGCCGCTTGTTCGTCAAGAACGAGCCAGGGGACCCCACCGAGGGGTCCAAGAAGAAGAAATCCTCCAAGAAGCGCAAGACTACTGCGATCCTCGCGGCAGAGCCCGACGCCAAGCAGCCTCGCCAAGCTGCCACTCCAGCCGCAGGACCTGAGAAGAAGGATGATCGTCCCTTCTGCATCTACCACAACAGGCACTCTCACGCCACCGAGGACTGCTTCGACATCAAGAGACTTCGCGAGGCTCGCGAGGCTCGCGAGGCAAACGGAGGCCGCGGAGGCCGCGGCGGAGGCCGCGGCGGCCACGGGGGCGACGCTGGAACAACAACTACAACAACAACTACCAGCAGAACCCTCAGGCCAATGCTGCCCAGCCCGCGAACGACAACCTGCCTGCCGAGGCTGACGAGGGCTACCAGATGCCTCGTGGAGCCGCTTGCATCCTTGGCGGGGCTCAGGCCCCTCGCTCCAACCGCCACTTCAAGCAACTCGCTCGCGAGGTCGCAGCAGCCCTCCCTGGAGTCGAGGCCTCCAGGCCCCTCAAGTGGTCCCAGTGCCCCATTACATTCGACTCCGGCGACCACCCCAAGTCTACTTCAACCGTTGGCACCATCCCGCTGGTCTGCACCCCCACAATCAACAACATCACCGTCTCTAAGACGCTCATTGATGGGGGTGCTGGCCTCAACGTCATCTCCGTCGAGACATTCGAGAAGCTGCAGGTGACCTACGAGCGGCTCATGCCCTACCAGGCCCTTCTCGGGAGTGACAGAGGGTCTCACTACCCCTTTGGGGCAGGTGAGGCTCGCCGTCACTTTCGGCACCAAGGCCAACTACCGCACCGAGCTGATCGATTTCGACGTCGTGCACATCGGCCTGCCCTACAACGCCATACTCGGCTACCCCGCCCTCGCCAAATTCATGGCGGTGACCCACCACGCCTACAACCTCGTCAAGCTCCCTGGCTCGGGTGGCACCATTGTCATCCGCGGCGCGGTCTCGGACGCCCTGTACGCTGCGCAAGCGGCCTACAAGGCTGCCGCGGTGGCGTCACCCGCTGACGAAGACGAGGAACCCCTCCCGAGGCCCCCCGCGAAGAAGAAGCAGCTGTTCTCCCAGGAGAAGGCTGCGACAAAGCAAGTGTCTCTGGAGGCAAGCGGCTCGGGGGCTTGTGTCACCATCGGCGCCAACCTACCTCCCAAATAGGAAAGCGCGCTCGTCGCCTTCCTCAGGGCAAAACCCTGACATGTTCGCCCGGATACCGTCCGATGTGTCCAGAGAAGCAAGGCTTCATCATCGAAGGGAAAAACCTCTGGCCACGCCAGTGTAACAAACCTCTATTTCAGGTCATTCTGAACCTTTGCGCATCGCGCCAAGCATATTTTGTTACTTCGGCAAGATCTACCGTTGTTTACTTTCCTCTCTCGCTCGTATGATCCCTCATGCGTATCTCGCGAGCGGGGGCTAGCAGGGTGCCATGCCACGGGAGCATCCCGGCAGCACCTAAAACCCAAGGGATCCGAGCTCTGAACTGGCGGGTCAGCTCTCATGCATGTCAACTCCCAAGGAGCTCTGAACTCATGGGTCAGCTCCCGCGCACGTCAACTCACCAAGGATCACCAAAACCTTGGTGCCTGTTTCTCCTCGCGAGACACACATGAAGGAACCTACGAGCACCATAAGATTTTTAGCTATCTATTGCTTGTGGGTATGCCTATCTCTCCAAGTGCAGGAAAACAGGCTCTCCAAGCCTCAGGCAACGTCAAAGCGAAAACATCTCGCCAGGGAACCAACACCCTCTCCAAGGCAGAATGCCTCGCTAAGCTAAGTACAAAGACTTGGTCGAAATTTCCTCTCGTTGGTTTTTGCCCCTTGAGTCTCTTTTCTCTCTCCTACGCCTCATGGGCTGCTTGCACGTCAAAGGGGAGCCCCAAGCATCGCGCTTCGAGGAGCTCTTACTTCTTGAGGCCTCACACACCCCCCGGCCTTGTGGAGCCATGACTCTCACATACCGAAGCGGCGGTGGTGTAGCGCTAAGAGAGGGTCCTAAGACGTAGAGCGAAAAAGACATGAGGAGTAAAGACAAAGGCTTCCCGAGGGACATTCACAAGCACGCTCCAATATAACTTAACAAGTTCTTACAAAGTTTACAATCAAAATGGCTAAGATAAATGTGCCCTCTGCGCGTCCAGCTGCAGGCAAGGAGCTCAAGCCGTCACGCCTCCTGAGGTGCCTGCCTGGTACACGACGGTTTCCGCCTCTTCCAGGGCATCCCCGTCGTCGCCTTCGATCACTACTTGGTCGAATTTCTTGGCGAACGCGATGGCGGCCAGCGTGGCGGTCTCACGCGCCTTGTCGCTGATGGCGCGCAGCGGCGCTATTACGTCCTCAAGATCAAGTGAGGGCTGGAGCCTCACGAGGTTGCTGAAGACGTTGGTGACGGCGACGACAAGGAGGTCGCGACTCTCCTCCACGACGCGCTTGTCAAAGCTCTTCGCGACCCCTTCAAGCTTTCCGAGGAATTGCTCGAAGAAATGCGAATACGAGGTTTCGTCATCGGTCGCCGCGGAGAAGTAGGGGACGTCGATCCTCAGATCTCTCCCGACCGCGCGCACGCGGCTCACCAAGCTCTGGAGAATGCTCTGGCGCTGGCGCGTCATGAACCGGTCGACCTGGCGCTGGTCCCGTGCCTGCTCCGCCAGAGCCGCGACCGGCCCCGCCTGCTGCCGGAGCTCGTCCAGGTCCCTCTCCAAGGCGAAGGCGTTTCCCTCAGCGCGCGCCTGAGCCTCCTAAGAGACCTCGAGGCAAGGGGTCAACCGCTTCTCCTCCTGCTCAAGCTCCTTGATGCGCTTCTCGAGCTCCTTGCGCTTGGTCTTGAGGCGGTCCTCGTGCTTCGCGACCTTCTCGTCATACTCTTTGGAGAGGCTTTCGCGGACGAGTTTGACCTTGAGGTCAGCCTCTTCTTGGAGCCTCTTCTGCTCCGCTGCGAGGTTGGCCTCGTCGGCGGCCACCCGACCCTCATGCTCCTCCAGCTGCCCCTCGCGGGTGGCCTGGTCCTTCTCGAGCAGCTGGACCTGCTCCTCGCGCCTGAGCAGCTCTTTCTCCCCGAGGGAGAGCTCCTCCTCACGCCGCACCTGCTCCGCCTCGCGGGGCACCAGCTGTCCCTCGCGAGCATCAAGCAGCTCGCGGAGCTCCTTCAGGCTGGCCCGGGTGCTCTCGGAGTCGGCAGCAAACTTCTGCTCCGTAGCCGCCAGCTCCTGGTGCTTGGTGGTGGTTTCCTCCTCGAGTGCCTCCCTGGCGGCGTCGAGCTCGTCCATCACCTCCTGCGCCTCCCGCTTGACGCTGTCGCGGGTCTCTTTGGCGAAGCGGATCGCTTCCTCGCGCGCCGCCTTTGCCGCCGCGTCCTGCCGGCGGCACATCTCCACCCTCTCGTGGAGAAGAATCCAGGCTTCGCCGAGCCTTGCCCTTTCCTCTGCCAGGGCGTCTTCTTCCTTGGCGAGCTGCTCCTCCAGCCCGTCGAGCGCTCGCCGCGCCCGGTTGAGGATGATCCGGCGATGGGCTGCTTGACGCTGCGGCGCTTGCAGCGCCAAGGAGACTCCCACGCTGCCGTTGGGTGCAGTCCCCTCGATCCTCGTTGAGGCGCCCGGGTCCTGCCTCGGACCCACGACCGCCTCTGGTGCGATCCGGGGGCTTGTGGGGGCGCCTTCTTCGGCGCTCGCCTCGGTCGCCCTCTGGGGGCTGGGCGCCCTCTCGCGCTCAGCTTCAGCGCCAGTGGGCTCCGGCGTCGCCACCGCCTCCTGCTCCTCAGGGGTGCCTCTGGCCCCCTCTGCAACGACCGCGTCCGCCGCGTCCTCGGGCGCGTCAGCCCTTCTCGAGGAGGCCTCCTCCTCTGGAGGCGGCTCCACGACGATGTCTTCGTCCACCCTCTCCTCCTCCGTCTCCTGCTGGACGGGAGGGGTTGTCGCCCTGGTTGGCGACGGCGGCGTTGCCTCCGCCCTCGCCTCTCCTGCGCGATGCTCCGTCGCTGGAGGAGACGCCGCCCTGGTTGGCGACGGCGCCGCCTCTACGGTCTCCTCCTCCACGCGGTGCTCGACCACGGGAGGATTAACTGCCTGCTGCGGCTCGCCAGCCGCCGGCGTCTCCGCGACGACGCTGGTGGTCTCTCCAGCCTGGCCGAGCCGCCGCCTCTTTGGCTCCGCAGGCTGCCTGGAAGGAAGCCAAGTTGGAGATCCATAAAGGAAGCTTTCTCAGACAAAGTGTCGAGGGAAAAGGAAAGATCAAAGACTTACTCGCCGGCCATCACCCACACCCTCTTCTTCGCCTTGGGTGGCTGGGTGTGGCTTGCTCCGGCCTCCTCCCGGGCCGTTCCTGTCTCCGCGCGAGGGATGTCTCTCGCGGTTGCGGCCCTCCTGTCGTGGGCGGCCTTGGAGCGGGGTTCGCAACGCCCTCTTCCGCCGCCGCTCGTCTCCTCCTCCTCTTCGGCGCGCTGGGAGCGGACGACGCGGAAGGCATCCTCCTCGTCGTCGGAGGAGAGCTCCTGGAGGTCCACCTCGGCGTGGGCGCTCCTGGAGGAGCCGATACCCTCACCAACGGGGTCAGCGCCCCTCGAAGCCTCGTCCTCGCCGAGGGGGTCCTCGCTTCTCGAGGCCTCCTCCTCGGCGGACTCTTCAGCCTCCTCAGCCCCCGGAGCCTCATCCATGTACTCCGGCTCCGCCGCCCACGGGTTAGGGCGAGGCCCGCGGTGCCCCGCGGGCACAATTCCCCACTCGTCGAATGTGGGCATGTGCGCGCGCTGCTCCTCGATGCTTTCCTCGGCGAAGCAGATGAGCGGCTTGGCCGCCTCCTTCTTGGCGGGCGGGATCTCCGGCGACGTGAAGAGAACGCCCATGATCTGGCGTAGCACCTCAGGCGCGAAGCCGTCCCTGCTTAGCCGCATTGCGTCCTTCTTGCCGTCGTATTGCCACACCGGCTCGGCGTGCTGTTGGAGGGGGGCGATGCGGCGCCTGGTGAAGTCCCTTGCCACCATCTGGCCGGTGACCCCTGCCTCGCGGATGCGTCGAATATACTCGTACACCACGTCAAGCCTCGAGCCCCTGAAGTCCGCGCTCGCCCAGCGCGCCCACTTCCTCGGGGGCCCCTCAGGCACCTCCAGGAGAGGGTAAGTGGCCTTGGCGTCGACGAAGAGCCACTTCTCGCGGAACTTGTCCACCTTCTTCGTCACCTTGGTGATGGCGTCCTCACCGCACCAGGCGATGGGGATGTAGTTCTCGCTCCTGGCGTCGGCGATGCGGAAGGAGACGCACCCAAGCCGCTCGCCCTTGGCGGAGTTCCGAAGAGAGTAGAAGCTGCGGAAGAGCGCCACCGAGGGACGGATGCCGAGGTAGGCCTCGCAGAAGTGGGCGAAGATGGCGAGGATGAGGATGGAATTGGGATGAAGATGGAGCAGTTGGATCTGGTACACCTCCAAGATCGCCAAGAGGAAGTCGGAGAATGGTGGCACCAGGCCGGCGTAGAGAGTATGGAGGAAGATGGGGTAGAAGGCCTCGGTGAGTCTGCTACTGGCCGGCCTCATTTCGGTGGCGCCGTGCTCGTTGGTTCGCGCCGCCGCCAGGTGGCGCACCGTCGCTATCGTCGCCGCGGTGACACGCGTCCGCGGCAGTGCTCCCTCGAGAGCAGCGGCGCGCGCCATCGCCGCGGACGTGCCCGCCTGCGCCGTGGCCTTGCCCTTCGGGTCGGTGGCTGCTTTCTTGGGTGCCATCGGTCGCCGGAGAAGAAGAAGAGGACTCTGGAGTTGGAGCGCTCTGGAGAGGTTGGAGGCGTGGGGAGAAATGTGCGGAGGAGTTATGGGAGAAGTAACGGGCGCTGCCTGCGCACCCAGGCTTTATTGACCGGCTCCCGAGTCGTGGCGGGCCCTGCCACGTCGCCTGTTGGAGCCGAGGAGGTCGTGGCCGCGGGTGCAACCGCTGCGTGCCACGTGTCGCGGCCCTGTCAGGCATCTTTGACCCCTCGACGCTTCGCCTTCGTCATGGGCCTCGGCGTGCCCGTCACGGGCCCGGGGGCTACTGTCGGCACAGTGGAAACCAGGGTACCACGGGCCGGCCTGCCAGGGCCCACAAGATTCTTTGGATGATTTTCGCTAAGGACCAGGCTCTCCAAGCCTGGCGAGCTCCGCGAGGATTCTTCCCCTCGCGAAGGGTTTTTCTCCTCGCCAAGGATTCTCCCCCTTGGCGAGGGATCGCTCCTCGACAAGGCGTCTCCGACGCCGCCCGCAATTCTGCTAAGGACCAACTTGAAAGGCTCGGCGAGGCTTTTTCGTCTCGCGAAGCGCCTTCCTCGTGAAGCAATCTCTGCCCCCACGGCAGAGCGCACATGGGCTCTGCGCCGTGTGCAGAGTGACGCGCGTGCCTACGCGCCATGACGATGACGCCGCAGTTGCCGTTTCCATGTATAAAGCAGTCAACAAAGCGGAGCCAAGCAAAACGGACAACGAGTATTGCCTCTTGGTGATAAGGGACAGTCTGCAGCTACGCTCCATGGACGACGTCACCGTGGGTCACCTCCCACCTTGGCAAGCGCCAGCCCGCTGTCCAGCTGGTCGGTGCCCCTTTTCAGCTTTGGTGACGCCGTTCCCTGCCGTGGACCGCGTCCACGGGCTTTACCTTTATGGTGGACTTCACCTTTACGGTGCACCGCGCCTCCTCCTTCGTCGCCATGTGGTAACCCTTCCCGCCCAAATGTTTGGGCAGAAGAGGTCCAGGACGCCTATAAAAGGAGGAGGAGCACGCCTAAGCAAAGGGTTCGACTCTTCACTAGGTTCGGTCCAAGAATCCTGAGCCCAAACCCTAGATCTGAAGAATAGCTAGTAGCCATAGCCAGACACCTCGAGCTCGACAAGCTCTCCTTGTACTGTGAACTCTCCAAGCAGTGCAATACACCAGAGCAGGACGTAGGGGTTTTACCTCCACAAGAGGGCCCTGAACCTGGGTAAGACCGAGAGTTCCCTTTCTGCAGTGCTGTCCCGCAGCGAGTCCGACGAGCACCGTCGCCGGAGCACGTTGAGGGTTGTTTGATTCCGTGTTCAGCCCCTTACTCGATCCTTCTCGAGACACCCCCAGTTCCTGGGACAGTTCTCCGACAGATTTACCCTACAGGGGTGTACTAATTTACCCATCGGTACCGTACGGCTCACCTGATTGGCCCTCTTCCGGGGAAGGCCGGCGAGTGGGCGCGGTTAGACTTTTACATTGCATGAGGCTTACTCAAGGACCATCAGTGTGCCGAAGGACAGGTTCAACACCTCCAACGCCCTGCCCCGCGGCCACATCCTAAACACCACCATCCTCGTTCCTTTTCCACCCACACACTCACGCGCAAATGGAAATGGCAAACTAGAGGACCCTTGACAAGCCCCTCACAACTTATTCGGTCACAGGGGATTCCATATGTCCCCACCTTTGGAAGCACGCTCAGTCTTAGTTCAAGAGGTAAAGAACTCGCACCTAGGGGCAAGAGTGAGGCAAAACACCATCCCCGATGGCAACTCACCCAAGCCTTTTAGCATTTTAAATATACACCACAAGTAACCATCATGTCCTAACATTCCATCATCAATCATCAATATGCCATTAAACAACGGACATAACTAGTAATTCGACTAAGCATGGCTAAGCATAGCTAAGCATAGAAACAGCAATTATAATTTGTATCCGGCCAACACATCCACCCTAAAGTTCATAGGAGGGGAAGCATGTGATGGTTCAGGGGATAAACATGCATTCATAGGATACTATACATCTTGATCAAAAAATTGACATTGGAATCGCATGCAATAGTATGGTGGATAAAATAAGTTTATAAATCATTTGGATTCTAGATGCCAAGAAGGTTAGGTTATCTCTTGCCTTGCTACCGGGGCGCGTAGTACGGTTCATTGGGGTAGGTAGAGAGACCCTCGACTCCGGAATCCATCGATACCCAAAAATAATACAAAAGAACAAATAAATCACACGAACACAAGGTGCAATGCTCAATCACATGATGACATGTCAAATTGATGCAAAGATACCATCATATAAATTGAATAACAAAATTAAATGGGGAGCCCAATAATTATTGCAATTATTTGGAAACAACCCCATATTTATCTTAGTGACCACATTCTTTATAAATTATTAAATTATTAGAGAAGTGGCTCAAATATGCATGAACATGACATGAATGGTTAGGGTTTGCCCTTCCGATCATTTTGGTACTTTATTTGTAATTTTCGGAGCACCGATGAATAAATAGCAAATTAAGTAATTAAAGGAATTTAATTCTTTTAAACCAATTATGAATACCATCAAATAAATATTTGTGATCATGATGTGTAGCATGGTTTGATTGAGTTTGAAGTGTTGATCACATTGATATCTTATTCATAATTTTTGGATTAATATTTAATAAGTTATGAATTTTCCTAATTTGGTATTATTTAACCCATTTTAGGAATTATTAAATAAACAACAAGATTATAACTTCAAAAGACAAATACAATTATTCTATCTTGTAGAGTTTATTTTTCTAAACATTTTGAAATTTGGTTTGTCAAATTTGAACCAATATTCAATTTGTTATTAATTATTTAAATTTGTTTCAAATTTCAAAAAAAAGGAAAGGGATTTCCCTGGCAGGCCGGCCTCAAGCCGGCCAGGCCGGGCTGTAGGCCGGGCACCAGCCCGAGAGGTCCGGCCTTTGGCCAGCCCAGTCCGGGCGAGGAGGCCGGGCACCCTCCCGAGCCTGCCGGCCTTTAGGCCGGCCCATGCCGGGGCTGCAGGCCGGGCGAGCACGCACGCACGCGGCCAGTCAAATGCCGCGACCGTCGCGTGCCGGCGCGGTGACCACGGCACGGTGGTGCCCCGATTGCAGCGAGCGAGGGTGCGAGGGTGCGAGCGGAGGGGCGCATGGGACGCGGCGCACTTCGGCGTGCTAGAAACGGGCGGCTCCGACAGGTGGTGGTCGCCGGAGCGACGGGCCGGACGGCGACAGGCGGCGGCCGGCGTCGGCCTTCGGTGCTAGGACGAACGAGAGGGAGAGGGAGAGCACAAAGAGGCCAGGGAGCACCGCGAGCTCACCCTGAGTGTGTTGGAGTGGTCGACAGAGGCTGGGGAGGGCGAACGTAGACGAGCGCATGCTCGGCATGCCGCGACCGGAGCGGAAGGGAACGGCCCGGCGGGGTCGATTGTGGCGACCCCGGGCCGATTCCTGCGGCGGGGAGGTGCAGCTCGGCGAGGCGGAGACGACGGCGCGCTTGGACTGGTCCCGGGAGGCTCGGAGCGATGGCGAGCTCGACAATGGCGGCGCCGGCCATAAGCAGGTTTAGGGTTTCGGGGGGGGGGGGGGGGGGGGGAAGCAGAGAGGGAGAAGATGAGACAGGGCAGAGCAAGAGAGGGAGCAGAGGCGCATCGGGGGCCTCATCACACAGCAGGGGCAGCAGCCACGCGGGGAGGGGCAGGTGAGCGGCATGGCGCCAGTGGCGGATGCGGCATGGCTACAGGGGAGAAGAAAAGAAAAGACAGAAACCCCTGGCTCCATTTTATATAATTGCAAAAAGGTCCAGGAGCTGTTTAGTGCAATTAAGTAAGGCCCTAAACCAATTTTATAAAATCTACAAAATTCATGTGGGCTCCACTTAACATTTAGCACCTCCACAAAAATTTGGATTTCAAAATAAAAAGTTTTGAGTCACACTTGTTCACAGGATTTGATTGTAGTTATTTTTGATAACTTTCCAAATATATTTATTTGGAGTATTTAAGCATTTCCAAAAATAATGAAAATATTCATGGAGGCTCCTAATATAGTAATGAAGCTCCCCATGATTTTATTTTGAATTTTTGGAAAGTTTAACTTGGTTTCCAAAGATAGAATTTGAATCGAACCAAATTGAATTCTCAATTTTCCTTGCTTATCAATAATTGGATCTTGATAGATTGTTATAATAATTAAACTTGAAACTTCCTGAACAATTTGGAAGTTCAAATTAATTTGGTTTCAACAATTTGAGCAATTTATTTGGTTTGAAATTTTTTGGAAGGGTTTTGCTTCCTTTGTTTTAGATTTCCAAATGTTGCTTTATTTAAAATTAGCAATTTAAATATGTATGCCATGATGCAAGGCAAAACAAAAAGTGAAAATTTGGCCCATATTTTAGGGTACCAAACTGGGGCTGTTACATGAGAAGGGGAGAGAGTGAGCAGGTGGGCGTCGGGGTCCTCATCCACGGGGAGCAGGCAGCGTGCGGCCGAGCAGCCGGCATGGCGGCATGGCGCCAGGGAGGCCACTGTGGCGACAACGTCGATGACCCTTTTGACAAAAACCCCATGGCTCCTTTTTCTTATTTTCTTTAACTTTAAAAACTAGCAGGCTTTGACTAATTAATTGGGACAGTTAAATAATTCATAAAATTATGAAAATATTCAGGGAGGATCCTCATAAAGTAATGAAGCTCCCCATATTTTTCTTTTGAATTTTTGAGCAGTTTGACATGGTTTCAAAATTCAATATTGATTTGAACTAATTTTGAATTCTCAATTTTTATTTCTTTGCTTGTCAAGAATTTGCTTTTGACACATATTTATAAAATGTATTCTTGGAACTTCCTAGACAATTTGAAAGTTCAAAATAATTTGTTTGCCAATTTGAGCAATGCATTTGGTTTGGATATTTGGGAAGGGTTTTGCTTCCCTTTTAATTGTTTTCCAATTGTTGCTTGTTAAACTTTAGCAATTTAAATATATGCCATGATGCAAGATGACATTGCAAAAGTGAAAATTTGGTTCAAATTTTACAGTACCAAACTGGGGCTGTTACACGTTTTGTGCTGCTGCGTCGTTTAGTACTCATCGACGGAGCATGCTTCCGCTTATTGTCCTTAGCGGGCAAAGGCGGCGGCGAAGACGGACGACCCAAGTCCGGCGGCGGAGATCGAGATGGACTTGCGCTTTGGTGGTCGTAGTCATGGGGTGGGATTCTTGGAGGTGATGGAGGTAAAGGTGACCTGCGACGACTCGGAGGCGGTGTTGGCCTTGGCGCCGAGCCTGGAAGCTTGATGTTGTTCTTGTCCCATAGAATGATACCACCCAGTACTTCTCCGAGTGTCCTCTCACTTTCAGGTCCAGGGATGTCAAGCTCCATTGAGTCAAACCCCATTACGATTTCATCCACCCCGACTTTAGCATAGCCAGCTGGAATCTCACGGCCATGCCAGCATGTGTCAGGTGAACAAGGTAAAGCACATCCGACCGCCACCTTCAGGGATATGTTCTTCACCTTCTGATGGAGCTCACAAGATATCTGCTCCTTGATTCCATCCACGGGGTAGCCGGGACCGCCATCTATCATCCGTGCATCGTCAGACGGGACCTCCGATTCAGCCACGTTGCTTATCCGCTGAGATGGGCCGGCGGTAATATCGAGTGCACGATCTTGCAGACGCACTCCTCTAAGTTCGTCAATCTGCTGCTACTGCTTGTCAATTCTTCCTAGCAACTGGTTGAACCTGTCTCCCTCCTCCTCCTCCCATCGCTGCTTTGCTCTCGATCGTCTTCTATAAGTATCTTTGTCTTTGGGAAACCCAATCTCCCACGTAAAACTAGGGCCAAGGCCTCGTACTTGTCCTCCTTTTTCGTCATTCCCGAGGACCTTTATCAGCAAGTCTTTCTCTCTATCGGGAATGAACTTTGTTTTCCCCTCTTTAATTTCTTTCACCACTTTCAGCCATTTCTCCCTAGGTATCCTAATCCCGTCACTGCAAACAAGGTCCCCTGTCTTATCGTCATACTCACTCCCATGCCCAAGGAACCAATTTCTTGCCCTCAATTCCCATTCTTTGCGAATTGGTTCTGGAATGATCCCTTTAGCAAGCAGCTCTTCCTCTTTTTTATCCCACTTTGGCATGGCAGTCGCATAGCCCCCTGTCCCGAGGCGATGGTGATATTTCTTTTTCGCAGCATTTGTCTTGTTTTGTTTTGACTTTTTCTTTGCATCTTCTGACTGCTTGTACTTCACAAATGCATACCAGTAAGCCTTCTGCTTCGCTAGATAGCCTTCGAATATTGGAGCAGTCTTGTTCTTCTGATACTCTTGCCATAATGTTCTTCCACTGCCGGAATAGTTCGGCCATCTTCTTAAGAGTAAACTGCTTGACTTTGCCCCTCAATGTAGCTGTGTCGGCATCATCCTCATATTCTGGGAGGGTGAAATGTGCCATGAGGTCATTCCAAAGACCATCTTTGTACCTTTCGGCGACATACTCACTATCTTCCACCCCTTTGGGCTTATTCCACTCTCGAACGGTGATCGGGATGCGATCCCTAACCATAACTCCGCATTGTTTTACAAATATCCGTGCAGCCTTTATGGGTTCCTTCGGTTCGCCCAGTGCTGATACCACCGTAATTGTATAATGCGCAGATGCGGCCAACTTTTTGGCCGGGCCTCGTTTGGAACATTTGCTCGATGTGGAGGCCTAAGAGAAGAAACATTCGTCAATTTATATATATACAACTCAATTAATGCATCTACTGATCACCGGACTTCACATATATACCTCGCCGGACTTCGTTAAGGGTCCATCATCGGAGCTATCGCCTTCTCCATCATCAGAGCCGTCGGCTTCTCCCTCATTTCGGTCGACCTCCTCACCCTCACCGGATGGGTTCAGATACATCGAGGGAGATTCGGGTGGATCAGCACCGGGGGCGTTGTGGATTATATCCTCGAGAATTTCTTCTTGTGTTAGGTCTCTGCGGATTGGACTAGGTGGATCCATAGTTTCTCCAAAATGCACACAATATCATTTTCGCATACAATATTGCTACACAAAATTATTTATAACAAAAGTTGCATAATTGTTAAAGTTCAACAAAAAATTTGCTAGAACTAACACTAACATGATTTTTGGCAGTAGCAATTCATCAAACACCTATACAATTAATTTTGCTAGAACTAACACTATTACAATTGATAGAACTAACACTTAATTCTAAAATCTCATAAAATAATTTTGCTAGAACTAACACTTACATAAAATACTTTTGCTATATTAACACTTAATTTTAAAATCTCTAAAATCTCATAAATTAATTTTGCTAGAACTAATCCAAGAAAATTAATCGCCAGTAGTGTTTTGAGAACGTATGAAACGATCCACAGACTCGCAAAAATCTTGTATTCCTTCCTCATCTGATAAGTCTTGGACATGTGAAGCGCGTTCACCATCGACGGTGCTGATGAGCGTGTAAGCAAGGAGACGGATGATGGGGCAGCAACGAAGAAAGGTGGCAAACGCCACCCCTCCGGCCCTGCGTCCAGGCGTGTAGAACGCTTGCAGATCAAGGCGACGGAGGTTGGTGAAGAGGGTATCACCGCCTAGGGTATAAGGCTTAGCCGTCTTCCTCTTGTCGGCGACGATGATGTGCTCGAGATGGACAAGTATCAGCTTCATGGTCTTGACGCTGCTGAAGTTGTTCACAAACTGCCAGAATAGCCGGCACGTTATTTCAGGTCGGTGGTGCTCGCTGTCTTCGCTAAGGAAGTGCAGGTACACATCGGCGATCTCCGTCGCGGGCGGCTCAAGAATGAAGCGCCGGATGAATCCCCTGTACCTGAAGCTCCGCAGCATGGGTGCGTCGAGCTCCATGCCGCCTCGCAATGACGAGCTCTCCCGCCAGTGAAGGTCTTCGAGCACGAGGGTGGTCACCCCGGGACAGCGGATGCGTTTGCATGACCCGTCGAGCTGTACCTCGTGGAGCTGCAGGGTGGTGAGGAGCGGCGCGGCATCGATCATGGCCTGCAGATCCCTGGCCCGCACCTTGCACCGGTGCAGGCGCATCGCCTCGAGCCGCGGGAGCGCGAGCTTCGCCGCCGCCGGCGTGTGTGGCTTCCAGTCGCACGTGCTGACGTCCAGCACGCGAAGGGACTGGAACGGCAGGGAGCCGATGCTGAGATTGGGGACGACAACGGCGTCGACGTGGGAGACGATGACGCGGAGCTCCTCGACGCGGCGACCCGCCGGGCTGGAGAGCACGGCGTCGAGCACTTTGTAGATGGATTCCGGCTGTGGTAGAGGTGGATAGGGATAGTAGTAGGGATAGTAGCACTTGGTCTGTTTTGTCTGTGTCTGTCCTTCCAGGTGGAAACTAAGGCTCCTGATAGGGGCGCGGCGGCTCGCGGCGAGAGCCGCCTCCGCGCCGCGCAGGAACGCGGCGGCGCTGTCCTTGGAACTCTGGCCGCCAGAAGAGTAGGAGAAGGAGTCCAGGTTGACGGCGCCTGAGGAGAGCCAGAGCCAGCGCCATCGCCGGGCGAGCGCGCTCGTGGTGGCGGCCTCCTTGGCAGGCGTGAAGTGGAGGATGCGCCGCAGGAGGTCGTCGTGGAGGTCGGACAGGGGCGCCATCGATCGAGAGGTAATCGTTTTGTTGTGTATACGATCGACTCTACCGCGCGCGGCTCGCAGGTCGCAGCTAGTTATAACCCATCCTAATTCGTAAGGAATACGAATTCTATCCTTAAGTCCAAACTTAGGGATCACGCAACCTGCATGCACGGCCGGGCAACACGTGTTTAGTTTGAGTTATCTTAATTTATAGCTACTAGGGTCAATTTTGCTAGTCACACTTTTTTTTTGAGGGAACTGCTAGTTACACTTAATCTAGTTATGGTGGATTACTTAGGTTAAGTCTGTTGGGGGGTAACGTAGAGGTTTTTTTTTTTTTGTCAAACATAGTACAAATGCACTCACGACATCACACAGCATACGCATATGAGCGCCTCAGAAATACTGCGTCGACGGGTCGGATTTTGAGATTGACAAAGTCACCACTAGCGACTCGCTATCAACGGGGAAATCGGCTCCAACTAAAAATAATATCCCATCCACAAGTTGGCTACTAGCGTTTATATGTTAAGCTAATTTAGTTAATGTTAGAACTTTTAGAAATTTTAGAATGACGATATGCGTTCATATTTTTTTATAAGTTAATAGAATTGTAAGAATATTAAATTTATAGTATAAGAAGAAATTTTAAAATTGTTATACATATTAGAACAGCCATTATATAGAACACATTTTATATACTTTTGAGAGAGTATGTACTCTCAGGAATGTGTTATAGGAAGGTGTCATATTGACACGCGCATTTTGTATCAAGTAGTATTTGTATTCACTGTTTTTGCGTTGGAGAGCCGGAAGCAGTATGTACCAGAAAGGAACTTGAGTGGTGCGCGCTTTTTGCCACGAGGAAGATTGCACTATGAATACCCAATCGCCGGACAAAGCCGCATCTGCCAGCCCACGTTGCACTATCAGGGGATGGGCATGCGCCTTAGAGCTCCTCGACGCGAGGTTAGGGAGCCATGGCATCTGGAACTTTGCTACTTGAGACCACCTCCATCTCCACTTACCTTCTACTAGCCTAAGCTCCCGCAGCCCCGTCGCTACAAAGGATCTAACATCCCGTCCTACGCCCGGCGCTCCCCTACCCTCGCCAGCGCACCAGCACCAGCAGAATGAGCAAACCAAAGAACAAAAGGGGGCATGGAAACCCGCAACACCACACTCAACCTCAGGCATGCACATGAGGAGCAAACCAGGGGTCAGCGAGATTAATTACTACCACCTCCAGGGAAAGTCATCTTGCCGCAAGAAGAACGCACGGGAAGGTGCATCGACCAACAACATGTTGTCAAACCTAGGAGGTAACGTATGGGCCCTTTCACATATACATCACTCTTGACGAGACTGGAAACAGACAACACTTGAAAAGCCGAACACCCTCATCAACCCAGCTTGCTTGTACCTCTATTTCGTTGATTTCTTTGTACAAGCCTTCCGCTTCATGTTATGTTTGTGTGTGGAGGTGTTTCTAAGTTGGTTCAGTAGTTCGTATACAGTGGTTCAGTAGTTCGTATCATAGACTCAACATCACCTACTGGACTTCTTGCACCAGGCCAGGAGAGAGCAGTTTGGGGGATGTTTCCCCAAAGCACGCCTTCCCCTTACGGCCCAAAGACCAAATCCCAGAACTAGAAGCATGGGGCCGACCAAGCCTGCGACACTTCGGCTCCCTGTCGTTGCATCCCCACGGAGCTCTCTCGATGGCGCTGAGTCAGCCAGAACGGACCACTCTCGCCAGGGAGATCATGTTTTACAACTTGAGCAAATCCAAAAAAAATCTGACAGCGGCTCTATGCTACGCGCATAGGTAGATCCCCTGGGTGTTCCCACGAATGCATGTCTTGTCAATGGTCACGGCGCAGCAGAGGGCTCTGTAGATGAGGCCCGTGATCCCCCGACGAGTCAGAAGATGTTCCCGAAGCTCATCACCAATCTTGCCGGACAGCTCTGAGAGGAGGAGGACGCGGACAGTGGCCTCGTTGCTGCCCCGATGTGTCGCTTGGGAAGTGGCGTCATTTACGCGCGCGTACCGGCCTTTTGCACGGCGTTCCTAAGGCCGGAGAACAAACCGCCGTTTGTGTGTATGACAAGTGGAACCGACCTGTCGAAGGCGATGTTCGGGCATTGTCTGGCACCCCCTAGCAGGCCCCCAAATTTGGAGACCCATTTCGGGGATGCCAGATAGAAATTGGGTTAGATCAGTGCAGGGGTGCCGATGTGGCCATTTTTTTATGCTCGGCACCCCACCGGGTCTTTAGGGGGGTGCTTTGGAGGGGCGGTGGTGGATATGCTCTTATGTTACGATATCATAGTACGTAAAACTGTAGATATTAATAGAAAGTAAATCTTATAAATATATTTGTACTGAGATTTAAAAATAAATAAGTATGATGTGATTATGATACCACTATGTGATACTATACATTTTATAGGTAGATCATATACATGATACCAATATATAATACTCCCCACTAGACTTGACTCGGGTACAAGAAGTTTGTGTCACTTGTTACACGCACGTAGAGAGAGATCAGCTAATGAGATTCATGAATACCATTGACAAAAAATTTCGAATTTCCAATGCTCGCCTTCACCAGTGACATCGATCAGACAGCATGTGCCTTCACAAAGTATAAGGTGTACGACTGATTTTAGATCGATCAAGGTTTACAACTTGGGCAAATCCCCAGAAAACAAACTAATTAACCCGACGGTTGCCGGCTCTACGCGCATAGGTAGCACGGAACCCCGGCACATGTTTGGGTCTGATCGATGCCCTGGGCGTTCCCACGAACGCACGTCTTGTCGGCGGTGACGGCGCAGCGGCGGGCTCCGTAGACGAGGCCCACGATCCCCACGACGAGCCAGAAGATGTCCCAGAACCTCGCTCGAATCTTGCCGGAGCGCGACGAGAGGTGGACGACGAGGATGGTGGCCGAGACGGCGAGGATCGTGCAGTTCCACAGGGCTACGCACCATCTCGTCGAGCACTTGCTCGAGTCGTCGGCTTCCGCGGCCGCCACGTCCATGTCGCCCGCCAGGACGCCGCCGCCGGGGTTGGGGTTCTCCACGTCGGCCATGTCCATTGCGTCCAGCTCGGTTCCCGAACGTCAACGCGACGTTCTGTTTCAAGCTTGCCTTCAAATAAACCATGGAGGCCGGCCATTAAAAGGACATTTTTCTTCCCTCCTAATTCTTTCCTTCTTTTTTGTTTCCTTAATTCTTCTTTCCTTCTTTTACTACTTCCTTATTAGATCTGATTGCGTCCAACTTTTATTGGTCAGTTAATTCTTACTACTAGCTATTGTATCTAAAGTCGAGCAATTGTATATCTTATCGGTTTTGTTATTTCTCACTCGAGTGAGTATTAAGTTAGATCTCACTCAACTCTAATCCCGTTAGATTTGTATCGTGATTCATGCGGTATGTTATTTATGTATCTATTTTTTTTCCAGTTGCACATGGGTTGCACATAGTTGCAACTGAGATTTCTCAGTTGCCCATGGATTGTACATGAGTTGCATATGCAACTGGATGACATCATCTGAGTGAGAATTAGCTTAATTCTCACTCGATAGAGCTCTAGTTGCTCCCCTTATCTTATTATCCAACTATGTCAAAAATAGAAGTTCATCTGAAAATCAGGATTTCTCTGTGGTAGACGATGTTGAACGAGTTGTTAGGTTCGGTTGTCACCGGGTTGTTATAGATTATCTCTTGTAACCCAAGTTAGCTACTTGTCATACCGATGTGGACCATGATTTTTCTGTTGTAATAACAGTGTTGTATGACCTGGTCAATAGGTATAAAAACATAGGCCGCGTCTAGCTAGCGATCAGTTGCTCGTTCGGACGAAACAGCGATCTTACCGCTTCAGCAAAAAGTGATCTGGTCTGGCATCGGTACACCGTACGCATTTAATTCCACCGTGGAAAACTTAAAAAGTCATAGCTCCTAGCTCATGTGTCGGAATGGCGATCCGTTTTCACCCTTGGGTCTCTCGCGACGAGTTCTTCAAAACTAAATCTCATTTATATATGTTTCGACAATTTTTTTTGAAAAGCAACCCTAGTGTTTTAGGTCAGCAACTTGTCGGTAGTGCCAGCAACTTGTCAGTTGCTTACAATTGTATTTTGTAGTCAACTTATTTTTCGAGATACTCAACCCAACAACGATAGTAAGCAACTTCATACTACTGAGGCAATCAACTTTATACTACTAGTTGCCTATCATAGTTTCTTAAACCGCATGCAAGTTGGTTTTTAAGGTCGACAACTTAGTAGCGACAATGTGTAACTTCATAGTACTGTAAAGAAATAAACAATATCAATAACTTAGCATCAACGATAGGCAACACTGCGACAACAATGGCCAACTTCAGAATCCATCCCAAAAATTGGGTTGTTTTTGGTCCAGGTATTTTTTATGGGAACTGTCAGCAACTCATCTATAGAATGTCTGCAATTAATGTCTATACTGCAGCAACTCATCTTGTTCTACGCTGACCGGCTAAACTCATCTATGGGGAGGAACTCATCTACATAATACCTGCAAGGAATGTCAGTACTGCCAGCAACGAATGTCAGTACTGCTAGCAACTTTGGTATGGCGCGAAGCAACTTTGGTGTGCGTTGAGGCAACTTCATACCGTTGGTAAGCAATTTTGTGTGTGATGAGGCAACTTTAGAACAACGGTAAACAACTCCACAACAACGATGAAAAACAATTTTGGTGCAGGCGAAACAACTTTGGTGTGCGATGAGCAACTTCAGAACAAGGATAAGAAACTCCACAGCAATGAAAAACAACTTTGGTGTGAGCGTGAAACAACTTTGGCTTGCGATGAGACATCCTCCACCGGGATGCAACTGGAGCATTCGCAGTTGCTGCACCCCTTCAATAAGTTGCGGACGCTAGCGTTTTAGTTGTAGCCATCCCCACTGGGATGCAATAGGAGCATGCATAGTTGTACCGGCCGTGTTGTGCGCGCCAACGCTGCAAGAGGAAGGGTGGAAGTCGGGTGCTCCGGCGGCGCCTGGTGGAGGTGAGGCACTCATCGGCGGCTGGCTGGTGGAGTGGGGGCACCCGACGGCCCGAGGTGGAGGTGGTTCCTTTACAGTACTATGAAGTTGCATATTGTTGCTAATAAGTTGGCTACTTGGTCAAGTTGCTGGTCACAGTACTAAAGTTGCTGGTCACAATACTAATGTTGCTTCTCGAAAATAAAGTTTGTCAAAATATATACAAATGAGACCTAGTTTTGAAGATCTCGTCGCGAGAAGGATGACGGTGGAAATGGATCGTAATTTCGGCGCACAGTTTAGGAGTGGTTATGACTTCTTTTGTAAAACAAACAAAAAGAAATAGACGTGAGGTCAACATCCCTCACACATGCGTGTGTCACGGTACCCCAGTCTGTCCGCTGTCGAGTGGCCCTCACCTCTTGATCACAAGCTAGCATCAGCATCAGACGGGACCTTAATCGATCGCTCGTTCGTGTCAAATGGCATCCGTGCACTTTTTAGCAGCTGGGAAAAACATAAGACATGGCAAGGTTTAGAGGTCAAGCTGCATACATTCAATTTCTTAATCGTTATATTGTATCAGAACTTTACTCATCCATAATGTCGAGTAGGTTATCCTTGTCTGCTCTAGCTGGCCCAGGTCTGAAATCGCTGTCGAACTCGGTAACTGGGAAGCTCGAGAGGGACAACTTTCCCCTCTGACCATTGGCGACGCCATGGCGTTCGCTGGCTAGAAGATGGACAACTACGGTCTCACTTTGTACATCCTGACAACCTCGACTCCGAATGGAACCCGCTGTTAACCGCCATAACCACTAAGGTTGAGACGGTATCCCTCTTTGAACTATACGCCCATGTGAGCTCCTTTGCCTATATATGGTGGTGGCCCTCCCGTCGGCCGTGGCATCCTTGCTCCACCTAAAGGCACCTTTACCCCTTGGGAAAATTGATGTAGCAGCTTATGACTAAGTATTTACCACCTGCAAAAACTATGTAATCGCGTTTCAGTATTACATTTTTTTATATGGAAGATTGTTTGCATGGGAACGAATGAAGGATGCCATGAGAAAATAGCACAATCATGTAATTAAAGAATGCTCAATTCTGCCTTTATTTTACAATAATGCCTTACGCCTTCTTTCGAATCTATGCTTGAAAATATATTCTATGGAATTATATATTTCTACTGATGGCAAAACTATTATTTTCACTATTTTCACGTATTATGAAAATTTGGGTCGTATTTTATCAACTCAACATACGGAAGTGGCAAATCTTTAGCCATGCAAAATTTCAGTTTGGATATCGCGAATTCTCTTATACTCTGTTTTCACATGGAACGAGTGGATTTATTAGACAAAAAAAAAAGTTTACAAGTCTGTGCATCGATGGGCCCAAACTGGGTTACAAGTTTTGATCCGCCAGAAAGCACTCGCTATGTATATGTTGTGTGATCCGCCACAAACGTACGTAAGTCATACCTCCTCGATTCCTCGACGAGATCCATCTCCTGTTCTGCATCTCGATCCCGCCGCCATGGATGGGAGGCCGTGGTCGGACCTCCCGGCGGACGTGCTCCGTGAGATCTCCGGCGCGTGTGTGCCCCGGCCGACTTCGTCTACTTCCACGCTGTCTGCAAGCCATGGCGCCACTCCCATGACCCGCCGCCGCTGTCCCGGAGGACGACCACGACCCAGTTCCTGCCATGGCTCCTTGCGCCGGCACGGAAAGAACCATCCGCCGACCTCAAGTTCTGGTGCCACTTCTCCAAGGCCTGCTACCGCGCGACGCCGGCATCGCCGGTGCCCTGGAGAGACTGGGTGTGCAGGGCCGACGGCACCGCCGCTTGGTACCTGACCGTGAAAAACCTCCGCCCGAGCCTCCACGACCCTCTCACCGGAGAAGTCACCGACCTGCCTCTTCTACCGCGTCACATCGGCCTGCAGTGGGAGAAGTATAATCCCCGCGGCGTCGTCTACGGCGACGGTAACACCTTCCTGTACGGATTCTCCCGTGGTGATGCATACATGGTCAGGTTCCAGGCGACCCTCCTGAATCCCGGCGACGTCGAGTGGATGGTCGTCGAGAGGACCTTTCAGGCGGACAGGTATAGCGAGATGTACGCGGCATACCACGGCGGCAAGATCATGGTCACCGTGGAAGCCAACCTTTGGCACGTCATCAGGCCGGACGGCCACGACGTGCTGGTCCCGAAGCCATCGGAGTGTACGTCGCGTAGTTGGTGGTACTTGAGCCAGTACAACTACCTCCTTGAGTCCCGTGGTGAGCTACTATGGGCCTCGGTCCAGATCAATGTTCAGTACAATGGTCACCGACGAGGCCACACCCACACGCTCTCGTTGTCGGTGCATGCTCTGAAGAAAACGATGCAGTGGGTGAGGAAAGACGGCAAGAGCTTGGCCGACCGTGTGTTGTTCCTAGGGTGTCCCAACAGCTTTGTCGTCGATGCTTCACGGCTGGGCGGCAAGGACGGCGCGTGCGCCTACACGGCCTACTTCGGCGGTGCTGAGGAAGTGCCGCGTGACCATGTCGGGGTGTTCAAGTTCAATCTCATCTCCAACAAGGCTGAGTTCATCGATCGGCTTCCTCGAGAGTGGAACGAGGGGAGGTGCACGTGGATCATTCCCCAACCTGTTATTACCCCAATTCAGGTACACACACATCTCAAGTATATTTTTTTCCCTTAGCAAACTTTCATTAATGTTACTATCATGTCGAGTACAATTGTATCAGTGTGACTTTGCTGCAACAGGAACTCATGGAGAGGAGGACGATAGCTCAAGAACCTGAGCAGCAGTACACGGCTCCAGTTACTAGTCCAAAGCACATGATTCGAATCGAGAGGTATTATGGACCTAGCTTCGGGGCGTGGGTGCGTAACCTGCCTCTCACGGTGACGAGCTCTCAACTGCAAAGCTTCCTCAACAAGCACGGCAAAGTGTCCACTGCGGAGGTAATCTACTATAGAAAGCCCAGGCGTTCGCAGGGTATTGGCAAAATAACCATGTCGACGATACATACCAATATTGAAGATGCTCTAGAGGCACTCCGTGCACAATTTTTGCATGGATATCCTTTCGACGTTACCTTGGTCAAGGAGGAGCGTCGACGACTGCGGATGTCTTCGATGGAATAACTACCGATATAGTTTGATCCCTTGGTCGTCTGGACTAGCCCATAATAGTGGAAATGTTCCTAACTTGAATTGGCATTTAAAGTGATTTTTCACTGAAAAAGTAGAGGCGTCTACTTTATAGTTACAACAGCCCTGAGGCAGACTTGGGGATTTGCATCCAGGGCGCAGCCTGGTAAGAGAAGAAAACGAAAAGGAATGGAACTGCCGCTATGTGCTAATTTGATCTGCCCATAGCATCAGTAGTACACATATCCGTTGATATCTTAGTTAGTCCATCTCCCAGCAATCTAATAGAAGAATTGTCTGGGTGGCCAAACAGTTTTTTGTAAAAATCTGTAATATACACCTTAAGATTATTCTGCCCCTCAATCACCCCTTCCTCTTGAACCAACCTAAAAATGGTCGTTTTCCTTCTTCTCCCATTGGCTTTTGCATGATAATATTTTGTATTTCTGTCTCCCTCAAGGAGATCAATTTCTTTTGCCCTTTGTTTCCATTTAACCTCTTCTTCTTTTACTATGTCTCTCATAAAGCAGCTGGTCCGGACGTCAATTTCTTTTCTGAAGGAAAAATTCACTATAAATGACCTGAAGGAGGCTGTTTTTGGTATGGCAACCAATAAAGCAGCTGGTCCGGACGGTTTTAATGTGGAGTTTTATCAGAAACACTGGGATATAGTGAAAAAGGATTTATTTGGGTTGCTGCAGGATTTTCAGGAGGGTAGACTGGATGTTGGTAGACTGAATTATGGAGTGATCACGCTTGTTCCGAAAGGAAAAGATGCGGATAAAATCCAGAAGTTTAGACCCATCTGCCTTCTGAATGTCACCCTAAAATTTTTGACAAAGGTCTTAGTTAACAAACTTACTGGTGTGATTCAGAAAGTAATAAAACCCACGCAAACTGCTTTTCTCAAAGGCAGATATATCATGGAAGGAGTGTGTGTGCTGCACGAGGTCCTTAATGATTTACATGTTAAAAAGAAATCTGGAGTTCTCTTTAAAATTGATTTTGAGAAAGCCTTTGATAAAATCAAATGGCCTTTCCTCTATCAAATTTTGGAACAGAAAGGATTTCCTTCTGAGTGGATTGACATGGTGATGAAAATTGTTACAAGTGGGGAGGTAGGTCCATACTTCTCTACTTATCAAGGGCTTAGGCAGGGTGATCCTCTGTCCCCCTTGCTTTTCGATATTGCGGTTGATGTATTGGCAATCTTAATAGAGAGAGCTCAAGAACACAATTTGCTAGGGGGGCTCGCTTCGGATCTAATAACAGGAGGGGGAGTTGCCATCTTGCAGTATGCAGATGACACTGTCCTGATGTTTGAAGATAACCTAGAACATGCAAGAAACCTCAAAATAATCTTGTGCTTATTTGAACAACTCTCTGGCTTGAAAATCAACTTCCACAAAAGTGACATCTACTGTGTGGGGGGTGCTGTAGAGAGGTCGCAAGAGTTTGAAAACATTCTGACTTGCAATTCCAGTGTGCTTCCTATGAAATATCTAGGTGTGCCTGTGAATAAAAAAAGGCTTAAACTGTCGGATTGGAGACCTTCAGAAGAAAAAATGGCGGTCAAACTATGTCCTTGGCAAGGGAAAAATCTGGTGATGGGAGGAAGAGTTTCTCTAATCAATTCTTCGGTCACCAGTGTTCCTTTGTATATGCTGTCCTTTTATGTTGTCCCGTCTGGATCTAGGGAGAGCATGGACAGAGTGAGAAAAGGCTTCTTGTGGAGTGGTGATAAAGATAAGAAGAAATATCATCTCGTCAAATGGGGAACGGTTTGCATGCCTAAAGAGCAGGGAGGGCTGGGAATCTTAGACTTAGAGTTGATGAATATCTCTCTTATCTCAAAATGGCTATGAAAACTTTTCAACGAGGATGGCCTGTGGCAACAGATCCTGACTAGTAAATATCTTAGGAAAATTACTTTGTGTCAGGTTTCTGCTAGACCAGGGGACTCCCACTTTTGGCAGGGGCTTATGGAAGTTAAGCCTCTATTTTGGCCATGCTGTACAGTGATGGTGGGAAATGGAGAGAAAACTAGTTTCTGGGAGGATCATTGGGTGGGAGATATGCCTCTCGCCAAACAGTTTCCCAGACTTTTCTCTATTTCCTTGAATAAGTTGGAAACAGTTAAAATGTTTTTGCAAATGGAATGAATTCCTTGAGATTTCGCAGAACTAGGGTAGGAGAATTGGGGACGCAATGGGCTGAGATGTTTAGATTGCTAGATAGGGTTGCCTTAACTGAAACTCCGGACAAGTTACGATGGAAACTAACGGAGTCGGGGGTTTTTCGGTTAAATCCTTGTATCTGGCAATGCAGGTTCGAAACACGGTCCCGTACAGGTTTATGTGGAAGGTAAAAATTCCTTTGCGTGTAAAAACCTTCCTGTGGTTAGTGCTTAAGAAAAGCATTTTGACACGGGATGTGTTGCTACACAGGGGGGGGGGGGGGGAAACTGTGGCGAAATGTCTGTTTTGTGGGTTGAATGAAAGCATCACCCATCTTTTTTTCCTTTGGCCCATGGCTAGATACATTTGGAATACGGTTAGTTCAGCTTTTGGCATAGACTGTCACTTCAATTCTGTTGATAACTGTATTTCTGAGTGGCTTCGAGGATATGGTAAAAAGAAAAGAGACTTAGTAGCAGTAGGGATTGCGGCGGTATTCTGGGGGATTTGGAAAACAAGAAATCTTGCGTGCTTTCAGAACATTTGGCCTGATGCGCCGTGTTCGGTTGTGCTCAGAATTTGCGAATGGATTCAACATTGGAGTTCTTTGCAGGTGAAGCAGGAAAAAAAGGACAATCTCAACTTCAGCGCTAAGGTGCTGGAGAAGGTGGCGTTGGAAGTGTACGGTGCAAGGAGGAGCTGGAAACCTTGGATTCCCAGGCTGAAGTGAAGACGGAAAAATGAGAAGAAGAACAAACAAGGGTTAAGGAAAAGATGTCAAAAAACGAAGCTGAAGCAAGGAGGAGCGTTTTGCGGCTGGAGCCAGTTCTTAGTTTTGAGTGTGGCTCTCTAAAAATCTGTATCTGGCCTGTAAATTTTTGCTTCTCTGTTTCAGCTCCCCTTTTTTGTCGCCTTTCTCTCAAACTCCTAGTACTTCTGGGAGATGGAAAACTTATGCGGTGGTTGGATGCGTTTTGAATGTCTGAACCTTGTAGCAAAAAATGTTTCATTAATGAAATCGGGGGTGACCCTTTTATCTAAAAAAAGTAGTACACATATCGTTTTATAATACTCATCATTGCACATGGACGGTCAAACTGTGTGGGATGCACAATATCGCTCTCTATTGGAGACTAGGATTATGTGTGGAGTGATTCACGAGAAGAGTCCATATATGTTATGATAGAACAACTTAGAAGATTGAAGAAAGTGGCTGATGAGGCTGCACACAGTTCATTTGGAGGAGCAGTGTGCGATGTTGGTTATACCGGGACGTTCTCATATCATTAACTTTGAAATCAGGGCACGAAGTCGATCAAGTTGTAGACAAAAAGTGCACGAAGTCGATCAAGTTGAAAGTGTGGCACAAACCCGAAACCACTGAAATTGGGGCGAGAGACAAGAAACAATTATGTATGTTGTGTTTTATAAGTTATAAGAGACTATCGTTTCCTGTTTTAGAGTTAATGACTAGCTACGTTGGGATTAACAAACTTGTATGTGCCCATATTGCGACATGTGGCTAGTCTAGAAGACTATAACTGGCACAACACAACCTACCTAGTTTGGAATTGATCTCATGTTACAACAAGAGATTAATTGAGAAAATAATATATCTCAATGGTACAGTTTCATGATTGTCGGGCCATTCATTAGGAGATCTGATGGCCCATCTAGTTCTCTATTTTTTCTCATATTCGCAGGCGGTCGGTAGCTAGACCTTCCATCTAATCATCAGTTTTTGTGTTTGTGTTCACCAACTATAGGTATGACCTAGCACGTTCTTCTTTCTCTTTAAAACATGTCGACTAAAAGCTTTTCGTGTGTGTGTGTGTGACTATATCACATGCATGATCGTAAGACACCCAACCTAGTATTTTGAGTCTGTAATAAAGCAAGTGTGTCATCGATTGTGTGTGGAGGGGATGATGAAAGTTTTGAAATTGTGAGAGTAGGAAAGGAATGATGTGAAGATGGGGTGAAAGGGCTCTAGAAAGGTGGGTATGGTTCAAGCCATCAGCAAGCCCATGGACGAGAAACCGACTAAAAGTTGCATCTAGGATCTCTATGGTTTTGTGCTTTAAAATAAAAACATGTCCACTAAACTTCCATGAAACCAAAGTAATATGGGTTCAAGAAAGACGAGAGCATGCGAGGGACGCCCCTTCCACTCCAATCCCCAAAACCCTAACCCTAGTTATTGTGGATCCCATACGCTAATTAGTGTCCCTCAATCGGCTTAAGTGCAATCTTTGCAAACTTGTCTCAGTCGGATCAGATCCGTCTAGCTCCACCCTCTTAAGTGTGTGTCCTGCAGGCTTAAGGTAAGTAAGATATAGTTCCAAGTCACACTCTACATTGATCAGTTGGTATTGGCTTCTAGCAAAGTGTGCCGACTCTCGATTATTGTTAAGTTTTCTTTTTCAAAATTTGACATTTTGTCGCGTGAGTTTGCTTGTCATCCCTATGTAGCTCAAATCTCTTCTCGCTCCGTGATATGTGACTCAACTCGACTAACATCTTAGTCGCCTAAAATCGGTTAACACTTAACCGAGTTGCGCATGGCCACTTCCGAGTCATATCACACGAGAGGGTCTATATATAGAATGTCTCTCCATAGTGGAGGGGAAAATCCCATCTTAGCAATCCACCTGACGCAGCTCGGCTCATAGACCACCCAACCACCACCTTTATGACTGCCAGTTACAGTGGTCAGCATTTGGCGGACTCGGATGATCCGCAACTCGGATAGTGCAATCACCTCAGGTTTAAGGATTCTATTGCTTGAGTCTGAACGTATGGCGACTTACTCACGTTGACTCAATCCTTAGGTCAGTCCAACTGGCTTAACTCGTAAGCATAGTTAGTGTAACTCGGATCAATATCTCCATACTCATGACAAGTAGAACGTAGTCATCAGATGACTTACACATTAGTCTCGGCATTGTGTGTACAACACAACCTCAAACGACCAAGGACAAGACTGTATTGAACTAAATTTAGCACAATGTTCTATAACGAGATAACGTATTCAATGACATGTGCAATTACAGATCATTCATATATGACTTATGAATACAAACATAAATGTTTTCATGTTTTCTTGATCATGGGCATTGTAGAAGTAAAAAAAAAGATGTCAACAACAAATGAGAGTATACATTGTTTGATGAATAATGATACTGAACCGACCCAATTATATTATATGCTACGAGATAGTTCATCACACATTCTTGGTATTATCTTTTTGCTGTTGTCATTTGTGT
Organism: Puccinellia tenuiflora; assembly: GCA_012064385.1. NCBI lineage: Eukaryota > Viridiplantae > Streptophyta > Magnoliopsida > Poales > Poaceae > Puccinellia > Puccinellia tenuiflora. The sequence goes on along the minus strand of QRDG01000061.1, from coordinate 534,787 downwards.
AAGTTCTTTGACCATACGAATATGAAGTGACCTCATGCTTGAGAGGTATGTTTCGATTGTCATCAAACGTCAACCGTAACCGGGTGATTATTACGGCGACTTTCGGGTACATCAGATGGCGTACCTGGGAACTTGGATAGTACAGTACTGGAATTTTCTCCTCCTAATGATCGAGAGATACACCTAATTGTCTGGTTAGACACACCGTGATTATGATCATGATGGCATCGGAATACACATACGAGAAAAGGATAATAAAACCATAACAAGGATAGTAGGTATTGTGATCGAAGTGTTTGATCACGATGATATCGATATCTCACATCGGTTTGTGATTAGAATGATACCATAACTAAGATTTCGTGTATGTGTTCGGAAATCGATGGTGAGCAGATACAACACAAACATCTAGATTGTATAGGGCGACGAGACACGAGGAAGTAAATCGGGTGCGCCGGCACCGCATTCATTGAGAATAGCTGCCCACAACGCCATAGTTGGATCCGACACCACTAACGCTTGCCACGACCGGATCCGTGCATTCGAGATCAGGCTGAGCGTGGCTCCACTTGTTTTCAATAGCCTTTTTGTGATCCGAATGGTGCATGAATGTTCGTGATTATTATGTTTCAGATTCAGTTTGATCCACATATCCACTATATCCAAATTGTCTTTTTAGTGGACAATATCCAAATTGTTGGGTCGTTTCAGCCGTGATGATTATTGCGATTTGAATTTTTCATGGGCTTTCTTTCCTTTCTCTGCCGAAAAAGCCCGCGAAAGAAGCCCACCCGATGTCGGTTTGCCCCCCAGACAATCAAATCTAGGGTTTCTTCCCGTCGCGTTACAGAAATCCGAAAAAAGGAAAATAAATCCAATCTAGGTGAGGTTCGATCGATTCATCGGAGGCGGAGATGGAAGTGGAGAGGATGCCCGTGAAAAGGGCTCGGAAAGCGGAGGGAGTAGCGGCTAAAGCGGCGGCGGAGGCGGCGGCGAACGCGGCTTTCGCAGAAGCAGCAAGGGCGGAGCGAGAAAGGGTTAGGAAGATGTCGGAGGAGTTTGAGAAAGAGATGAGTGCCGTAAGACCTCTCACGAGGTACGAGTTGCGACGGCAGATTGAACAACGGGAGAAGTTCATCAGCGAATCTTGGGAAAGGTTTCGCGATAACTGGTTTTACGGGGGCTTTCCCTACGACGCCGTCAGTAAGTTGCTACCCCCAAACTATTATTCTGCTGCATCTTCAGTTTTCTTCTTCCTAGGATGGTATATTTCCTGTAGTTTGGAAGAGTAGGTTTACTGTATGGAGAACGACATCTGTATGCATGAACCTGAATGCTCTGTTTTTGTCTTGCTGTGTGCTTCAAATGCAAGAAGGAATTCGATTTGTCTGTTTACGGCTCTTGTAGCTAACTAGTTTCCACGTACGTGTGCTCAATTTTGATGCAGCGGAAATCCCCTGCATGCGTTTCACCGATGCCGACTTGAAAGACCCTTTCTATGCGTACCGTCTCAAAGCAAGGGATACTCTGCAGATCGTTTCGGTCCAAGTCAATGCATTAACTGGCGGGTTACATTGGCCACTGGATGTCTATGGTTTTGTGGCTGTACACGATGTGTTGGACCGCAAGCGTATCATGGTTTTCAACCGCGAAAGGGAGGACTCCCAGACTATCAACAAGCAGGTTTGTGAAAGCTGGAATTAGAATTAGAATAGAACAGTAGCAAGCTAGTTTTATGTACTACTGCAATAGTTAGTCATACATATAAGTTTCTACGAGTCTGGTAAAAATTATCATGCCTACAAATAGCTGTTTCTCAACAAAGTTATGACAATCCTGATGGCAGTTTTTTTGCCCGAAGAAAACAAACATGCTAAATGACCAATATCATCTCAAAGCCATGCTTGAATAAGTCGGGAAGTTCCAGAGGGACACATATACATGCCGCATATGTTTAGTTTTTCTGAAATTGTCTAAGCATTGTCTTTGTTTGCAATCTGTTTGCTGGTCTTCAGTTTAGATGTGTTTTCCTTTGTTTGAGATTTTCAAATATCCTATTATTATTGTTATTGTTCTGATGATGGCTATACTCATTTTTATTGTTATGTTGAAGATGATAATTATATAATAAATATTTTCAGTCACTAAAGAATTATGCTATTATTTCATGACATTTTTTGTGTTATGCAACTCTTGCTACGCACTTCTGCATTTAACAGACAAGCTTCCTCTTCTCCTTTTGTGTTCCCGTTATGCCATGCTCTGTCTATCTCCTACCTTGTCTTGAGTTTAATTATTATTTGTTCTAATTTGTTCCACAAGCTAAAGGATTTTTAATGATTTGACTTGTTTACTTCCCATGTCAAATTCTGCTTGAGTTCCATTGTCGGTGTATGCTATTCACAGGTTTTTATTCAAAATACTCTAAGTGGACACATACACTTTTTTATTTCAACGCTGGATGGATTGAATATATTCCACCGCAGTCTTACTATTGATGAAAGAAACATTGTTGTTATTTTTACTTAGTTGATTGATACACGAATTATGTTCCACTGAACACATTCTCATTTTTTTTGTCTACATTGGATGAATTGAATAAACCACCTCAGTCTTTTTTATTCATGAAATAAACAATTTTTTGTTTACTTATTTAGTTAACTGATGCATGCAGGATTCATACCTAAGACTGACAGGTCCTATCCGGGGTGTTGTTATCAGTAGCGATGTTTCATATTTAGAGGTTGTGCTCAAAGTGAAGGGTCTTACTGAATCGGAAGATAAATACTTAAGCAAATTCGCCACGACTTACAGATTGGGCCGCATCCATCCTATTGAGTACACTAGCAAGTTTTGCACACTGGAGATGCAACACTACACTGTTCTTTTGTCTGTGGAGGCCACAGTTAGTGTTCGAGTCTTTCAGGGGCAATGGCCACATGGTTTTCGAGGTTTTCTTAGCGCTAGTACAGCAGGTAGAAAAGACATCCAAATCGCACTGCTGGATCTTGATGACGATGAATTGCCTGTTGATGCGAATGGCCTTTTCAAGCTATCAAGGCGCGTTGTTTGTGTTGAACATGGTGGGAGGCTGAGAGTTTCTCTCTTTGAGAAGGGTGTTGGTGAGGAAGGTGATATATGTTTTGCAGCTGAAAAATGTCAAAGAAGAACCCATTACATGCATGTCAAGAAATTCAGCCTTTGGTTGGAAGTTACTGTCGCCTGGTCCCTTTTCTAATCCCTGTGCCGGAAGTAATTTCGAATGTGTGCTTTAGTTGCTATAAATAGAGATATCTATGTATGTAATTCTCTATGGTGCTTGTAAATTGGTGAACTGAAGACTGTAATGTGCTATGTTTGTCTAACGAGTACTAACTTGAGATCCATGCTTGTATGAACATAGTAAGTTCTGTTGTTAATATTCCTAATACTATCGATCTTCTTGGGAGATGTTTTGATTTTAGACAAAACTAGGCTTGAATGCTGGATGTTCTACTTTGAGTTTCAAACAAAACCATGCTATTTCTGAAGTGTCACGAGGATACCCTCCGTTCTGAACTCTAAATATCTGCCGTTCAGCACTTGGAAAATCGGCATGCCCTTTTGCTACGTACCTATTTCAAAGAAATACATGTTTTTCTGAAGTGTCACGGCGAGTCTTCTGCGCTTTGAGATCATTACACACATTTGACACGAAAAATAGTAAAACGTATGACTTTCCAAGTAGTGCGGAAGGGTATCTCATACGCATTCGGGTAAAGGTAAAAAGAAATAAAGAATGCAGGCTTGCCAGTGTATCATAAATACACAAATAAAACAAGAGACAGAACAATATTTTATTAATCATATTGATAACAAATACAATTCCTATGCGGCCTGACTGTGGCGATTGCAGTTTTATGGTTCCCGGGGCCTCAGAAAGTCACCCGGTTAATTATTTCCATTGATTACTTTGCTCGACACCTCCGATTAATTCGTGTGGTCGTCTTCGCTTTGCGTTCTGCATACATGATGGCGTGGTGGGTGTGGCCAGCGGTAGGACATGTATCTTCGTCGATACACAAGCCGCTGAAAGCGCGGCCTTTTTCTCCAACATTCCCGCCTCACTGTCGCGTCTCGTCGTTCTTGAACCGCGGAGATGGTAGTTGCTGAAGGAGCATGATGCAGTCCATTTGGATAGGACTTCTGGACAGCCGTCAGCTACGTTATGGTGTGCATGGTATTTTTTTATTTTTAATTTTTTTGAAACGGGGAGCTCAACCCCGGTCTCTGCATCGAAGCGAAATAGGAACCGTTGGATCTGCACCACGGATGATATGATTGGTGTGATAACCTACAGGTCTCATTGAACCGTCATCAGTGATAAATGACGGAGATATTGAGTCGTGGATATTGAATCGGTAAAATTCAATTATGGGGGGGGGGGGGGGGGGGCATTGATTTTGTGAGAGTACTCTAATTAAGTTGTTCAATTTGAGTATTCAGTTCATCATAAACATGTCTAGTGTATTTGCATATATTATTCGTTGTAGTTAATAGCATCCTTTATACACACACCCTCTAGGAATATTGTTTGAGATTGATCAAACCATATAGACGGATACCGTATTGTGAAGACTGTCCTCAAAAGTACCAAGTAAAATATAAAGTCATCTTGGAAAATTTTAGTAAACCCCGCTCAGTGCATGTCATTAGATATAATCTATGAGGGGCCACTACAACAAAACCTACAATCTTAGCAGTTTCCGTCCATAGGCCTGCTCAGCCGTTTTTCTATCCGGCTCGAAGCGATAGTTGCTAATAACCTAGTTAATCGGAGTCGGCTTCACAGGCCGACTGTGATCCTCGAACGGTTTTTAAAACGACCCGCCTCCCATAATACATGGATCTGAGGTAGACATATTAACGAACCGCCGTGCACGGTGGAGACGATTTGATTTGCTGACTGCATCCCATTCATACGGAACCTCCGGCTTTGTTCAGATGGTCTAGTAAATTTAGAGTCGGCTGGGAAAATAAACAGCCTCTACCAAACAACGTCAGTTGCGATTTAGAGCAAAATTCAAGGGTGTCATATGACTGACACGCCTGTAAAATATGCTTAGTGTGACTGGTGTAACTTTTGATATTGAGTTCTTATTTTGCAAAAATAGGAGACTTCAAAAGAGGAACTATATAAAGAATCTGGCAGGAAAAGAGAAAGTATGGAAATACAACTCAGGTACAAGTGTTATTTATGTTATTGATGTATTCATTGCTGGTCAAACAATGTGATTCTTGGGTATTGTGAGTAAGACTTAATCACATGGATACTCGATGAGTTTCTCTGGTTAGAAACATGATACAAGAACAGAACTACAATGGCCTGAGCGACTGGCAAAGCATGAGTTGAAGATGAGTTACAAGAATGAGATGGTGGAGCTGGAGCCTGTACACGTCGAGGAGGATAAACTCTGTGAAGACGATGCATTCCTTTGGCCTCGGCATGGGCTTCACCTACCCATCATCCAATGACCATTCCACAACGGCGAGTCTGCAAGTAGCCGTCCCAGGTAAAGTTGTCGAGGAGGTCTTGCGAGACATCCACGCCACCCCACATGCATGTCGTACCCGACACCATTGGCTAAGAAAAGTGCGGGGTCTAAGCTATGGCTTCACAGGCAATGGTGATGTTTGGCGGATGAAAGATGACAAGGCGGGGAGAAACATGGGAATTTCTTCGTATGTGCTACTTCCCTGATCTTATGTACTCCCTCCATCCCGGTTTATAGGATGCAATTCCAAAACCAGGTTTTCCCAAGAATAAGCAACAATTAGCATTAATTAAGAGTAGTTAATGTTGGGTTTTGGCCTTTCCCAAAAACAATATGAAACCCGATTCGGTTTGGCATTTCACTTACCAATGTTGGCATTAAATATGAGAGTGCTATTGGGTGAAATATTTAGAAGATAGATTTTACATGACCAATCCCCATTCACCTAGGTCCTAGAGATTGGCCAAATGCATCCTATAAACCGGGATGGAGGGAGTAGGACAGGATGCGTAGAGCTTACTTTGCAAGCAACCTGGCACACGTCCCACTGCCAGCAAAATAACCGCTTCGGTCTCCGCAAAAATTCCCGAATAAAATTGAGGCATAGTCATCGGGTTGCAAGATTACGTGCTGTCCCGAGGCCATGCGCAATGCCCTAAGCATTTGGTCATGTCCACCTCAACATGTTGTCCGGGGAGTGACCACTCATGAATCTTTGACGTCGAGAGTGATGTCATGAAGCAAAACCTTCGATATACTCGATTGCTACTACTAGCCAACCGCATTTTCTCTAAAAAACTGTCGTTGCGACTACATGGGAGTCTAACTCAAATAGGAGTCACTAAATTGGCAATGCCAAGCCTGACTTGAACACAAACAAGATCGTTGACTTCGACAACATTTTCCACTATCTACCTCTTCAATTATGGAGCCCATCAAGACTTTGCAATTTGAGGGCTCGGTATCAGTTTTACTGTAGAGGAGTCATTCTTAGTACCCCAAGCCTTTGTGGGATCGGCGGCTAGTGACAAAGCGGAAAATATGAGGTAGGTCCATCGGACCGATTCAAGGATCAAGTCAATGGTGAAATCTCATGAAGCCCAGGAAGCACATGACCAGCACAGAAAGGACGTACTGGACCAACACTAGTGGGAAAAGGCTTATAGATAGATTTTTTATCAGTGGAGCATATTTTTCAATATGCCCCACTAGTATTTACTAGTGGCGCATTTAGAAATATGCTCCACTGATATTTTTTTTACTAATGGCGCATCCTCCATGAAATGTGCCACGGATAATTCTGTGGGACCCACCAGAAGGGTCGTGGACAAAATATCCTGAGTTATGCGTGGCGCATATGCAAGATGCGCCATTCATATTTTCCATGTTAGTGGCACATATCAGGGAATATGCGCCATGGATAATCTGTGGGCCCCACTGGCCCCACCTCTGTCAGTGTTATGCGTGGCGCATATTGTCGATGGTTTAGATCAACGGTGAAGATACGGGACTATGTACGCGCGGGCATCGTCGATGTGGGTTAGTAGACGAACGACACGGGAGAAAGGATTTATACAGCTTCGGGACCCGGGAAACATCATCCGGTAATATCCCTACATGCTGTTTGTGGCTAGATCTTATTTCTTTCATGGTGGAAGTCGCCGATGAGGCGGCTCCTCTGTGGGACTTGTCTAATCTATCGGGCTCTGTCCCGGCTGTGTTGGGTCTGTCTAGATTGTCTTGAGCGTGCCCTCTTGGGGCGCCTTGCCCCTCCTTATAAAGGTGGAGGAGGCCGGCTTACAAGTAGAGTCCTCTTAGGACTCGGCTAATCTAATACAAGTCGGTAAGTGAGTCCTTGTCCTACTTTGATTAGAGTCGGCCTGCTGGGCTTCCTCCTGATGGGCCACGTTAGTACTCCTTACGGGCACCCGTGTCCCATATCCACGACAGTAGCCCCCGAGCTTTCGGGTGACTCGCAGAGTCATGCGGAAGGTCTTGATTTGTCTTCTTGGGACACGGAGTCCATGCCGGGTTGTCTGCCGGCTTGTCGATGTCGATGATGTCGCGGCACCCGGCGCTGCATTTGCCGGGTTGTCGATGTAGATGTTGCCGAGTCGTCGTTTGCCGAGTCGTCGATGTAGACGTTGCCGAGTTGTTGGCGAAGATGTTGTCGAGTCGTCGTTTGCCGAGTCGTCGATGCCGGCTTCTCCGGTCGACTTGTTGATGCCGGCTTCTCCTGCCGACTTGAATTGAAGTGAGTCGGAATTTTTCTCCGAGACCTTTTGACGAGTTGTGTGTAGATGAAGCCGACTTCTCCTGCCGGCTTGTTTATACTGGTATACATGTAGCCCCCGAGTGCCGGGTCGTTTGCCTGCGACGACTCGGGACTCCTTGGTGTATGACTCATATTCTCGAGCTTTTGAACGGTCTAGCCCCCGAGTGCCGGGTTGTTTGCCTGCAGCAACTCGGGACTCCTTTTGAGGTACCTGAAATAAAATTTGCGTATGCATTACACTATTCACGATGTATGAAAAGAATTAAATAAATATTACAACGATTTGATTTATTTGTGTTCAAGTGATTAATCGTCCGACTTGTCTAAGTAGGCTTTCGCGGTGACTTTTTTCATGCAATATGATTTGCTCTGTCGACAAAGGCCTCTGTGCTTCAGAGTCGATCTGGCTTTGTTCATACGCACTACTTGGTCTATTGCGTTTCGCATCTGACTTAGCAAAGAAACGAACGTCCATCTCCTGAGCCAGGATACCTATGTTTGGACCGCGCATCTGGCAGCTTGTCCTCTTTGGCAACCATGACTCAGAAGAATTAATAGCCCCCGAGATTGACTCAAAGGTAGCAGATTTATTTTAATTTAAATTAACTGAAAAAATAAAATATAAAATTTAAATAAAAGTGACTTAGCTGTTTATTTGTCCGTAGTTGACGAGTCGGCGATAATCAGTGTGGATGGAGCTAGCTGGCTCCTTTTTCTTTTGTCACGTTGAGTGTACATGATCTACCTTGTACGGGTAGGTACTACTAGTTGGAGCTCAGCTTGGTTTTTTTTTTCTCTTCCTTGATGACTTGCTTTAATTCACGTGCGAGTCCAAATACTACTCCGTATTGGTGATGGCTCCTTTCCTTGATCAGCTAGCACGTCCGACTCCTTTTGGGATGGCGTCCGACGATTGCTTTTCTTTTGGCTGGTTGCGTTGCTCCTCTTCTTTCCTTTTTGCCTTCTCGGGATTTGCACCGGCTTGTGGACAGCTTTTTCCTTTTCTTGCTTGCCTTGCTTGTACGCGGCTGCCCTGCCTCCAGTCAATCCGGGTCGACCTTGTGGACGTGAAAAGCTGGCGCGGATGCTGGAGTAGGTGCGCAGCAATGGAAGTCGGCCGGGATGTTGGAAGTTGGTGCGGACGCGGAAGTCAATCTCAGGAGTCGGCCGAGATGCTGGAGGCCGGCGCGGATGCGGTAGCCGTCCTTGATGCTTGATCCGGTTGATTTGGTCTGCTGCACACGAGGGCGATGTTGATGTCGAGCCCCCGCGCCATAGGATCTGGTGGATTTGATCAGCTGCATACGAGGGCAATGTTGATGTCGAGCCCCCGCGGCCGCCGTGTGGATGAAGAACTCGCCGTTGTCGAAGTTTGGACCCATCGAATTGTGAATCCACGCGCACTTAGCCCCACGGTGGGCGCCAATGTCGATGGTTTAGATCAACGGTGAAGATACGGGACTATGTACGCGCGGGCATCGTCGATGTGGGTTAGTAGACGAACGACACGGGAGAAAGGATTTATACAGCTTCGGGACCCGGGAAACATCATCCGGTAATATCCCTACGTGCTGTTTGTGGCTAGATCTTATTCCTCTCATGGTGGAAGTCGCCGATGAGGCGGCTCCTCTGTGGGACTTGTCTAATCTATCGGGCTCTGTCCCGGCTGTGTTGGGTCTGTCTAGATTGTCTTGAGCGTGCCCTCTTGGGGCGCCTTGCCCCTCCTTATAAAGGTGGAGGAGGCCGGCTTACAAGTAGAGTCCTCTTAGGACTCGGCTAATCTAATACAAGTCGGTAAGTGAGTCCTTGTCCTACTCTGATTGGAGTCGGCCTGCTGGGCTTCCTCCTGATGGGCCACGTTAGTACTCCTTACGGGCACCCGTGTCCCATATCCACGACACATATTGAAGATGCGCCACTGATAGACCATCTATCAATGGCGCATATTGCATATACGCCACGCATATGACGCATTTTTTTCAATCGGATGCGTCTCACACTTGGTCTCCACACCTTATCCTCTCGCCTCTCCAGTCTCCACACACCAGAGACCACCACCCGGTCGTCGTCTCCTTCCTCCGTCTGCTCTGCACCGAAGACCACACCACCGCCTCCGGTCAACCAACCCCGTCCGATCCGCCGGATACGCATCCCCTTTTCCGCGACGCGCCCGTCCGGCCGTCCCCTCCCCTTTGCCTGCGACGAGCCTCAGCTCGCCCCGACGCCGGCGAGATGCCGAGCACGCCGCGTCGGGGGCAGGAGGATGCGGCCAGGATATCGAGCTTCTCCGGCCGGGCCGCCGGGACGTCTACACCACCGTCAAGAGGATGTCTCCCGCAGGCCGCCGCCGTACTCGACGTACCACCACCCCTCCCGCTAGATCTTGCTTGGCCTCTCGCTTCTCTCTCTCGATCTATTCTGACCTCCGCACCCGTGTCCCCAATCAGATCCTCCACGGCCTCGTCGGCCTGGTCAGGTTGCCGGTGTCCCGACGCTGCGGCAGGAGGAGGAGGTCCCCTCGGTCAGGCGCACGGCGTTGGGGCAGGAGGAGGAGGTCCCCTCGGCCGACACGGCGTTGTCCGTGCGCACCGCGACGCTAGCTGACTTGACTTGAGTCAAGTCTCCTCCAGTGTGGACATGGACGTGTGGGATGACACACACGGCTGCCATGCCTTACTCTTGGTCAAGTCTTTGCATTTCCTTAACATGTAAGAGTAGCTAGGTAGTTTCCTTCAAATTTCCTTTGCACGTCAATAAATGGAGAAGCCATTCAGTCTCTCACTCTCTTTTCTCTTTGCACGGGAGCATCAAGCCTTTTAAATGCAGACTGGCCAGTGACAAGCACAAGGCCAGCACGGTCCAAGAAGCCCAATAGCAAGTACGTTGGCCCGGCCTAACACGTCTTGGAGGAAAAGGCCCTTTGTCTATCTTGTTCACCTTTCTCCTCTTCATGTAACTAGTTGAATTTGGCGTGGCGTCACGTCATGCCTTTGGTGATTTTTTTTTGTAGATTTCTTTTTTTTCAACAAAATGTTGGCTAAATTGTAATGGTCAAAATGTTTTTTTTTTATGAATAGGTAGCATTTTTGTGAGCATTTTCGATAAATTTTCTGTAATGTTCAAATATTTAGTAGGGTAAAATGGTCGAACATGTTTGTATTTCGGTGGGAGTATTTAATTTAAATTAGGGAAGATGCATTTGAATTACCTCCAAATAGTGACAACAGTTGAATATTTCAAAAAAAAATTCCTTTAGCATACGCCGCACCCGCTGTATTTTAAAATGTCTCAATTTGTCGAGATTTGTCATCTATTTTATCGGAAGTTTCACTAAATTATTTCTTTAAATTAGAATAATTGGAAAATGTCAAAATCTGTTGGAATTTGTCGTCTATTTTCTCTAAATTTTCACTAATTTGGAAGTGTTCAATTGTTTTTTTTCTTTTCTTAGTTTTCTGCCGTAAGTAGGTTGCATATTTTATGTACTTTGGAAATCTTGAAATTCGTTAGAAATTAGTGTCTATTTTATCCAAATTTCTAATAATTTAGAATATCTTTTTTTTTTGTTGGCCATCAATGGGTTGCAATTTTTTTATAAGAATTCTGATGCATTTTCTATTTATCTTTTTCGATTTGTAGTTTTGAAGGTGTTGATATTAGGACATTTTTTTTTGGATATTGTTCAGGGAAATTGGATCGGCATGTGAAAATTTTAAATTTTTAAATTTGAGTTGCAATGATATGCCGTAAATAGTTGCGATGATATGCGATGGAATGTTTAATTTGAGTCTAAAATTACAGGAAACGTATTCTCTGAGCATTTAATAATTTCAATTCCACATAATTAGAGGAAGTGCTATGTTTTCATATTTTTTTGGCTGAGTATATTTGAATAGAAAATTCTTGATGAATTAATATGTTTGTTTTTCTTGGTGGATTTTGAAGGCATTTGAATGGTTTAAATACTCTTTTTTGTAATTTGGTCACATTCAATAAGTAGTCAATTCAGCAATTAGTAGTGTTGCAGAATTATCTAAATACCGTAAAACAATACGTCTAAAGTGTTATAAATTCGGTTAAGCATGTTCTATTTAGAATTTGTTTTGTAGTTTGAATATACTGGTTTGGGATATTTTTTTAACAGTTGTTTCCTAATATTTGTATTTTGATTTTTTTTTGCGATTGTTTTGACGTTCTTTTTTTTTTTTTTTCTGGCAGATATAGTCGAAGCTACTGATTTTGCGGCATTTAGTAGTTTCGCAAAATGGTCAAATATCGTAAAACAATATGTATACAATGTTTTAAATTGTGTAAATCATGTTGTATTTTAGAACTTGGTATTGGCTTGGGAAATAATTGTAAAACAACTATTTCTCGATATTTACAGTCATAGTATTTTTTATTTTGTTATATTTAAGCTCATGGTATAGATGGGTACTTGTATTTAAATGATTTGGCAAACTCTATTTAAGTAGGATGGTTTGTACCGGAAAAATTATTCGGTCTATCATATTGAATGATATTACTGATATTATTTCTGCTGATTTTAGAAGAAATTTATGAAATGCATATTTTTTTTTGAAATGTCGTAAAAGTGTGAGCTGCAAATATTTAGCAAATTTATGGCATAAGTAGTGAGCATTTTTTTTATGTGCATGTTCAGATATTTGTTGTATTTGTAAATACTGTCGTGACAAAATATTAAATTTGGAAATGGCCGCAGCAAAAAGTGGTTCAGAATTGAATGTGTTGATTTTTTTTAAAAAAAATTCACATTTGTAAGTATCTGAAATTTTAAATTGTTTATAGTGAGAAAACATTCGTACGTGATTTCTTCTTTACGGTTTTTAAATGCTAAGGTTTGGAAGGCAGGTTTTTCCCCATATTTGGTAATACCGCGGTGCAAATATTTGAAATTTGGAGGTGTGGACATTCGGAAGGTTTTCAGACTTTAATATGTTCAAATATGGTTTTTTTAGCGAATTGAAATGTTCAATTATGTTTCTATTTTTTTCATTAACATGTAATTTAAGTCCACGATGGGTGAAAAATACACATTTGTTCAATTGGATGTCATATTTTAGAAAGTTTATTTAGGTTACATTCAACTATTTACGAAATTAAAATGTTTCAATTTAAGAACATTATTAGTGGAAATGCATTACATGAGCATTTATTAAAATTTCAACTTCACATAATTAGAGGTTGTGCATTTGGATTATCTTCAAACATTGACCAATTTAAAAATGGTCATTTTTTTGTGTGTGAATAGTTGGCCTTTATTTTTTTGTGGGCATGTTGATATATTTTGGAGTATTTTTTTTAGCAAGCTGGAATGTTGGAATATGTTTGTATTTTTTGTTAACATTTATTTTTAAGCCATTATTAGAGGAAATGCATTGTGTGAGCATTTATTAAATCGAACTTCACATATTTAGAACATGTGCATTTGGATTTTTTAATTTCGTACGCCACGCCCTTGCTGAGTTTTTTTTTGTACAATATGTATTTTTTCTGCTCACTAAAATGTTGGCCAAATTGGAGTGTTCAAGCATGTTTCTATTTCGTTGTAAGTAGGTAGCATATTTTTTCGTGAGGTTTTATTTTATATTTTATAGAATATGTAAATATTTGGTGGCTTGGAATGTTCAAACATGTTTGTATTTCGACATCAGTATTTGATTGAATTTGGGAAAATCCATTTGAATTTGATTCTATATTGTCCTATTGAAAATATTCGAATATTTTTTTTCTTGCAAATAGCTAGGCTTTATTTTATTTTTTTGTGGGCATGTTGACATATTTTGGAGTATTTCATTTTTTTTAGCAAGCTGAAATGTTCGAATATGTTTATATTTTCTGTTAACATTTAATTTTAAGTCCATAGTGAGTGAAAATGCACTTTCTTTGAATTGAATTCCATATTTAGAGAAAGTTTTTTTTTGTGAGCATGTTGATATGTTTGTTGGAGTATCTCTTTTTTTTTAGCGAATTGGAATTTGCATTTTTCGTTAACATTTATTTTTAAGCAATTATTAGAGGAAATGCATTATGTGAGCATTTATTAAATCGAACTTCACATAATTAGAGCATGTGCATTTGGATTTTTTCCAATTTTGATTTTTACAGTTTGATAGAATTTGGGAAAAGTCCGAAAGCATTTCAAATGATTATGTTGATTTTTACAATTTGATAGTAATTGGTCCGAGTTGATTTGGGACTATATTATAAAAGTTAGGCAATTTTTGAATAATAGGAAAACAAAAAAGGTGGGGCAAAAAAAAAAAGGCCGAGCCGGCCGTTCAGCAAGCAGGCCAGCTCCCCCAGCCCCGGCCCGCTATGACGTCACGGTGACGTCACCGATGGCCGGGCTCTGCCGCGGCGGCGTCGATCCAGCGCGAGCTGGAACGCGCGGCTGGACGCGTCGGACGTGCGCGGACGCTGGGCACCCGCAGGTGGCGGCGCCGCCCCTTTTGTGTCGCCGGAGCGGCGGCGGCGGCGTGCGGACGCGGCGGAGAGCAGCGCGCACGGCGGCGGCGATTCCCGCGACGGCGCAGCGGTTCGGCGGCGGATCTGCGGCGAGGAGGTAGAGGGCGCGACGACGGAGCATAACGTGAGCGTCGATCTGAGCGGGGAGGAGCGTGGAGGCGGGGGCGTGCGTCGGCGGCGGCGCGGCGGTCGGCCGCCGCGCGGGAGAGAGAGGGAGGGGGGGTCTGCGGAATTTTTACAAAAAAGTCCGCCTGTTTTCCGAAATTCGCATTTCGGTCCCTCGTCTCGCGTTGCCGTGGACTGCGGGTTCGATTTTCGCTTTCTGGAGGGGCTTTTGTGCAAAACCGTCATCGACGCCTCCCGTGGATCGTCGGATCGCCGACGGACGGCGCGGATCGATCGGGGACTGTTGTACTGTAGATGCACAGTGCGTACTGTTCCAGGAACAGTACGCGAGCGCGGAGGAGGCGAGGATTCGTCTTGCTTTAATATAGTTAGTAGATTTAAACATGTGGAACTTGTACCAGAATTCCTTTTTTATAAAAGGGACCCTGGTATTAAAAGAAACATAGAACAGTACAAAGCACCTCAATAAAAAATGAAAATTACACTAAAATCCTTGAGATGCCCTTCGTCTTCAACCGCGAGACAGTGTCGACGGCGTGCCGCCTCTAACGCTCCTCCTAGTGCCAGCCTGACATTGTTGGTTGCGGACGGGAAGTCGCGGAATGGATCTACAAGACCACATCCATTCCGGAGATGAAGAAGGAATAACTGTCGATGAAGCTCCTTGACGATCCGGAGATCCCCACGGCCAGAAGAAGTCCTCAAGAACCACACCACTGCCACAAGTTTCTCGACATCGCCGTCGAGATGGGACTGAAGCCGGGGAGACATTATTGCACGAGATACCGCCGCCACCATCTGAGCGCCGCCCCAAAAAACCAAGCCCCTAAAACCAGATGACGGAGCCCTCCCGCCGACGATCACCAAGATCCATCGCGCCTCCATGGCCCGAGGGTCACAGAGACGGGGCAGATCGGCGACGGCGCCGACGGGAGGCGACGGAACCCTAAACGTCTATTCACCTACTCTCAGGATGAAAGGGTAGTTTCGAGTGGCTTCTTTAACTTGTACCCAAATTCGTCTCGTGATTATAAAAACATGCACAATACCACCATAGAGCATAACATAACATACATAGATACCACTACTTCCAGACTAAAACTCCAAATTACTTCGGGCGGGGGGGGGGGGGGGGGGGGGGGGGGTATTAGAAAAGGGACCATGCGATGGCAGCTGAATTTCTTCACATACATGTGATCGGTGACTCTTCCTGATTTTTCAGCTGGAACCATATAGCACTTTCCTCACCAACACCACTCTCAAAGAGAGAACTCCAAGACCTCCACCACGTTCAACGCAAACGACCAGCCTAGATAGCTTGACAAAGCCATCCGCATCAATAGGAAATTCATCATCATCAAGGCCCAGCAGTGCGATTTGGATGTCTCGTTGAGCAGTTGTAGTAGCGCTAATAACACCTCGAAAACCATGTGGCCATTTCCCCTGGAAGACTCGAACACTAATTGTGGCCTCCGCAGACGAAATAACAGTGTAGGGTTGCATCTCCAGTGTGCAAAGCTTGCTACTGTACTCAATAGCATCGTCGAAGGGGCACAAGCTGTAAGTCGTGGCGAATATGTTCAAATATTTATCTTCCAATTTAGTAAGACCCTTCACTTTGAGCACGACCGCTAAATATGAAGGACCAATATTGGTAACAACTCCCCGAGTAGGACCTGTCAGTCTAAGGTATGATTCTTGCATGCATGAGTTAACTAATTTTTTTCAATAAAGGGAATATATTAATAACAAGAAGATACCAATTATACCCAGCCTTTGCAACAACATAATGTCAAGAACTAGTCAAGACATCAAGGATGCACACAGCCAAAAAGAAGAAAATAATAAAAAACAAAACACCTGCCACACTATCAGCGGCTCGCAGCAGCAAGAATCAAGCACTACCAATGGCAACACCAAACTACGAAAGAGGTCTCCAATAGCAACGCCTTCAGGAAGGTAACAGTGCAACGCGCCGTCGTTGACGATCTAAACACCAGTTAGATCATGGAGTTTTCACCATAGAGAAAGTCCGATAAATCTCCATACAATGCCTTCAACAAGGAAGCGACAAGAAGTCTGTCATTATCAAGTACAACCAATTAAGGCCAGACCTAGAGTTTTCACTCTGGATATCGAGACTTGGTACTCGATAAGCACCACCAAAAACAAAGTCACCAAGTGTTGCCGCCCCCACTTGCCAAGAACACTGCTGCAAAGTGCCAAACGTCGGGCTCACAATCGTCACACACACAGTTTTGACGTGGACATTTCCACGCAAGTGAAACTGTATTTGCATGCCGAATCGTGAAGTATAATCTTCTCCTCATCAATTGCTTCATAAGAGACAACTGCTCGCGCACACGATCTTGACGTGGACATCACCACGCGATCGACCGTGTCTAGATAACACGGTTATCATTGTCATTTCCCGCTTCTTCCATCACTCAGAGGTCTATACTCTTCCTTTGCCATTGAGATATTTCTTCGACCTTCCGAGCACAACCGCTGTGAGCACCAAAGTAATCGAGCCAATGTTGTTGTGGTCGACATGCCGATGGTGTTGACGAAAAGTGAGGCTTCGCATCGCCAAGACCCACAGCCATCAACCGCGGCAGCGCCACACATAAGATTAGGTGGAAGCCAAGCAGCCAGGCAATGGGCTGCAGCAAGCCGGCAGCCTGGGCGGCCGTCGATTAATTCTTCCATGCTCATGTGCACTCAAGCGGTCCTATGCATTCGTATGCATCCAGGCACTAGCCCAGCCTCACATGCAAGCGATGCATCTCCTGATCGTATGCCCAGCCATGGACATGCTCCAGATCGGAAGGCCAGAATCACCGGCAAGCTACCAGATCGGAGGCGCCAAGCCATGCACTTGATTTGGATCTGCAGGCCGGCAATCACCAACAAACTTCCACATCGGGAGCCGGCTATCATCAGCGAACTGCTAGATCGGGAGATCGGTGACCGACGGGAGCGACAACAAGATCTGAAAGCACGGTGGAGGAGGAGGAGACCACCAGGTAGAAGAAGAGGAAAACAGCCGGAAACGCCTCGCCGCCGCCGTCCGCCGGTCGGCTGGCCTCCTCTGACGGGCGACGAGGTGAACGGAGCTGTGAGGGAGGGCCTCCTGCGCGGCGGCGCCTCCGGAGTCGCCCGAAGCGACCCGAGAGGCTTAGGTTTTTCTGAAGTCTGTTGAAAATGGTAAACTTCAACCAAAACCATGAGTTGACTAATTGAGTAAACACCGACAATACTGTTTATTTCATGAACAAAAAAAACCGTACAGTGGTTATCCAATGTAGACCAAAAAAAAGTGTGCCCAGTGGAAATAAACTCATGTATCAATTATAATTAAGTAAAAGTAACAACGATGTTTCTTTCATCAATAGTAAGACCGCCGTGGAATATAACTCATCCAGCGTTAACAAAAAGTTTAACTGTGCCCATTTGAAACATATTTTCGTGCATCAAAAGGAGCTCCATTACAGTAATCTGAATTACAACTAACAGTTTTTTTTACAGCAATTACAACTAACAGATTGATTTGTTTACATATAGCAACTAACAGTTTTTTTTACAGCAATTACAACTAACAGTCTTTGTGTCAGAGTAGGTTTAGGACGTCAGGTCGGCTGTTCGTGTATGTAATAAGTTGTAGCTGTCAAGAAAAAAAAAGTTGTATTGTACCGTGACATGACAAGTTGTATTGTTCGTGCATTCTAAACACTTTTCAAAATGTAAAAAAAAAACAGAAACAAAATTTCACGCATACATCTCATAAAAACATGTACGCGACACCAACGTTTCGTGACAAAATTTCTTTTTATTTTTCCTCCACAAAATAAAGAGAAATTCTGGTGCTAGAAAGAAAACATTATGGGAGACAGGTAAAATAAAAAGTCATTTCTCCAGGAAACGTTCTACGCACAAATAGAACAAATATACGTGCCCGACTTTTTTCCCCCTGAATTTTCAAACATTTCGAAAATGTTCTTCGGAAACAGGGGCAGATGCACCCGTGTTCACATTCCTATTTTCCATATACCGTGTCGTTAATTAGTATAATCACCTCCTATATATTGTATCTACTAAACATAGATACATGTGTATTGTTATTATTTTCCTTCCATGGATATTTGTATTTCCTTTGTAATATATACATATGTAACAAAAACGAGTTAGGAAAATTTATTATTTAAATCCTCAATAACTAAAAACTTATTAATTAACCTCACAACCAGTTTTGCATTTTTTTCTTATAATTGCACAATTCGTTCCTTTTTTTCCTTCATAATAATGGTCATAAACAAAATGGCAAAGAAAACTTGCTGAAAATATTGCAGTAAATTTATAGTATTTTATTGTCTCTTATTATACATTCTTCTTTCTGGATGATAATAATAATCTGGTTTCACGGAGAGGACGAGAGGATTGCAACAGATGGTGGAAGGCCACAATTGGCTCTGCACTCCTTCATGGTCTCATAGCAAGCCAAATTGGTTGTACAACAGTAGTAGTTTTTTTTATCTAGGCCGCAGCTTGGGACGGTGTCAAGTTCAACCTCTTTATCCATGCCTATGCTTCTACCTATGGAATTATAGACACAAATATATCATTAGCTTCAAGAATAATCAACGAGTCTTAGGAGAAAACATGTGTGGATCGAATTAGAGAAATTGAGAGGAAATATGTCATGTTCAGTGTCATGCAGTGTTACTTACATTGGCCATGAATAGCGAAGCATACAAGAAGAACAAGAAGCAGTATTGCATGGACGCGCTTCGTGAACTCCCCCATATCTTTGTTGGTGATCGGTCAGATATAACTGCAATACTTCGATACAGGAAAAATGAATAGCATTTGTTTTTGAATGCTTTTGTGTACGTCCTGATAGATGGCACTATGTGGACCATATATATAGACAGAAAGATAAGATGCATGGATAAAGATGGAGGCCATAGGATGGCAGAAATTGATTATGGCCAGGCTGGCCATGAATACTCCATTTTCCTCCAAAGTTATTTGGTTAAGCTTATTAATTTTCTTCCAAAGTTGCAAGTATATTGCTTTTGTTAATTACTGTACAAAAAATCAAATCAAGTAAACATTTTTTTCAGTGACCGGTTAAATAAACATGTGCCTATTTCCATGTTTTTTTTAGGCAAGTTACCAACACGTTGCTCCTAATCTGCTTGGGCCCCGACTCCACCTGCAACAAACGTGGGCTCGTTGGCTGCTAACCTTACGCCGAATCAGCCCAGTAGGCCGACGCACCCTCAGTCTCGTACGAACATTCAGCTCGAGACCATGGCCAACATAGAAAACCACACCCTGCCCGGCGGCGAAGACGACGGCGGAGCAGGAAGATGAGAGCACGCTTTGTCACTGCTTGTCCATCGGCTTCGTCGCTCTCGTGTGGATAGCCGTGTTGGTGCTCAAGGTGAGCTTCTGCGGTTCTGCCGCTCCCACCCGACGATCATGGGCGCTGGGCGTCGTCGCGGAAGCTGGACTCTCCTTCCTTGGCTTCCGTATCGTCCTCCTCGCTCCTCTCTTCTTTCCTCTGCGGGAATATTCCATGGAGACCACAGCAACATGAGCTGCCGACGTAATGGATTGGCTACTGGAGTACTGGCTTGGTGCTGGACACGTACGACATGGCTGCAGATCGATGCACTGTACTGG
Organism: Puccinellia tenuiflora; assembly: GCA_012064385.1. Taxonomy (NCBI): domain Eukaryota; kingdom Viridiplantae; phylum Streptophyta; class Magnoliopsida; order Poales; family Poaceae; genus Puccinellia; species Puccinellia tenuiflora. The sequence goes on along the minus strand of QRDG01000061.1, from coordinate 514,675 downwards.
TCGTAGATGATATCCCTACTTCCAGAAACTGAAGGGGACCAGGCGACACCGCGACCGAAGGCTCAATTTCTTCACAGGCATGTACTACTTGGTTCTTCTTTGAGATTTTTCAGCTGGAAACCATATATCACCTTCCTCACCAATACCATGCTAAAAGAGAACCGCCATGTTCAACACAAAATGTTTCAAAGTGAAAGTAACTCTAAATCTCTCGGAGGATTTGGTCCTTTGGAGATAGATAGATCAAGAGCTGTACTGATTTCAAAGCGCAGAAGGCTAACTGTGACACTTGAGAAAAACATGTGTTTCTCTGAAATAGGTATATGTAGCAAAAGGCCAAGCTGATTTTCCAAGTTCAGAACGGAGGGTATCCTCATGGCACTTAAGAAAAACATGGTATTCTTTGTAAATCAAAGTAGAGCATCAAGCCTAGTTTTGTCTACAATCAAAACATCACACAAGAATAGTAGAATTAGGAATATTCACAAGAGATCTTACTTGTTCATACAAGTATAGATCACCAGTTAGTACTCGGTAGACAAACATAACACATTACAGTTAATACTCCATTTTCCTCCAAAGTTATTTGGTTAAGCGTATTGATTTTCTTCCAAACTTGCAAATATATTGCTTTTGCTAATTACTGTATAAAAATCAAATCAAATAAAACATTTTTCAGTGACCGGTTAAATAAACATGCGCCTATTTTCAAGTTTTTTTAGGCAGTTACCAACACGTATAACAACAATAGTTGGGAGTTGCTCGAAAAAGCCTTTTGGAGCTTGGGCTACATGTAGCCCTTTATTTTCAACTTTTCGAAATCAGTATGTAAAGTTTTTTTAAAAAATGTAGATGTAGCCAATATTGTATCCTACAATTGTGTAAAATTTCAATATGAAATTCTTTTTATTATGGGATCTATAAAAAAGACAAATTATGACAAAATGTGACAAACTTTGGAGCACACTATTCGCACATCCAGTTCTACCAATTTGTCTTTTTTGTGTAGCGTATAATACAACATATTTTGTACTGATATTTTGCACATTTATAGGATACATCATTGGCTATACATATATATATATTTTTAGAATTTTTTCAAACTTTCAAATTTGTTTTTCGAATGTTTGAAATAAAGTGGTACATGGAGCCCGGGAGGCAAAACACTGCACTCGGTGTTGCTCCTAATCTGCTTGGGCCGGTGGGCCCCAAGTCCGTATTTTTCACAAAAAATGGTCTTTACGCCGAACTAACAACACATATGGCCTTGTTGTAAAACTAATTTTAAATCTGGCCTCTGGACTTGGCGCCAAATGGGCCGGCGTCGAAGTTGGGTTGCTCGGCGCCAAGTAATTTTGTCACCAGATGGGTCGAAGGATTCGGCGCCGACCCAAATTAATGGCGCCGACTAAGGTTCGGCGATGGCCCATCCTGGCGCCGAGCAGCCCAACTTCGGCGCCGGCCCATTTGGCACTAAGACTAGAGGCCAGATTTCAAATTAGTTTTTCAAAGAGGCCACATGTCTAGTTAGTTCGGCCCAAGGGCCACATTTGGAAAAAAAAATACCCCGACTCCACCCGCTACAAACGTGGGCTCGTGGGCTGCTAATCCTACGCCGAGTCAGCCCAGTAAGTGTCCCTGCTCGTATCCTACCCGCTTGGCCAACGCACCATTAGTCTAGTACGAACATTCAGTGCTCGAGACCATGGCCCACATACAAAACCACATCCTGCCCCACTGGCGGAGCCAACACCCTGCGACCCGGGGCGGCTGAATCCTATTTGCTGCCTTTAGCGGCAAAAGGACGTAGCGCCGCGCACCGCCGCGCATCAATGGGCCGGCCCATTTAAGTTTCTTCTTTTTTCATTCCTGTTTTCTTCTTTTTATTTTATTTTCTTTTTCTGATTCTTTTTCTGATTGTTTTCTTTTTATTTTCTTTCTTTTTTCTTTTTCTTTTTTTATGTTTCCTTTTTTAATTTCGTTTTCTTTTTCTTTACTTTTCTCGTTTCTTTTCTATTTCTTTTTTGTTCTCGTATATTTTTTGTTTTTATTTTTTTATTTTTTATTTTCGTTTTTTTTCAATATTTTTTCTTTTCTAATTTTCACTATTTTTATGATTTTTTGAAAAATGTTTCAAAAAATGTTTTACATTTAAAATTTGTTCATATTGAAAAAATGTTTATCTTTCAAATTTAAAAAGTTCATTCATTTTCGAAATAGTTTTTGTTCACCGATATGTTTTTGTTCACTTTTAAAATCGTTCAAAAATAGTTTCCGTTCACCGATATTTTCTGTTCACTTCAAAAATATTTTTTGTTCACCGACATTTTTCATTTTTCTGTTCAATTTAAAAATCGTTCAAAAATAAATCATTTTCGTCATTTTTAAAATTGTTTGAAAATAACATTTGTTCATAAAATTTTTCTGTTCACTTTTTAAATCTGTTCAAAAGTAATTATTGTTCACCGACCTTTTTCTGTTCATTTTTTAAAATCGTTCAAAAATAATTATCGTTCACTTTTAAAATCGTTCAATAATAACTTTCGTTCGTAAATCTTTTTTCTGTTCACTTTTTAAATCTGTTCAAAAATAATTTTTGTTCACTTTTTAAAATCGTTCAAAAATAGCTTTTGTTCACCGATATTTTATGTTCACTTTTAAAATTGTTCCAAAATAGTTTTTGTTCACTTTTAAAAATAGTTCAAAAATAGATCTTTCATGTTCATTTTTTAAGTCGTTCAAAATACTTTCCGTTCACCACCATTTTATGTTCACTTTTTAAAATCGTTCAAAAATAAAATTCGTTCATTGCCATTTTCTGTTCACTTTTTAAAACCGTTCAGATGAGGTCAATAATGTAATTGAAAAAAGTTCAATTCATAATATATGTTCTAGCATAATTTTTCTGTTCACTTTTTAAAAATAGTTCAAAAATAGATCTTTCATGTTTATTTTTTTAATCGTTCAAAATAGTTTCCGTTCACCGCCATTTTCTGTTCACTTTTTAAAATCGTTCGAAAATCGTTCAAATTTTTTTAAATTTTTTCAGATTAAAAATTTGTTCAATTGGGATTTGTTCAGAATTTGAATTTTTCAAATTTCAAATTTATTCAAAACTCAAATTTGTTCAGGTTAAAAAAAGACAGATTTCAAATTTATACAAAATTCAAATGTGTTCAGCTTAAAAAAGTATCAACGTACATGTACGTAGGTTAGCATAGCATATAGGAACGTAGCTACAGGCCAATACACAGAAACATGAATGAACGAACACGAAAACAGTCATTTTTCGAAAAATATTCATATTCAGAAAATGTCCAGATTAAAATTCTTCAAAGTTTAAAAAGTTCATATTGTAAAAAATATATAAAAAAATCGTTTTAGAAATGTTCTAATTCAAAATTGTTCAGATAAAAAGGTTCAAATTTGAAAATTGTTTAAATTTAAAAATGTTCAGATTTTGAAAATATTCAGATTAAAAATGTCATATTTAAACTTTGTTAAAGTAGATCCATACATTGTGTGTAGTTGGATGACAAAAAAAAACGAGCTAGCTAGCTACTGATTCAGTCCACTGATCGATTCCTGTCAGGAGAAACCGAATACGCGGACGCGAAGAACGGAGGAACGAAGGAAACAGCTAACGAACCGAACGAACCTGACAGTGCAGATGGGCCGGCCCACTAAAACTAACCAAGGAAAGGTGTGCGGCGCGACACAGTTTTGCCGCTAAAGGCGGCAAAAAGGCTGAACCCCCGGGGCGGCTGCCCGGGCTCGTCCGGCAACATCAAGCTAGCAATTAGTCTAATCACAGTGCTTAGTTTTGATGTTTATGGGGCAAAATCTGTCCGCCGTCGCTGTGAGTAGTTTTTGCCCACGCTCCCGGAGCTGTCTACCTCCGCCACTGTCCTGCCCGGCGCCGGCGATGAAGACGACGGCGGAGCAGCACGATGAGAGCATGCTTTGTCACTGCGTCGCCCTTGTGTGGATAGCCGTGTTCGTGCTCATGCTGCGCTTCTGCCGCTCCCACTCGATCGACGATCATGGGCCTCCGGGCGCTGGGCGTCGTCGCTTACGCCGTGGCTTCCGTATCGTCCTCCTCGCTCCTCTCTTCTTTCCTCTGCGGGAATATTCGATGGAGACCACAGCAACCTTAGCTGCCGACGTAATGGATTGGCTACTGGAGTACTGGTTTGGTGCTGGTTACGTACAACATGGCTGCGGATTGATGCACTGTACTAGTCGTAGATGGTGTATTCCGGTAGATAGACCGCCTCCTCTCTTTAGGCTATGTTTGTTTCTAGAGTATTTTTAGGGATTGATAGGGATTATCCCGGTCAAATCCTCAAATCCTCACGTATCCTAAAACACTAGTGTATTGGACAGGTTTTATCCCCACCTTTTCCCACAAATCCCCAAACTCTATTTCATTTTTCTCAATTCCCTAGAGGATCCAATACACTACTCCTAACTAGTGGATTGGATCCCCAAATCCAAATTTGGGGTTTCACCCAATGCACTAGAGGATTATCCCCACCAATCCCCTAAAATATCCTAGTAACAAACAAGGACTTATTGGGATTAACAGTGGCTTTCCCTTTCATATCCGAGCAATACCTGTCCTACCAGGCTTTCCGTGAATGTTTGAAAGTCTTGAATGTAAATGTGGTTTTTGGGTGTCACACCTGCCTGTTGGCACTGGATTAAAAAAATTGTGCAACGTTCCACGCAAGTCAAAAAATCTTACTTGGAAATTTAAAGAAAAATATGTTTCAAGCGAGCCTGTTCGGTTCTTTTGGCAGTCTCGCTCCATGGGTCGCCTTCGTGAGATGTGAGCCCGGCGGAAACAAGGGTTGCCCCCAAGATCAGCAGTCAGTATCGCCACCTTCTCTTAACTTACTGTCTTCTGGTGCTGCCGCTCTCCCTGGCCCTCGATGGGCATGTTGACTTTCCATCATCATTCCTTCCTTATCAGCTTGTCATTTTTGGTGGAGTGACAGGTAGAATGTGTGGTTGACGAAGATTATGGCGCGGGGGAAGATTATGAGGCGGGGCACTTTCGTGTAAATATACAATGGTGGTTAGTGGAGGACGGCCGGGGTCGTTAGGCAAATTGAGAAGATGGTGGTGGTATGGTTTTTTCTGCCGTGCATGTCGTGGCAGTACCCGCTCCTCCGCGTTAACGTGTTTGATTGCAATTTGAGCATATCCTCCCAAGACCTATCGATATGTCGTTTTCACGGTCGCTTCGGTGTCTCCTTTTGCTGACATCAGACGCCTTTTGGTGATAGCCGTTTAATGGTCCGCTAGGAAGATCTTAGGACTGGTGGTGGCAGCAATGAGTTGCGGTCGTGCCTGGTCATGACATAATGCGGTGTTCTAGTAGTTATTTAATGGATGCAGCGATGGTGGTCTCGAAGGCTCTCTTCTGGTTCTCTGTGTTGTACCGATACATGTTCGCAGTATGAAAATCCAGGATTTGTCCTTATTAATCGAATCTACCGGCGACTATATGTGAGTCATATATATGTTTTGTGTTTGGGAACCTAGTGTCATGATGTGTCATTTTTATTTTCTGTGTTTCACCTATAGCTGTAATAATTTGGCTGAATAAATCTTTAGTTGGTATAGAAGCCGAGTAACAAAGCTTCTATTGTCAAAAAAAAACTAGAAGATACCCCGCGCGTTGCAACGGGAATCTCATCATTAACTTATATTTTAAATAAAAAGAAATAAAAATACGATACATTAAGTTTTCTATACGAATATGCAAAATTCAGTTTGTCATAGTCGTGTATAAAAAATTATTAGCATGTACAATTAAATCATTAAAATATTGATGATGTGGATTTTGCATACAAAGATTAATAAATATTAGTGGAGATGACATGGACAATTAATAGGCTAAGAGAGTGGATGATGTGGATAGATTGCATGTTGAGATAGAAAAATCATAAATGAACTTAGTGGGATTTTGCTTTATAAGAGGTATAGATATATATTCACATTCGAAACAAGAGACCTTCTAAGCAGGATTCTCTTGGTATAGAAACGAAGGGCAATCCCCAAGGATGGTAGGGTTTCCGTCCCCTCCGCCGGTGAAGCCGCTGCCCCCCCCCCCCCGCCTTTGATTGCCTTTTAGGCCTTAGACGCGCGACAAATCGCAACCTCTCACCGGCGGGAAGGTTCCCGATTTTTCTTTAAATTAATTTTTGTGTCTTTGTTTGGGTAGGGTCGGGAGGCGGCGTCAACATCGTGGTGTCCGAATAACGTTCTCCATGCTCTATCTCCGCTCCATCGGTGCTCCTAACACTGACATAGCGAGCGTGGAGTTATGTTTATGGTGGATCTCCTGGGATCCCGCCGGTTTTTGTGTTCGTTCGTGTGACTGCATGTGTAATTTTTTCGATCTAGGAATCACATCTTTGGCGATGATTGTTGCTCTGGCGAGTTAGGTGCTAATCCGACCACTTCCCATCTGTTACTAGAAAAGCTTTTCTACGACAACATTTGGACATCCATGAGGCGTGGTGTGGACACTGTCCGGCACCACCGAGCCGGCCCCAAAATTGGAGCCCCGCTCGGCAGGACAAACGCTTTGGAGGTGTCAGTGTGGGCGATTCTCGTGTATGGCACCCTAACGGGCCTTTAGGTGCTCCTTTAGAGCCCCCGGTGGAGATGCTGTAACTCCTTGACGACACCTCCATGGATGGAAACGACCTAGAAATAGGTACCAGAAATTATTATTTATCAAATTATTATTCCTATTCTCTCATATTTTTCAATTTATCTGTCTTGAGATGTTCCCGAAACAGCGGTGAGGCGGTTGCCGGCGAGCACACGCACTGAGACTTCGTGTACTTGTTGGGAAATCAATGGCGGGCAGATACTCTGGGCACAGAGTTTTAGGTGGTAAAGGGCGACGCGACGCAAGGAAGTAGATCGGGTGCGCCAGCATTGCATTTGTTGCGAGTAGTTGCCCACACCGTCGCTGGTGCAAGATCCAGCACCACGTAGGTTTGCCACGGCCGGATGTATGCATTCCAGATAAAGGTGAGCGCGGCAACTACACCTCCACTTGTATTTTTTTTACAAAACACAGTGTATACACAGACACTCACATATATGCGCATACACTCAACTCACCCCTATGAACCCAGACACTACCCCTATTAGCACCTTCGAGAGATTGAGCTGGCGGTAGGGTACGCCTCGCTGTCGACAGGAACGCCACCTCCCACTGAAGAATAATCCGCCTTTAGTGAGAAACACCATTGCTAAATCTAGGGTTTGTAGGCTGGGTACAACCATTCAATAGATTTTGTTTTGCTTTTTTGTTTAGTCAAATATTCGGAGAAAAATTACGCATGGAGGGCAGGCTCCATGTCTTGCACGGGGCCTGTGTTGGTCATGGCAGTAACCGGAAATGCTCTCAAGTCCAAGGGACGAGTTAGAAAATTGGCTATTGGTTCTGTCGAGATGGACACGACCCATGGGAGATGCTATTAAAATAAATGTGGATGCGACATACTCACTGCGTCCTCAAATAAGTGTACGTTTGAATATGTCTTAAAGTCAAATTTTATTAACTTTGACCAACTCTCTAGAAAAAAGTAGCAACATTTATGACACTAAATTAGTATCGTTGGATTCATCTTGAGATGTAGTTCAATAATATAGTAATTTGATATCACAAATGTTGCTAATTTTGCATAAAAAATTAGTCAAATATAAAAATGTTTGACTTCCCAAAATGGAAAACGTACACTTATTCACGGACGGAGGGAGTATCATCAGGATGTCGGAGCTGGTGCTTTAGCAGCAGTTGCAAATATATCGAGAATGCACCCGATATCACAACTATGTAGGCGTTGGCGATGCGAGAGTGGCTGGCATTTGCTGCTAGTCTCGGATTCAATGATGTTGAAGCAGAGTCGGATTCTCTGAGTGTGATCAATTTTTGCACCGCACAGAAGCCGTTGGGACCCCGGCTGCGGCTATTTTTGCATTGTGCATTGATGAAGCAACTATGATAGGGAAGGTTTATTTTGTTCACCGTCTTCTCGCCCCAAATGGTATTGCTGATGAGCTATCTAGTTATTGCTTTAGTAATAATCTGTATCGTAATTGGATAGATGATCCACCAGACTTCATGTTGAATAAACTACTGAATGTTCAAATTGTTGTTTGTTTAATTTTAATAAAGCTAGCTATGATGAAATTACATAAAAATTGCATTTTTTATCTGAATGGTGTTCGTGATTATTATGTTCCAGAGACTCGGCTTGATCCGCAGATCCAATATCCAAACTTTTTATTTTCAGTGGACAATGTCCAAATTGTCGGGTTTTTTTTTTGTCGTGATGAATATTGTGATTTTGAATATTTTCATGGGCTTTTCTTTTCCTTGCTGTGCTGAAGAAGTCCAGGAAAGAAACAGAAGCCCAGCCGATGTCGGTTTGCCCCCAAAGTACTTGGACAATCAAATCAAGGGTTTTCTCTTAAAAAAAATCAAATCAAGGGTTTCCTTCGGTAGCTTGCCAGAAATCCAATCGGCGAGGGCGGCGAGGTTCGATCGATTCATCGGGGGAGGAGATGGATGTTGAGAGGCTGCACGTGAAAAGGGCCCGGAGAGTGGAGGGCGGAGCTGCTAAAGTCTCGGCGGCGGAGGCGGATGCTGCTAGGTCGGCGGCACTAGAAAGGGCCCGGATGAGGTCGGAGGAGTTTCTTAAAGTGATTGCAAAAGCAAGATCTCGCACGAGTGAGGAGGTGCGACAACGCGAGGAAGAAGAGGAGAAGTACCTCAGTAAGTTGCATCGTATACGCCCGGCCCCTTCGACTCCATCAGTAAGTTGCATCTTCCATTTCCTTCTTCCTTCACTTGATTTTGTCTCTGTCTGTGGATTGTAGATTAGGTGTAGATCTGTATATACCTGAACCTGGTTCCGTTCAATGAAACAGAACCTGAACGATATCTGTCTGTGCTCTGTGACTTTTTGATACTTTCCTTAGAGCTTTGTGCTTCAAATGCAAAAAGTAATTCGATTGATCTTTTTTTTAATCTCCATACACGTCCATGACTGCTATTGCAACTAACTAAGATTTCAATTGATGCAGCGGAAATCCCCTGCATGCGTTTCACTGATGCCGACTTGAAGGACCTTCCTTACTATGTCACACCAAGGGACACCATGCAGATCGTTTCAGTGCAAATCAAACCATTACCTCACGGTTTACAGTGGCCACTGGATGTCTATGGTTTCATAGCTGTACGTGATGTGTTGGACCGCAGACGTAATATGGTTTTCGACCGCCAAAGGAAGGACTGCCAGACTATCACGAAGCAGGTTTGTGAACGCTGCAATTAGGATTAGAATAGAAGAGTACCAAGGGAGAAAATCCCTATAATTTGACATCCCTCACCAAGCTAGTTTTTTTTTACTACTATAATCGTTGGTCATACCTTCATGTTTTTACAAGTCCGTGCTAAAAATTATCATGCCTAAAAACAGGTGTTTCTGAACAACAATGCTGATCGCAGCTAGAGTTTATAGCTCTATATAAACAAAATAATCTGCTAGTTGCTTTTGCCTGATGATTTCATGCTAAATAACCAAATCTCATCTCAACGCCTAATCTGCTAGTTGCTTTTGCCTGATGATTTCATGCTAAATAACCAAATCTCATCTCAACGCCATGCATGAATAAGTTGGCAAGTTCAAGAGGTACACATTTAAATCATATGTTCAGTTTTTGTGAAGATTTGTAAGTAATGCCACTGCTTGCAATGCATTTGCTGGTCTTCAAATTAAATGTGCTTTCCTTTGTCTGAGATTGAAAATATCCTATTGTTATTGTTATTGTTCTGATGATGCCTATCAGCATTATTATTGTTATGTTTAAGATGGTAATTATATAATTAATATTTTCGGTCACTAAAGAACTATGCTAATATTTCATCACATTGTTTGCATTCTCGATATACCATGCTATGTTTATCTCCTAACTTCGCTCGACTTTACTTGTTATTTGTTCTAATTGGGAAGAGCTTCAGAACTCTCCCGATCTAGGGTTGGCGACGACGACGGCCTCAGATGTTTTCTGGAGAATATGATAGGGTACTTAGGGTTTTCGGGATGAAGATGATTTATAGGCGAAAGGGCAGCTCGAGGCGATGATGGAGTCGCCCAGGTGGGACCACGATGCGGCCAACACCTGGGCCGCGCCTGGGTGGCGTCTAGGGGCTGTGGCCCCCCTGCAGCTCCCCTCCTTGCTCCGTCTTTGTTTCTTCGTGAAAATAATTCACGTAAATTTACAGATGATTCTGAGAAACTTTTCCGAACAACTTTTCTGAAACAAAAAGATAGTAGAAAACAGGAATTGGCACTGGGCATCTTGTTAGTAGGTTAGTTTCATAAATTATGCCAAAATGATAAAAAAATATTATAAAAATATGTGGCAGTGATATATAATCAAACATGGAATATTAAAATTATAGATACGTTTGAGACGTAACAGTGACCTGTTGATAAAGTAGCATGCGGTGGAAGCAGACTCTTTATCTCTGTTCATACCGTATATATGTCATGAAAATGATAATTTATATTGCAAAACTCCTTGTGAATTATTTTTCTCTAGATAAGACAGAATTCTGGTGATTATCAAGCGTTTTTAGAAGAATTATCTGATTGGGACTTGCTAAAAATACAGAAGATCTGATTCTGGTCGAAACTAGACTTAACGACCACCGGTACGGTCACACCCGGTCGTACTGGTGAGCGTACCGGTGTGGGTTCGATCGGCGCCGTCAATCCAAGCAACTTTCACGAAGGGACCTATGTCGAATTCGCAACAAAAGGTCAATGAAAACCTAATCTCGTCGACTGCCTATAAGATGGAGAGGTTACAACTACTAAAAGATGGGTTGGCGGAAGACGACGACGGCTTGTTAAGTGCTCGTGTGGTGCGAGCCGAGTATCAGCTGGACCAGTTTGTGCTACCGACTAGCCGTTGGTGGTCTGGTGAGGCTTCCGGATTTAGATGATGAGCGTAGATGTGTGAGGTCTGGGCATGACTTCGATCAGGTCCACCCCCTCACTAGTAGAAAACACCCCTATAGTCCCGGTTCGTTTGAGCCATTCATCCCGGTTCACGAACCGGGACTAGCAAATCGGGACGAATGCTAGTCTCGGTTCGGCCACGAACCGGGACGAATGGAGTACCACGTGGCCCGGTCCCGGTTCGTATCTCGAACCGGGACGGATGGGGTGGAGCTTTGGTCCCGGTTCGTATTACGAACCGGGACTGATGTTTCTCAGATATTTCACAATTTCCAGAAATTCCAGAAAATGGTTTAAATTTGTAAAATCAATAATTTTTATTCTGTAATTTTTCCAGAAATTCCAGAAAATGGTTTAAATTTGTAAAATCAATAATTTTTATTCTGTAATTCAGAAAAATATGAATAAAATATCAAAATGTTCAGAAAAATAAGAATTATTTGATTATGTCAAATGCATGCATGTTTAAGAAACTTAAATTAAATATTGTTTCGAACTACACAAATGCCACTACTAGTTAAATATGAGAAACCACTATTACACATCATCGTCACGAATATATTACACACATCCAAATGCGTCGTGCTTGGTCAAACATATTACACACGAGTTTAATGCATATATACATCTCTTTTACACTCACCCTATCACTTCAACCTTCCGATAGTATTCTCCCGTCGGTTCTAGGACCTCTGCATCTAAGAATCCCGCAATTTCCTCTTGAATTGCTCGTACGCGATCCTTTGGTAGAAGACCGTCTCGCAACCGTTCGATCTAATTTAAATAAGGGGTCAATATATATGAATAAAACTGAACACAATTGATGGCAATAAACTAAAATTGTGAATATTGTTTACGCACTTCAAGTTGTTCTAAGATTCTGCCTCTCTCACAGGTTGTTTGGCGAATGAACTCGCAAACGTAGTATCCACATAAATGATTCCCACTTCCCTGCCTCAAACACTTTACGAGAATATAGTTCAATCAAAATAATAATCAAGCATGGTAATGGTATTGAAACTAGAATCAAATAGATGCGCGGATCTAGCTAGTAGTACTTACATTTATTGGTTCAAATGTAAGCTCCGGCGCCCAAATACCCCTAGCCTTGGCAGTGAATCGTTTCCAAGCCCTGCCCGGCAAAGAAAATGAATAAATGAGTTATATATTAATTACTTGCTATCAGTAAATGAACGGAAAGTTGCCGATATATTGCCATAATGATTGAAATTACCTCTAGAGGCATTCCTGCATGTCCGCCCACTTCTCAAGGGGTTTACGTAACGAGTCCATGACTTGTACTACTCCTTTATCAACTTTAATGATTGGAAGAATAAAATGGAAGCTGCGCACACATAAGTCATCAATTATACACTTAACATCGAGAAAGCGAAATAGAAAGTATAGAAGACACTAACACTCACTTGAAGTTGTAAGGAAATAGTATTTCTCTTTTGGTTTCGGAAAACCTTAACGCCCTTACCAAGTTATTCTCTGTGTCGATTCAAAAATCGGTGAGACTTTTTTCATGAATGAAATTTGGGTCAGTGAACCCAATGTCATAGATTTGTCCTCTTTTGCATTGGAGAATCTTCATTCTGCAAAATTAATATAGTGATGAGTAAGATTATACATGCAATGAATGAGCTGGGCTAGCTAGAGACTTAACTACAGAAATAATACTTACAGACAATAGGCGCTGATGATAGATTTGTCAAGGGCCTCTTGTTGGTATAACTGAAATAATTCACAAAATTCAATCATTACCACGCCATCTCCATGCCTGTAATGCTCGTTTCTATATCCCACGTGGATCCAGTTTGCCCCTTCCTTTGAGGCTCGCATGTACCACTTATGCACTCTTCACATTTTTGTTGGTAGATCATTGAATAACTCAGGTTTGACGAGAGGATGCCCGTGCCGGTATTTGTATGCTGGAACTACTTCTTCGTGGAACTGTATTTGGTCTAAGTACTGAGGAATAGACATGCCCTGAGTAGAGGCTGTTTCTCCGTACATTGCAACAAACTCAGGATCGATGTCGAACGCACGTCTGCTCGACCCCACCTCGGTAGTGGAAAACACTTTGATCGGGGGGCACGATTGTTTTTTCTGTTCTCCGAGCTGGGGAACTGATTTCCGGCTTGCACTACTACTCTTCGACTGCTGCTTATTTGCCCCCAACCGACTTGCGAATAGAGCGCTCATAGTCTGGTGTCAGCTTTGACGGGGGTTGTTGAAGGGTCTTCAGCATTTTGAAGACGGCGGCTTTTTCTTCTGGTGTGTCGGGGAACTCTGGCTCTTTCATTTTCTTCATCTTCAAGTTAGCAAACTACTGTTCCGTTTGGCCTTTTGCGATCGCCTCATTTTCCTCCACCGTATAGTCGTAAGGTCTCTTGGGAAGATTCTTATGAGGTACTTTTGGGAGGGGTGACCTTTTACGTTTCGGTGATCGGTTACCACTCCTCATAGTACCAAAAGTGGTACGCTGAGCCTGAGTGGGCGGAGACGACTGACGCGGCGGCGGAGACGGCTGCTCTGGAGACTGGTGAGGCGGCGGAGATGGCGCCTGAGGCGACGGCGGCGGCGAAGACGACTGTTGCGCTGGAGACTGGTGAGGCGGCGGAGACGGCGCCTGAGGCGACGGCGGTGGAGAGGACTGTTGCGCTGGAGACTGGTGAGGAGTCGATGGCCTTGGCCGCCAGTTTGGAAGCACGATGAATTCCTTTGGCCATAGAATTGTCCCTTTTCTGGCTTCTCCATGTTCAACCACCTCCCCATCTTCACCTGCAGGGTGTTCCAGCTTCAGCTCCTCAAAATCTTTACTCACTTCATCCACCCCGACAACAGTGTAGCCATGTGGAACCGGGGAGCAATGAAAAGTTGGGTTAGGTCCAATTGGTACGGCATAGCCGACCGCCACCTTCATGGTTAAGTTAAGAACTTTCACATGTAGCTCACAAGGTGTGCTCTCCGTGATATCATCCACTGGGTAGCGACGAAGAGGAGCCATCGTCAGTGCATCATCATCACCAGTGTGGAGCTGAGATGAAGCCACGCTGCTTTTCAGATTCGATGGGCCGGAAAGTTCTACAATGTGCCGCTGAGATTGGCTGGCAATGCCTTGCTGGCTAAGTGCGTTAATTTGATCCTGCTGCCGCTTCATTGTTTCTTCTATATTACGCAGCCGATCTGCAGCAGCGCGTGCTTCCATTGCCTCCCTTTCCTTTCTCCTCTGATGACTTCTATTGGGAAATATCTTCCTGTCCTCGGAAAACCCAGTTCTCCATGGCTTGGAGCCTGATGTGCCTCGTGTTCGTCCTTTGTGTTCTTCATTCCCAAGGGCGCGTGCGAGCTCGTCCTTCTCTCTATCGGGACGGAACCGTCCCTCTTCAACATCTTTTACTGCTTTTCTGATGTCTTCGATGGGTAGTAGGGGATTATCTTTGTGTCTTCTGTTATATAAGCACTTCCCTTCTTCGTCCAATGTGCCCCCATGCCCGTAAAACCAATTTCTTGACCGTTTATCCCATTTGCATGGCTCTGTAGTGATCCCTTTCAAGAGAAAGTCGGCCTCAAGTTTATCCCACTTAGGCATGCCAAAGGCGTAGCCACCAGCCCCCATAGTATGGTGGTACGTCTTTTTAGCAGCATTTGCCTTATTTATTTCAGACTTTATCTAAGCTTCCTCCGATTTCTTGTACGTCACAAATTCTTCCCAGTAGTCTCTTATCTTCTCATACCCGTGATCGAAATCCGGAGTCTTATCTTTTAAGATAAAGTCGGTGTGCAATCTTTTCTTCCATTTGTTGAATAGCTCGGCCATCTTCTTAAGAGTCCAGTGCTTGACTTTTTTCTCTAGGGCAACTTTTCTTCTCTCTGTATCCTCCTCATTTGGCTCCTCCTCATCTGGATCCACCTCTGGCGCCGGCAGGGTGAAATGAACCATGATCTTTTTCCAAAGGTTTTCTTTGGCTAAGTTGCTGACATATCTAACTCCTCCCGCCCTTGGCTTATTCCATTCTCGAACGATGATCGGGATGTAGTCCCTAACAATAACTCCGCATTGCTTCACAAATTTTTGCCTAACCTCCTTGGGAGCAATCGGTTCGCCGTCTTGAGCGACTTTTTTGATCCTGTACCTTTCATGGTCATCTAACTTTTTGGTTGGGCCTCATTTCGTCCTTACAGAAGATTTGCTTGATCCGGAGGGCTAAAAGAAGAAAGAGTGTTAATATATGTATATAGACAGCAAAGGCTTAATTAATTAATATATATATGCACCTCCTCCGAGTTTACAATTTCTAATGTTCCACCGGAGCCGCCGGGTTCTCTCTCGCCCCAGGCGTCGGAGCCGCCGAGTTCGGCTTCTCCCTTGTCGGCTTCTCCCTCATCAGAGCCGCCGAGTTCTCTCTCGCCCCAGGCGTCGGAGCCGCCGAGTTCTCTCTCGCCCCAGGCGTCCGAGCCATGTCCTCGGTTGCGAGACTCATCTCCCTCACCGGAGTCGTTCAGAAACTGCTTGCTGACATCGTCGCCGCGGATCATATCCTCGAGGATATTTTCCTGATTTTCGTCTCTGCCGTGTGGTTCCATAGTTTCTGCAAAATGACAAAGTAGTAATTTAAATCAATAATTAAGGAAAATGACATAATGTTTCTTTATTGGCATAATTTAAAATGGAATAATTTAAAATGGCATAATGTTGCTAACTAAAAAATTGCTAAATATTCTAACTAAAAAATTGCTAATATTTCTAACAAGTCTAGCTAAACAATTTTATAATCATCAAATGAATTTTTATAATTTTTAACAAGTCTCTGCCGTATTATAATTCTAAAAATTCTAACATTCTATTGAAATTTTATTTTTACATTGCAATAATAACAACAATTACTAAATTAGCAAAGTACTATAATATTTAACAAGTACTAAATTAGCAAAGTACTATAATTACTAAATTGCTAAATAATTATTCTAACTAAAATTGCTAGATAAATATTCTAACTAAAATTGCTAAATTAATTCGAACCTAAATTAATTCTACAATTTTGGCCTAACTTTTAAAAATTGCTAAAATTAATTCCTACAAATTGCTAACCTAACTAATTAACCTAACTAACTAATAAAATTTGCTACCCTAATTGCTAACCTAATTCCTACAAATTTAAATCAATAATTAAGGAATTCCTACAAATTCCTACAAATTGCTAACCTAATTCCTACAAATTAATTCCCTTTCTAATAAAATTCCTACTAACTAATAAAATTGATATGAAATTGACCTAGGATCGGAGGAGATGTACCGAGGCGGACGGGGGCAGACGGGGGCAGAGGGCAGCCGGCGGAGGGCGGCGGAGGCGTCGGGTTGGCAGCGGAGGGCCGAGGGCGGCGCGGCCCGAGCGGCGTAGGGCGGAGGGCGGCGCGGCCCGAGCGGCGGAGGGCCGAGGTGGCGCTGAAGGGCTCGGGTGGAGGGCGGCGAAGGGTGGCGGAGGCGTCGGGTTGGCGGCGGAGGGCCGAGGCGGAGGGCGGTGTGGCCCGATCGGCGGAGGGCCGAGGCGGTGCCGGAGGCCGGGCTCGGGCGGAGGGCGGCGGAGGGCTCAGGCGGCGCGGCCTGATTTCGGCAGCCTGACGGTGTCGATCCGTTCCTTCGTGCTGCTCGTCCTTAGCGAAAAATGAGAGGGAGTTGGGGGAGAAGAGGCCGAGGCGGTTTATAGTAGAGGCCTTTGGTCCCGGTTCGGGGCTGGAACCGGGACGAAAGAGCCTTTGGTCCCGGTTGGAGCCACCAACCGGGACGAAAGACCTACCCTTTGGTCCCGGTTCTAGCCACGAACCGGGACCAAAGGTAATTTTCGCGGCACCGAGAAGGCGCGCGCCAAAACAACCTTTGGTCCCGGTACCACCCAAAAACCGGGACGAAAGGTGCTTTTGGAAATTATTTTTTGGGCACGAAGACCAGTTTAATTTGTTTTTTTGAAAAATGTAATAAATTTATAAATTCAATATCTTTTGATCTATTTATCAGAAAAATGCAATTAAAATATGAAATTGTTCATAAAAATGTAATCTATCTATTTATAACAAATTCATTTTTGTTTGAGATTTGAGGTGAATTCATTTAATTACAAAATTTGGAATTTGAACTCCATTAAGTCATTAAACTTATAAATTCAATATCTTTTGATCTGTTTATCAGAAAAATGCAATTAAAATAAAAAATTGTTCATAAAAATGTAATCTATCTATTTACAACAAATTCATTTTTGTTTGAGATTTGAGGTGAATTCATTTAATTACAAAATTTGGAATTTGAACTCCATTAAGTCATTAAACTTATAAATTCAATATCTTTTAATCTATTTATCAGAAAAATGCAATTAAAATAAAAAATTGTTCATAAAAATGTAATCTATCTATTTATAACAAATTCATTTTTGTTTGATATTTGAGGTGAATTCATTAATTACGAAATTTGGAATTTGAACTCCATTAAGTCATTAAACTTATAAATTCAATATCTTTTAATCTGTTTATCAGAAAAATGCAATTAAAATATCAAATTGTTCATAAAAATTTAATCTATCTATTTATAACAAATTCATTTTGTTTGAGATTTGAGGTGAATTCATTTAATTACAAAATTTGGAATTTGAACTCCATTTAGTCATTAAACTTATAAATTCAATAGCTTTTGATCTGTTTATCAGTAAAATGCAATTAAAATATCAAATTGTTCATAAAAATGTAATCTATATATTTATAAGAAATTCATTTTTGTTTGAGATTTGAGGTGAATTCATTTAATAAAAAAATTTGGAATTTGAACTCCATTAAGTCATTAAACTTATAAATTCAATATCTTTTAATCTGTTTATCAGAAAAATGCAATTAAAATATCAAATTGTTCATAAAAATGTAATCTATCTATTTATAACAAATTCATTTTTGTTTGAGATTTGAGGTGAATTCATTTAGTTACAAAATTTGGAATTTGAACTCCATTAAGTCATTAAACTTATAAATTCAATATCTTTTGATCTGTTTATCAGAAAAATGCAATTAAAATATCAAATTGTTCATAAAAATGTCATAGGTCACTGCCCAATGACATGTTCGAGAAGCTCGTGCATAGAGGAGTCATCTGTCTTCTCTTTCTGCTGTTGCCGTGCTCTTGTTCTTCCTCTTCCTCCTCATGGTGGGTACTTATATAGGGCAACTCTTCACCTTTTTAGTCCCGGATGGTAGCTGGAACCGGGACTAAAGGAGCTTTGATATGTGTGCCTTATATTCACCTTTTTAGTACCGGTTGGTAGCTGGAACTGGGACTAAAGGAGCACACCTAACCAATGACACACACCTGATCCAACGGCTCACAAGCGCTAGAAGGAAACACACCTCTGATCCAACGGCTCACAAGCCCTCCTGTCCCTCAAGGTGTGGCGCGCCGGGCGGCCATCACGAACCACTACTACCTCGAGCTCACACCGGAGCAGCGGATGGATCCCCGCTGGCATCCCGACCACCGCCCGACTTGGGACGCTTTCTTCATGAATCGGCGTGAGAGGGCGCTCGCCAGGTACGAGGAGGACGGCCCGCCTCCTTCGAACTTCAACGAGGCCGGCTGTCGGCTGTGGTGGGGTGGACGGATTCTCCAGAGCGTCATGGACTACATCACGGCCGGCGATAACCCCCGCCTGCGCTACCCTCACATCCAGTCCAGGCGTGCTCACCCGTCGAGGTTGGAGCCACGAGGACCGTCCGATGACAACGACGACGATGACTACGAGGACGAGTATTATAGGCCTAGGCAGGAGTATGACTAATATTGTTAGGACAAATAATCCACTGTTGTCATTCCATACTGTTGTCATTGGTTAGAACAAGTGATTTGTATTCGGTCAATGAACTAGTTAGTATCAAATGATCCACTGACGAATCGTGTGTTTCTTTCGAGCGCTTGTGAGCCGTTGGATCAGAAGCACACGGATCGTGTGTTTCTTTCGAGCACTTGTGAGCCGTTGGACCAGAAGCACACGGATCATGTGTTTCTTTCTAGCACTTGTGAGCCGTTGGGTCAGAAGCACACGGATCGTGTGTTTCTTTCGAGCGCTTGTGAGCCGTTGGATCAGAAGCGCACGGATCGTGTGTTTCTTTCGAGCGCTACCAACCAGTACTAAAAAGGTTCTGCAATTACCCATATCAATGCTCCTTTAGTCCCGATTCCAGCTACCAACCGGGACTAAAAAGGTGAAGAGTTGCCCTATATAATTACCCACCATGAGGAGGAAGAGGAAGAACAAGAGCACGGGAACAACATTGCTGGTCCTCCCGTGCTTGTGGTGTATCTTTTGTCTTTCCATACACGCACTACTAGGAAACTAGCTATAGGTAGAATGCTATTTTGTGGCGCACCAATATTTCATGCGCCACTAAATTTTTTTTTGTGGCGCACCAGTTTCCATGCGCCACTAAAAGAAGACATTCTGTGGCGCATCTGAAGGACATGCGCCACTAAAAGAAGACATTCTGTGGCGCACCTTCCTCCATGCGCCACAGAAATTTTGTGGGCCCCACAACCAACGGCTGGCTTGCATCCTACGCCGCCTTTTCTGTGGCGCATGGAGCAAGGTGCGCCACAGAAATGTACATTTCTGTGGCGCATCTGGCCACATGCGCCACAGAAATATGGTGGGCCCGGCACCAATGATTAGGGGCTGCACAATTCTGTGGCGCATGGGTGGCGCATGTGGTTCCATGCGCCACAGAATTGTGCACCATTTTTCACCCCACGCACCCCCCCCTGTGGATCGCCTTTTTAGTTTTGCACGAAGTGAAAGAAAATGATAAAAAATTCAAAAAATAAAATCTTTTTAGATATAGAGAAGGTTTAGGGTCTAGTTGTTAGGAAAAATTTAAAATACACATTTTGACTTTTTTTCCAAAAGTAGGTGAAAAAATATTAAAACGGGCATAACTTTTGCATACGACGTCGAAAAAATGCGTTTAATACCTTAAAAAAAACTAGAGAAAATTTCGGAACCGTCCTCTCCGGGGTTTACCCGGTTGGACATTTCTCGGATTCTCAAAATTCCAAACGAAAAAAAGTTATGGCGAAAAGAAGAAATTTTCCAGCAAAATCAAAAAAATAAATAAAAAATAAAAATACAATTCTGTGGCGCATGTCTAGCCCATGCGCCACAGAATTGTTGGGCGGGATTCCAAATTTTGAATCCCGCCGGCACCCCTTCTCTCCTCCACTTCTCTCCTCCACGTCTCCCTCACTTCTCCCTCCACTTCTCCCTCCACTTCTCCTCTCCCCTTCTCCTCCACTTCTCCTCTCCCCTTCTCCTTCCTCCTCCTTCTCCTCTCCTCTCCTCTCCTCCACATCTTCTATCCTCCTCTTCCTCCACCTCCACCTCCGGCGACCTCCTCCACCACCCCGGCGACCTCCACCTCCGGCGACCTCCTCCACCACCCCGGCGACCTCCTCCACCACCACGGCGACCTCCTCCTCTCCACCTCCACCTCCGGCGATCTCCTCCACCACCCCGGCGACCTCCTCCTCCACCTCCGGCGACCTCCTCCACCACCCCGGCGACCTCCTCCTCCACCTCTGGTGACCTCTGACGACCTCCTTATCCACCCCGGCGACCTCCGGCGACCTACTCCACCATCTCCGACGACTCCCATCCTCCACCCACCTCCGGCTACCCCCTCCTCCTCCACCCACGGCAACACGGCCTCCGACGAGCACCGAAAAAATTCCGGCGAAATTCCGGCGGCTAGATCTAGATCTAGATCTGGCCGCCTTTTTTTTTGAAATTCAAAAAAAAAAAATCTGTGGCGCATGGTGGTGGGTGCGCCACTAAAATATTTCTGTGGCGCACGGTTCTGGGTGCGCCACAGAATCTTAGAATTTCTGTGGCGCACCGCCAGCATGCGCCACAGAAATATATTTTAGTGGCGAGGATTCTGTGGCGCATGGGCATTTCTTGTGGGTGCGCCACATAATTCGTTTTTGGTGCGCCACTAATAGGCCTTTTCCTGGTAGTGACGCCCAGGAAGCCTAGCAGGTTCACGCAAAGATTCTTCGTCACGTGCATCACGTCGATTGAAGACCGGACCTCTAGGACTTTCTAATAGGGTAGCTTCCAGAAAATAGATTTCTTCTTCCACATGGGCGTGTGGCCGGTAGCGACGTTGTAACAGCCCCAGCTTGGTAATGAAAAATACGAAGAATTTTTCCACTTTTGCATCCTTGTTTGCATCATGGCATGCATATAAAAATTTCTATTTCTAAACTACCAACATATGCAAGCAACTAAAATGGGGAGGCAAACTTCCCAAGCATCCAAACCAAATACAATTGCTCAACTTGTCAACCAACTCATTCTTGGACTTCCAAATTGTTTAGGAAGTTCCAAGTTTGCATTTTATCCCCCAAATTCTCAATTTCCAAATTTTGTCAATTAAAGAATAAATATGAGGATTAAAATTGGCTTAATTCAATTTCTATTTTTGAAACCAAGTTAAACATTCCAAAAATTCAAACTAAAATAATGGGGAGCTTCAATGTTATTGTTAGAGCCTCCATGAACATTTTCAATATTTTTGGAAATGTTTAAGGAGCCGCTTGATGCGGATGATTGGCTTCGGGATCTAGAGCGCAAGTTTGCCGCTCTGCACGTTCCGGTGGCGGAACAAGTCAACTTCGCCACCTACCTGCTGAATGGAGCCGCCGGCTCCTAGTGGGAGAGCCACGTGTCGATGTTCGACGCTGGCCATGTCTTCACGTGGGCGGATTTTCGCGCCGCCTTCCGAGCGGCGTACATCCCCAAGCCCATCATGGACCTCAGGAGGAGGGAGTTCCTGGACTTGACCCAGGGACGCATGGACGTCCAAGCCTATGGGCGGGAGTTCAACCACCTCTCCCGTTACGCCACTCGGGATGTGACGAATGATGAGGACAAGCAGTACCTCTTCCGCAAGGGGCTCGCCCCTCGCCTCCGCTACGAGCTCCTACCCTTCAAGTTCCAGTCCTATCAGGAGCTTTACAACCAGGCTCTTACTATGGAGCAGGGTAGGAAGGAGCTGGAAGCTTCCAAGAGGCCAGTTCCCACTGACAACCAGAGCTCCTCCTCCAAGGGCAAGAAGCGCCGGGTCTTTGTGCCCTTCAGCGCTGTGCCTCGGGCACCTTTCGCGCCAAGGCCTTCAAGGTTCAGGCCACCTCCGCCTCGCCCAGCTACTTCGACCTTGGGTGCGGCTGGGAGTGGTTTCCGCCCTCAGCTGCCTCCACCACCACCGAGGCCCACTTTCTTCGCTTGTGGCGAGCCGGGGCACTACTCCAAGGAGTGTCCCCAGAAGGCACCTGCTACCGCAGCACCTGCACCGGCTCCCTCTACCCCAGCCGCCAAGGCCATGACCGTCAGCCGTGGCCGTGTGAACCACGTCTCGGCTAAAGGAGTCGAGGAGGACCCCAGAGTTCTCATGGGTATGCTTCGAATCAATGATTATCCAACTTCAGTCTTATTTGATTCTAGAGCATCTCATTCATTCATATCTATAGCATTTGCACACAACCACCAAATACCATTTGTGAATATGGACTCCCCGCTAGTGGTCAAAACCCCAGGCTCGAGCTGGCACACTAAATGGATTGCTCCGGACGTCCAGATCAGCATAGGCTATTGGTCTTTCCCATTCCAGCTGATAGCGTTGAAGTCAGATGGGCTAGATGTAATTCTGGGGATGGATTGGTTAGTCAAATATCAGGCCAACCTGGACTGTGCTGCCAAGTATGTCACCGTGATCCACCCAACCGTCGGAATGGTGAGTTATTGGTCACCTTCGTCCGCAACTCCGTCTGCTGCCACTCCTCTCTCACCGGAGATCAGCTTATGTTTCCTGGAGGGAACAACACCGCCTGGAATGCATGAAGTCGCTGTGGTGTGTGATTTCCCCGATGTTTTTCCGGAGGAATTGCCCGGCACGCCACCTGATCGCAGTGTGGAGTTTGTGATTGAGTTGGTTCCGGGAACCGCCCCAATTTCCAAAAGGCCCTACCGCATGCCAACGGAAGAGCTAACCGAATTGAAGAAGCAACTTGATGAGCTGCTGGAAAAAGAATTCATCCGACCGAGTAGCTCACCTTGGGGCTGCCCGGTCATCTTTGTCAAGAAGAGGGATACAAATGTTCCTCGGCTGGTTGTTGACTACCGCCCTTTGAATGCGGTGACCATCAAGAACAAGTATCCAATTCCTCGAATAACTGACCTATTCGATCAACTAGCTGGTGCAACGGTATTCTCCAAGATGGATCTGAGGTCAGGCTACCATCAGATTAAAATCCGAAAGGAGGATATTCCAAAGACGGCTTTCACTACTCACTATGGCCTATATGAGTACACCGTCATGTCCTTCGGCCTCACAAATGCTCCGGCTACATTCATGAGGCTGATGAACTCCGTCTTCCACGAGTACCTCGATAAGTTTGTCATAATTTACATTGATGACATCTTGGTCTACTCCAAAACCGAAGACGAACATGCTGAGCATCTTCGACTTGTCCTGACCAAGCTTCGAGACCACCGCCTCTATGCCAAGTTCTCCAAGTGTGAGTTTTGGCTAAAGGAGCTCATTTTTCTCGGTCATGTGGTGTCAGCTGCCGGAGTAGCGGTGATACCAGACAAGATTCAGGCAATCCTGGATTGGCCAACTCCCAAGTCCGCCAAAGATATCCGAAGCTTCCTTGGATTGGCGGGTTATTACCGCCGATTCATCGAAGGCTTTTCCAAAATAGCCAAGGCATTGACTGACCTCCTCAAGAAGAACAGACAAATTGTGTGGTCAGACAAAGCAGAAGAGAGCTTCCAAACTCTCAAGGTCAAGCTCACTACCACCCCGGTGCTTGTCCTTCCTGACACCAACAAGGACTTTGTCGTCTATTGTGATGCATCACTCCAAGGTTTGGGCTGTGTTTTGATGCAAGAAGGCCATGTTGTCGCTTATGCTTCCCGTCAACTCAAGCCACATGAGCAAAATTATCCAACTCATGATTTAGAGCTTGCCGCCGTGGTTCATGCTCTGAAGCAATGGAGGCCCTACCTGTTGGGCAACCGATGCGAGATCTATTCTGATCATCAAAGTCTGAAATATCTCTTCACCCAGCCGGATCTGAACTTGAGGCAGAGAAGATGGTTGGAATTAATAAAAGACTATGATGTGACCCTCAACTATCAGCCCGGCAAGGCCAATGTCGTGGCCGATGCTTTGAGTCGCAAGGCCTATTGCAACACCGTGATGGTTGAAAAGGCACAACCGGCTCTCCACGAGGAATTTGCCCGGTTAAATCTGGAGATTGTTCCCTCCGGATATCTAGCTAACCTCGAGATCAAATCCACTCTCGAGGATGATATCAAGGCCGCCCAGCAAAATGATGCGGAAATCCTCGAGATCAAAGAGAAGATAGCTAATGGGAAGGCAAATTGTTTCTCGGTTGATGATAATGGTGTTGTCTATTTCGGTGACCGTTTAGTGGTGCCCAAGAGTGGGAACACAAAAGAGTTGATCCTCTCAGAAGCTCACGAGTCACCCCTCTCTATCCATCCGGGTAGCACCAAAATGTACCAAGATCTTCGCCGTCAATTCTGGTGGTCTTGCATGAAGCGCGAGATCGCCGAGTATGTTGCTGAATGCGACGTCTGTCGCCGGGTGAAAGCTGAACATCAAAGGCCAGCTGGTACCCTTCACCCCATAGCCGTTCCTGAGTGGAAATGGGATGAAGTTGGTATGGATTTCATCACCGGCTTTCCAAGATCACAAAAGGGCAATAATGCCATCTGGGTCGTCATTGACCGCCTATCCAAGGTAGCCCATTTCCTTCCCGTTCGCGAAGACATGGATGCAAAGCAATTGGCTGAGTTGTATGTTGCTCGCATTGTCCCTCTCCATGGTGTTCCACTGAGGATCATCTCAGACCGGGGGAGCCTATTCGTATCCAGGTTCTGGCAGAGTTTCCATAGGGCTATGGGAACCCGTCTCAATCTCAGCACAGCCTATCATCCTCAAACTGACGGTCAAACTGAGAGGGTGAACCAAGTTCTTGAGGACATGCTTCGGGCTTGTGTTATCTCCTTCGTTAAGGGTTGGGAAAAGTATCTCCCCCTCGCCGAGTTCTCCTACAACAATAGCTACCAAGCCAGTTTGCAAATGGCTCCCTTTGAGGTCCTTTATGGGAGAAAATGCCGAACTCCTCTCAATTGGTCTGAAACCGGGGAGAGGCCACTCTTCGGTCCTGATGTGATCAATGAGGCCGAGGAGAAGGTCCGTATCATTCAGGATAATCTCAAGGCTGCTCAATCCCGGCAGAAAAGCTACTATGACAAGCACCATCAAGAGGTCCACTATGAAATTGGTGACAAGGCCTATCTTCGCGTCTCTCCTCTCCGTGGCGTTCGTCGCTTCGGAATCAAGGGCAAATTGGCACCTCGCTATGTTGGCCCTTTTATCGTCCTAGCCAAGCGAGGAGATCTATCCTATCAACTTGAGCTACCCTCCAACTTCCCGGATGTGCATGATGTATTCCATGTCTCCCAACTCTGTCGTTGCTTCAAGGATCCAATCCGTGGGGTTGATCATGAGGCGTTGGACATTCAGGAGGATTTGACCTATCGCGAGCATCCTATCCGCATCTTGGATGAAGCGGAGAGGAAAACCCGCAACAAGACTATCAAGTTCCTAAAAGTTCAATGGTCGAACCATTCCGAGGAGGAAGCCACATGGGAGCGAGAAACTAGCCTTCGTCGGGAATACCCCACCTTCTTCACTCAAGCCTAGAATCTCGGGACGAGATTCCTGTAAGGGGGGGGGGGAGAATTGTAACAGCCCCAGCTTGGTAATGAAAAATACGAAGAATTTTTCCACTTTTGCATCCTTGTTTGCATCATGGCATGCATATAAAAATTGCTATTTCTAAACTACCAACAAGCATCCAAACCAAATACAATTGCTCAACTTGTCAACCAACTCATTCTTGGACTTCCAAATTGTTTAGGAAGTTCCAAGTTTGCATTTTATCCCCCAAATTCTCAATTTCCAAATTTTGTCAATTAAAGAATAAATATGAGGATTCAAATTGGCTTAATTCAATTTCTATTTTTGAAACCAAGTTAAACATTCCAAAAATTCAAACTAAAATCATGGGGAGCTTCAATGTTATTGTTAGAGCCTCCATGAATATTTTCAGTATTTTTGGAAATGTTTAAGTGCTTCAAATAAATACAATTTGGAAATTGTCAAAAATGACTATAATTAAAAACTGTGAACGAAGGTTGGCCAAAACATTTTAGTTTGCCTCAACATTTTTTGTGGAGTTTCCTCAGGACGTAGGGGGACCACCTGAATTTTTCCAGATTTTCTGCAATTGCTTAAGCAGCTCAATTAAATAGATAAAACCTACTGTTTTCAAAAATCAGAAAAATAAAAAGGAGAAATGTTTAAATCACTGACAGCGGGCCCCCTGGTCAGCTCCCTCTCTCTTCCTCGCCACTGTGGCGCCATGGCGCACTGGCGCCATGCCGCGGCTCCATGCCGCCCTGCCGCGTCTCCCTGGTGGTCAAGGACCACGCCGAGGACGCCCACCTGCTTCCCTCTACCTGCTCTCCCCTTTTCCCCTCTCTCCTGTTCTCTGTTCGACGTTGGAAACCCTAGATCGAGCCGTAGCTCGCCTCGGTCGCCGTCGAGCTCCCCGTTGACTCCGGCCGCCCCGAAGGAAGCCATCGCCGCCACTAGGTCCGCCTCGCCGTGCCGCTCCTCCACCCCCGAGGAATCGGCCCAGGAGAGCCGGAGCCGACGGAATCATCCCCGACATTCCCCGCCTCGGCCGCGCTCCGCCGGCCAATTTTCCGTCGACGCCGGCCACCCCTCGCCGCGCTGACCGTCCCAAGTGCCCAGGGTGAGTCCCGAAATCGCGTGCGTGCTTTCCTGCATCCTCTCCCCTCCCTCTCCCCCTCTGCATCCCCGCATCCGTGCGGATGCCGCCGGCCGTTCGCCGTGGCCGTGGCCTGTCGTGCACGCACCCGTCGTCCTGTGCCTCCCCCTCCGCCTCCGAACCCACGCACCGCACTGTTGGGAATATGCCCTAGAGGCAATAATAAAATGATTTATTAGCATATTCATGTTTATGATAATAGTTTATTATCCATGCTATAATTGTATTAACCGGAAACATAATACATGTGTGGAATATAAACAACCAGGTGTCCCTAGTAAAGCCTCTACCGGACTGGTTCGTTAGTCAAGAGATGGTTAGAGTTTCCTAACCATGGACTTGTTACAGTCACTTGATAACGGAGTCATATCATTAGGAGTAATGATGTGATGGACAAGACCCGATAATAAAGAGTTGCAATTGATCGTGTCACACAAGTTTCATTGCCAACGCTTTTAGTATGCCAAGTATAGTTTCCTTAGACCATGAGATTATGTCACTCCCATTTACCGGAGGAATGCTTTGTGGACATCAAACGTCACTTCATAACTGGGTGATTATAAAGGTGGCTTTCAGGTATCTCCGATGGTATTTGTTGGGTGACATGAATCAAGACTGGGATTTGTCCTTCCTTGTGACGGAAAATATATCTCTGGGCCCTCTCGGTAATATAGCATCAGAAAGGTTGCAACCATGTGATTAAGTGTTAATCACGGAGATCCTATATTATGGACGAGTAAAGAGAATTTGCCAGGTAACGAGATGAAACTAGATATGGAGATATCGACGATCGAATCTCGGGCAAATTAAATATCGGTGAGACAAAGGGAATCGTATACGAGATTAAGAATCTCCGGCATCGTGGTTCAATCGATAAGGAACTTCGTTGAATATGTAGGAGTCAATATGGGCATCCCGGTCCCGCTATTGATTATTGATTTGATCATGTCTGCATGTTCTCGAACCCGTAGGGTCACACACTTAACGCTCCGATGTAGCTAGGGTTTTTCGATGAGATAATTGATGATATGTACGAATGGTGATTTGAAGTCTCGTATGGGATCCCGGACATCACGAGGAGTTCCGGAAGAGTCCGGAGAATAAGATTCATATATGGAAAGTGGTTTCCGGAGGTATCAGAAAAGTTCCGGGAATTTTCCGACAGAGTATCGGAATATTCTAGAAGGTTCTAGAGGAGTCTAGAAGTGGGGCCCATAGGAGTATGGGGCCCACGTGGCATGAAGGGGTGGTGGACTGGCCTAAAGGGCCAGCCGCACCACCTGCCCCAAAGGGGCCCATGCGGGCTGAAAGGCCCAAGTGGGGGGCGGCCAAAACCCTAGGGGGTTGGCTTGGGGACCAAGCCTCCCCAGCCGCCGGCCCTAGGAGAGCAAGGGGCGCAGCCCCCCTGGCCACCTATATAAGGAGGGGCTGGGGGAGGGCTGCCGCACCCCTGGAGCTCCCTCCTGCCCTAGCCGCCGCACCCCTCCCCTGCCGCACCACCTCCCCTTGGCGCCACCCCTCCCCGTAGGGCTGCCGCCATCTCCTCCACCAAAGTTGCTGCACCACCCCTAGCCGTAGGGCTGCTGCACCATGCCCTCCTCTCCCTCTCCTCTTGCTTGGCTTGGCGAAGCCCTGCTCGTGGAGACTACACCATCAACGCCACCACAACCGTCGTGGTGTCGAGATCCATCTAGCCATCTCCACCTTGCTTGCGGGATCAAGAAGGCGGAGATCTACATCGAGCCGTACGTGTGGATACCGCGGGGGTGCTACCCCTTGTGGCACTTCGTCGGATTGGATCTTCGAGGAAATACATCTCCTCGCGACTAGATGAGTCTAGTTGCGGGGATCGACTAGCCAACCCCTGCACCGACAAAACGCGTTTGTTGATCTTCAAGGGTAAGAGATTGGATCTCATCTTCGCTACCTTCGTCTAATAGATCTAGATCCTTGGGGTTTATTCCGCTTGTTGCGTAGGAAAAATTTTCTTTTCTATGCTGCGACCCCATCACGCACGGCCCTCACTCGGCACACGTACGCACCAGCGCACAACCAAGTAGCGCCGCCGGAACGGGGTCATCGCCAGCCAATTTCCCCGTCGGGCGCCGCCGCGCGCGAGCCCTGCGTGCCCGGCCTCGGTCCCAGCTGGGCCGGCCTGAGGCCGGAGGCCTCGTGCAGGTGCCCGGCCTGGGCCGGCACTAGGCCAGACGTTTCGGCCACCCTCACGGCCAGCCAGCCCGGTCTGGGCCAGCCAAAGGCCGGAGGCTTCGGGCTGGTGTCCGGCCTGCAGCCCGGCCTGGCCGGCTTGAGGCCGGCCTGTCAGGGAAAATGTTTTCCCTTTTTAGAAATAAAACCATTTTGAGTATTTAATATCTTTTCAAATAATGTTTCTAAAATAGCAAATTAAATACCAAAATGCTCAGAAAAACAAACTCTAACTGTTAAAGAAACTGAAATCATCTTTTGATTTTATTTTCTTGCAGTTCATATATGAATTCCTAAAATGGATTAAATAATACCAAATTGGGAAAATCATAACTTATTAAATGATTATCCAAAAATTATGAATAAAATATCAAAGTGATCAACACTTCAAATGCCATCAAACCATGCTAACCTCACATCATGATCACAAATATTTATTTGATGCTATTCATAATTTGATTAAAAGAATTAAATTCAGTTAATTATTTAATTCGCTATTTTATTCTTCGGTACTCAGAAAATTTCCAAATAAGGTACCAAGATGATCGGAAGGACAAACCCTAACCATTCATGTCATGTTCATGCATACTTGAGCCACTCCTCTAATAATGTAATAATTTATAAATAAGGTGGTCACTAAGATAAATATGGGGTTGTCTCCAAATAATTGTACTAATTAATTGGAACTCCATTTAATTTCTTAAATAAATTAAATATTGTTACCTTTGCATAAACTTGTCATGTCATCATGTGATTGCGCATTACACCTTGTCCTCGTGTGATTTATTTGTTCTTTGTATTATTTTTGGGTATCGATAGATTCCGGAGTCGAGGGTCTCTCTACCTACCCCGACGAGCCGTACTACACGCCCCGGCAGCAAGGCAAGAGATAACCTAACCTTCTTGGCATTCTAGCATCCTATTGCTTTATAAACTTATTTTATCCACTATAATATTGCATGCGATTCCAATGACAATTTTTGGTCAAATGTTAGAGTCTCCTATTTATGCATGTTTTTCCCTGAGCCATCACATGTTACCCCTTCCTATGAAACCTAGGTTTGATGTGTTGGCCGGAGATAAGGATATAATTGTGTTCTACTTAGCGATGCTTAGCCATGCTTAGTCATTTTCTACTTATGTCTGTTGATTTAATTCCATGATGTTGATGTTGATGTGATGGAATGTCGGACATGGTGGTGTTTTGTGGTACTTAATAAAATTTGCTTAAAAGGCTTGGGTGAGTTTCCATCGGGGATGGTGTTTTGCCTCACTCTTGCCCCTAAGTGCGAGTTCTTGTCTCTAGAACTAAGGTTTGAGCGTGCTGCCATTGGTGGGTGTATGGGCGCCTTACTAACTGAATAACTTGTGCGGGCGTATCCAAGGGTCCTCTAGTTCGGTTTTCCATTTGCGTGTGAGTGGAAAAGGAATTGTTGGTGAGGATTTGTGTTTAGGACGTGGCGATGGGGCAGGGGCTGAGATAGGTTGGGTAAACTTGCCCTGTGGCCACTGATGACTCTTGGATAGTCACACGCGAGGTAAAGGTTTAACCGCGCCCGCTTGTTGGCCTTCCCGGAAGAGGGCCACTCAGGTTAGCCGGACGGTACCAATGGGTAAATTAGTACACCCCTGCAGGGTTAATCTTTTCGAAAAGCCGTGTCCACAGTTATGGACGCCTTGGGAACGGATTACGAGATCATAGAGAACCTTAACCTTAATTAATTAATTTGGCAGCTAAAGGTTGCAACTCAACGTGTGTGTAAAAGGTTCATTTCCTCGAGGGTGATTCGAGGGAGTGCCTTTGGTGGAGATGAGAGATGGTTTATGGTTTATGGCTACAAGTAGGTTCGATGAGAACCGAATATGAAATGTTACTCTCTTATCCCCTTTATGAAAAATATTCTGAATAGACGATGCCTTGTGTCCTTTATATCTTTTAAAGGAAAAATCTAACTTTATGCAAATTAGCTACATTATACAGCTTTAGAGCCTCCGTCAGCATCGGGTCTATATCGCCCTACTAAACTTGCGAGTACGTCGTACTCAGTCTCTTTTTGCTGCCTTTATATTTGTATTTCAGAGGAGGACGACACCGAGCAGCTAGGTGGGTTCTTCGTGGACGTCGACTAGTAGTCCGGGGTTCCCAGGTGGCAGCTTGGGACCGTGGAACAAGCTGGCATGGGAAATGTTTATTGTAGGCCTCTTAGGCCCTATATTTGGATCTTGTTGTATTAGACAACGCTACTTCGCTTCCACTTGATGAACTGTTGGGTCTGTGACCCCTTTTGTATGTAATATTTGTATTCTTCTCGTTATATGTGATCCTTGTGTCGTAGAGTCTGCAATGTGCCAGTTGTTCCACAAGTCTTGATCTCTGTTTTATACATTGATAGCTATGCCAGTGTCAATGGCACGATTGATGTGTTGCGTGGGAGCGGTAATCCCATGCCCTTCGATTGTGTAGCATAGCCTGAGGGTTACATAGCATCTTTGTATAATTGCGGGGTCGGGGCGCTACAGACGTCTTTCGGAACAGATTGACCGCCAGGACCCTTTCCAAAGATTACTTCTATGTCCTTGACCATATCAAATATATCATCACCATCAGGGAGGTTAGGCTTCTTCCGGTGATCTGCCTCACCTTTGAAATGCTTGCATTTCTTTCTTACGGGATGATTGCTTGGAAGAAATTGACGACACCCCAGGTACACAACCTTCTTACATTTTTCCAAATATGTACCTTTAGTCTTATCTAAACAGTGCGTGCATGCGTTGTATCCTTTGTTTGACTGTCCTGAAATGTTACTAAGAGCAGGCCAATCATTGATGGTTACGAACATCAACGCTCGTAGGTCAAATTCCAGCTATTTGTGCTCATCCCACACACATACACCTAATTTGGCCTACAACTACAAAAGTTCATCAACTAATGGGCTTAGGTACACATCAATGTCGTTGCCGGGTTGCTTCGGGCCTTGGATGAGCACTGGCATCATAATGAACTTCTGCTTCATGCACAACCAAGGAGCAGGGTGGTAGATACATAGATTCACGGGCCAGGTGCTGTGACTGCAGCTCTGCTCCCCAAAAGGATTCATGACGTCTGTACTTAGACCAAATCATAAGTTCCTTGTGTCACCTGCAAAGTCCGAGAACTCTCTCTCGATTTTTCTCCACTGCGACCCATCGGCGGGGTGTCTCAACTTCCCGTCTTTCTTACGCTCTTCTTTGTGCCATCACAACAACCTGACATGATCTTTGTTTCTGAACAGACATTTCAAACCGTGGTATTATATGATCATACCACATAACCTTAGCAGGAACCCTCTTCCTGGGGGGCTCATCATCGCCCTCAACATCACCAGGGTCATCTTGTCTGATCTTGTACCGCAGTGCAGTGCATACCGGGCATGCATCCAAATTCTCGTACTCCTCACCGCGGTAGAGGATGCAGTCATTAGGGCATGCATGTATCTTTTGCACATCTAATCCTTTGGAAGCTTTGGAAGCTTCGGCTTCATTATTTTCAGTACCGCAGATAGTCTTCTTTGCTTCGTACGTAGTCTCGGGCAATTCGTTATCCTTTGGAAGCTTCGGCTTCATTATTTTCAGTAACTTCTCAAATCCCTTGTCAGATAAACCAGTCTCTGCCTTCCATTTCAACAATTCCAGTGTGGTACCGAGCTTTGTGCTGCCATCTTTGCAATTTGGGTACAACAACTTTTTGTGATCCTCTAGCATGGCCTCCAACTTCAGCTTCTCCTTTTCCGTATCGCATTCTCGCTTTGCATCAGAAATGACCCGACCAAGACCATCAGCGGGCTCATCTGATGCCCGTTGTTCTTCGCCTCCTTCTTCTTCATTGTCTTCCATCGCAGTATCACCGTATTCTTCAGCGAACATAGGATAGTTGTCATCATCCTCTTCTTCTCCATTGTCTTCTATCATAACCCATCTTTCTCCGTGCTTGGTCCAACAATATAGCTGGGCATGAAACATCTCCGAAGCAGGTGGCCTTGAAGGGTTCTCGAGGAAGAGTGCTACTTGACGTTCCGACAGTCCACGCATGGACAAGGAATAAAACCATCCTATTTGTTTGCCCCAGCCACAACGAGAAATTTATGCAGGCCTACAATAAAATTGGGACTGCGTCGGTTGCCGTACATCCATCGCTGCCGTTCATCCATCTGCACATCATATAATTAGGTTTATTAAGTACCATTAGAATAACATTTTGAATAGTGAAATGACTACCGTACATCGACACATGCAATATTTGTATCAACTACAGATAAAAAAAAGGTTGCTAACCTCGATCGATCGGAGAAAAGAGAGAGAAGAAAGGTTAAGTGTGGCTCGGGCAACTCATATCATTTTTTGTGAACGTAAGTGTGGCTCGGGCATTTCATCGAACACCTCTAGTGCATAGCAAAGGAAAACAAACTAGCACTCACCTCTCACACCTCCTAGCAAGAAAAAAAAGAGAGGAGAAAAAGCTGGCTGGCTGGGTGCATATATAGACAGGGGAGGGGCATCCGTCCCGGTTCGTGCCATGAACCGGGACTAAAGCTCGCCGCAGAGCTTTGGTCCCGGTTTGTAACACGAACCGGGACGAATGACCCAAACTGAACTGGGACCAATGCCTCACGGTGCCCTGACAGCTCGAACCGGGACCAATGCCGAGCATTGATCCCGGTTTGTTACCGAACTGGGACTGATGGCTTCGGTCCTCTTTTTCGAAAAACCCTTTTTCTACTAGTGCCTTAATCAAGTTTGTAGGTCTATCGACATCCGGGAACGTGACTTACGGTCGGTTGATGGATGCATTTCTTTACAGGGTTATGTTCTTTATATTATTATTAATAATAATAAAAAGTTGTGTGTGCGGAGGCCGAAGATTTCAGCTTACATTTCGAAAAAAAATCTAGGAATCACCATCCATGGCGTACATTGTGCTCCGGAAGCTGCGTCGGAGTCGCATTCGTTGGGTCTAGCTGCCCAAACGTCACCGGTGTATTGCCACGACCCGGATCCATGCATTCCATTTCCAGATCAAGCTGAACGTAGCAACTGCGTCTCCACTTGTCTTTAATAGTTAGCCAAATTGTTTAATTTAGTGGACAATATTCCAATAGTTGGGTCATTTTGGTCGTGATGAACATTGTGATTTGATTTTTTGATGGGCTTTAATTTTCCTTAGTCTGCTGAAGAAGCCCACGAAAGAAGCCCAGGTCTTAGACTAAAGAAGAAGCCCAGCCGATGTCGGTTTGCCCCCGGACTATTTAGACAATCAAATCTAGGGTTTCCTTCCGTCGCGTTACAGAAATCCAATCGGCGGGGGGCGGCGAGGTTCGATCGATTCATCCTAGGCGGAGATGGAAGTGGAGAGGATGCCCGTGAAAAGGCCTCGGAAAGCTGAGGGAGTAGCGGCTAAAGCGGCGGCGGAGTCGGCGGCGAACGCTGCTAGATCGGCGGCGATGAAAGAAGCAGCAATGGCGGCACGAGAAAGGGGCATGAAGCTGTACGAGGAGCTGATGAGAGTGATTGCAAACCCTCTCACGGAAGACGAGCTGCAACAACGCGAGGAAGAAGAGGAGAAGCTCCGCAGCGAATCTTGGGAGAGGTTTCGCGATAACTGGTTTTACGTATACACTCCCTTCGACGCCGTCAGTAAGTCGCTCGCTACCCCAAACTACTGTCCTGCTGCATCTCCAATTTCGCTTGATTTTGGTTTTGTATGTGATGAGGTCCTGTAGTTTTCCTATTACCGTTTGGATTACTGTATGGAGAACGATATCTGTATGCCTGAAGCTGGTTCCGATCAGTGAAATGGAACCTGAACGAGATCTGTCTGTGCTCTGTGACTTTTTTGATACTTCCCCTGGAGGCTAGAGCTGTGTGCTTCAGATGCAAAAAGGAATTCGATTGATCTATTTTTTTTATCTCCATACATCCATGACTGTTCTTGCAACTAACTAAGATTTCAATTGATGCAGCGGAAATCCCCTGCATGCGTTTCACTGATGCCGACTTGAAGGACCCTGATTATCCTTACCATCTTTCACCAAGGGATACCATGCAGATCGTTTCAGTGCAAATCAGAGCACTAACTGGCGGTTTACACTGGCCACTGGATGTCTACGGCTTCATCGCTGTACACGATGTGGTGGACCGCAGACGTATTATGGTTTTCGACCGTCAAAGGAAGGACTGCCAGACTATCAATAAGCAGGTTTGTGAACGCTGCAATTAGGATTAGAATACAACAGTACCAAGGGAGAAAATCCCTACCATTTGACATCCCTTACCAAGCTACTTTTATGTACTACTGCAATAGTTAGTCATACCCTACATGTTTTTTACAATGCTAAAAATTATCATGACTAAAAACAGGTGTTTCTGAACAACAATTTTGATCGCAACTAGAGTTTAGCTATATATAAACAAAATAATCTGCTAGTTGCCTTTGCCTGATGATTTCATGCTAAATAACCGAATCTCATCTCAATGCCATGCATGAATAAGTCGGCAAGTTCAAGAGGGACACATTTACATGATGCTTAGGTTCAGTTTTTGTGAAGATCTCTAAGTAATGCGACTGTTTGCAATGCATTTGCTGGTCTTCAAATTAGATGTGATTTCCTTTGTTTGATATTGCAAATATCCTATTATTATTGTTATGTTGAAGATGATAATTATATAATTGATATTTCAGTCACTAAGGAATCATTCTAATATGTCATGACATTGTTTGTGTTATGCAACTCTCGGTACACACATGTGCATTCAACAGACAAGCTCCCTCTTTTTTTGTGTGTGTTTCCGTTATGCCATGCTATGTTTATCTCCTACCTTGGCTCGAGTTTACTTGTTATTTGTTCTAATTGGTTCCACAAGCTAAAAGATGTTTAATTATTTTGACAATGTTTACTTCCAATTTCAAATTGTGCTTGAGTTACATTTTCTATGTATGCTGTTCACAGGTTCTTTATTCAAATTCTGAAATAGAAGCTCCCTTCGATACATGAAATTATGTTTCAATGGACACATTTACACTTTATTTTTTCAACTCTGGATGCTTTTGAATATCTTCTACTGCAGTCTACCTTGGATGAATTGAATACACCACTGCAGTTTTTTCTTATTAATAAGGAAAGAAAATTTATTGACGATGTTTACTTAATTAGTTAACTGATGCATGCAGGATTCATACCTAAGACTGACAGGTCCTACCCGGGGTGTTGTCATCAATATCGGTCCTTCATATTTGGAGGTTGTGCTCAAAGTAAAGGGTACTACTGAATCGGAAGATAAATACTTGAGCAAATTCGCCACGACTCACTGCCTGAGCCCCTTCAATGATCCTATCGAGTACACCAGCAAGCTTTGCACCTTCGAGATGCAACACTACACTGTTCTTTCGTCTGTTGAGGCCACAGTTAGTGTTCGAGTCTCTGAAGGGCAATGGCCACATGGTTTTCGAGGTGTTCTTAACGCTGCTACAGCTGCTCAAGAAGACACCCAAATCGCACTGCTGGGTCTTGATGGTGATGAATTGCCTGTTGATGCGGATGGCTTTATCAAGCTATCAAGGCGTGTTGTTTGTGTTGAACATGGTGGGAGCCTGAGAGTTTCTCTCTTTGAGAATGGTGTTGGTGAGGAAGGTGATATATGTTTTCCAGCTGAAAAATCTCAAAGAAGAACCCAATACATGCGTGTGAAGAAATTCAGCCTTTGGTTGGAAGTTACTGTTGCCTGGTCCCTTTTCTAGTCACCGTGCTGGAAGTAATTTGGAATGTGTGCTTTAGTTTCTGGAAGTAGGGATATCTATGTATGTAATGCTCTATGGTGTTTGTCAATTGGTGCACTGAAGACTTCAATGTATTATTATGTTTGTCTACTGAGTAGGTGATCGGTGCTAGTATGAACAAAGTAAGATCTGTTGTGAGTATTTCTAATTGTATCGCTATTCTTGGTAGATGTTCTGGTTTTAGATATATCTAGGCCTTGATGATCTAGTTTTAGTTTCGAAGAAATTCCCATGTTTTTCTGAAGTGTCACGGTGAATCTTCTGCGTTTTGAAAATTGTTACAGCTCTTGATCTATCTATCTCTAAATGGTGCACTCCTGCGAGAGATTTAGAGTTACTATCACTTTGAATTTTCACTGCACCAAACATTTTGTCCTAGATGTTTGTCATGGGAAGAATAACTGCAGATTACTCTAGTGGACAAACCAGTGTCAGCCTTAGGGCCTGTCTGGTAAGGCGTTTCCATTTGACTTCTAGTTTGTCGTGGGAACACCCTCTCATGTAGAAGAGGAGATCTGCGTTTAGCTTCACACATGGATCAGGATGGAAGCACTGTATGTATGCTGTGCGCAATGCCTTTTCGAAAAAGATATTTCTGATCCAGCTTAGGTGTCAAGTGGGATCTCCGGAAATCCCACTTCTATTTTATTTGTGATTTCTAGTTTAAAATTTGGTCAAATTTTGAAATAGAAATCATAAAATTATTTATGAAGTAGGATTTTGGCGGGATGCCATTTACATCACTAGTTTAAGCTTCCTACACACATGGACCGAAATCTAAGGTTCATACCCGCTTTTTTTTAGAGAGCATGCATCGGGATATAAGGGAGCTAATCAAACAACTCACAACAAACACAAGTTAGTACACAACAAAAGAAAAGGAAGCTCAATTTGTACTGGTGTCCACCATCGTTCGGAGTTATCGCCGTAGTCGCACAGTCGAGCTATCGAGAAACAAGTAGTCACAGCAAGATGACGAGATTTATCAACGAGGTTCGGTGGACTCGCCTACTCTCTGAGGTATGACTATATACGCTCCTCCCCTCTGATATCGCTAAACATGGCGGTCCTAGGCGTCGGCACAATCCGCTGCTCCTAGGAGTATCTGTTGCTATCAAGTCGGCATGGATTATATCGTGTGACACCCTCACATTATATAGGAGGGCAAGACTACTAATGTCTGACTTAAACAATATTCGACACAAACTAAACAAACTTCACCATGACGAATATTGTCCACCTCTTTGAATTTGTTAATGCGTCAAACTTCCATGTACAACGGACTTGAGTTGTCTTCCGTGAGTTCCACTGCTATTTCCAGACTCCGTTGTGACTCCACCTGCAACTGTTGTTTCTTCTTCCTGTTCAGCACCATCACACACCAACCACTCATCTGCATGAAAGTGATTTCAACATGTCAAATTCGCAGTTATCGCATCCTTTCCGGATAGTTTTCTACATGTCCCACATCTATACCTCCTTCTCCATGCATCTTGTCAATCCACACTTTTCCATGTGAACTGAACATAACAGAATATACGACAATGTACTCTCTAACTTACGAGTCATGTCATCACCTGACGTCAATCTCGGTAGACCCAATGACTACCTTGAACGTGGTACTCGCCAACACTGCTTCAGCACCACTACACTCATGTCTGACCAGATGCACTCGATGTCGATGTGTCATGTACTTATCGCACATTGATACGTCTCAAACGTATCTATAATTTTTGAGTGATCCATGCTAGTTTTGTGATATTGTCACATGTTTTTACTATCATTTATATCATTTTTATGCATTTTGTCGGACTAACCTATTGACAAGATGCCAAGTGCCAGTTCCCTGTTTTTTCTGTCTCTTTGTTTCAGAAATTTAGTTCTGAAAATATTCTCGGAATTGGACAAAAATTTACGGAGAATTTTTATTTGCCACGACGAAGTACCAGTCCGAAGGAGAGCCGGAGGGGAGGCCCACAGGGCAGAGGCGCCCCCTGCCGCGGCCTGGGGGTCACCCGCGGGTGGGGCCCGCCCCTGCCCGTGGGACCTCACCTCGGCCCCCTCCGACGCCTATAAATTGCCTTTTACCCTAAAAACGTGAAGGCGGCCATTATTTTCCAGAAACTCGACCCCGACGCGCCGTCACCGAAAACCCTACTTCGAGGTCCAATCTGAAGCTGATCCCGGCACTCTGCTGGAGGGGAGATCGATCCCGGAGGGCTCTTCATCATCATAACTTCCTCCGAGATGATTTGTGAGTAGTCTCACCTTGGACTACGGGTCCATGGCAGTGCTAGTTGGTAGTCTCTCTCTCTTGTGCTTCATGTCTTATGATCTTGTGAGCTGCCTAACATGATCAAGATTGATTATTGTAATGCTATGTGATGTGTTTGCTGGGATCCGATGGATTATGAAGTTATGTTCAGATTGTGCATGATTCTTATATGAGTAATTTATGTTCTTGCATGCTCTCCGATGTGCGTAGTTACTTTGTCCAAGTGATTGTGTGTATCTCCAAGAGAGGGTATTTATGCTAGATAGTGGGTTCATTCCCCCTTTTGTTCCTAGGCACGAGTGACAGAAACGTCTAAGGGCGAGGGTGTGCAGTTGCTACTAAGGGTAAAACAGCGGTGTTAATGTCTCTTTTGATATTAGTATTGCTTACTTCATGCACTTTACTTAATGCAATTGTCTGTTGCTTGCAACTTAATACCGTTGGGTGACAAGCTGGATGGCGATCCCACGGTGGACTTTTTAGACAAAGACGCAGTTGGACTCAACGGTCTTTGTTCCTTGTCGTGATGCCTCCATAAATATTATCATGTCCTTTTTGTCATAGCTAAATTGGGTTTGTGTTATGATCTTGTCAATTGCCTAGCTGTAATTCGTTCACCCATCACATGCATATTTTATTTACTTGAGAGACTCCACTAGTGAACCCATAGCCCCCGGTCCATCTTTTTACATTGTTTACAACCTCATTTACTTGCTTTTAATCATCATTACTCCTCTGGTCACTTTTCATATTTAATCTATTTCATCATACAATTCACCGCTTTGTTTTCTGCGAGACCGGAAAGATTAACAACCTTTCCGCCGTTGGGGGCAAAGTATTTTGGTTGAGTGTGTGCAGGTCCACGTCTGTTGAAGGTCAAGCGCCAGAGATCTTCAACATTCACCTCGTTGTTGATTTCAAAGTCCTACTGATTCGATAAACCTCGGTTCGTTAAACGAGGGAAAACTGCTACTAGCTGCAAGTCCTACAGTAGCTAATGTCTAATGAAGTTGGTTTGCAATTTGTCATGAGTTGAACACATGTGCATTTTAATTTATGAGCACTAACCCTCTAATCAAATTATGAGAAGTTTTGTGTGAAGGGAGTTTTTAAGTTCCAAACGAGAGGAATATGAAGAAATCGAGGATGGATCAAAGCTCAAGCTTGGGGATGCCCCATGGCACCCCCTCTGAATATCAAGAACTACCAAGAGTCAAAGCTTGGGGATGCCCAAGGCATCCCCTCATCTTAATCGACTATCATAAGGTCGTCTTCGTTGAACTTCGTTTTTATCACTTTACATATTATGTGCTATGCTTGGAGCGTCTTTTTTACTTTCAGTTTTGTTAGTTTGTTTGCTAGTCATATCTTTGTTGGATCCTAGCTTTATTTGTGTGGGAGAGAGACACGCTCCGCTTTTTCATTTGAATACTCCTTTGCTTCGCTTATATCTTTTTGAGTATTCTTAGCTACTGTCTGTTTTCTAGTAAGCTCTCGCTTTTAGCTTTTATCTTGTTTAGAGCTGCTAGTTGTTAAGTTAAACTCTCTTGTTCTTCACTTATACTTGTTGGAGAGTTGTTGTTGAAAAATTGCTTGAATTGTCAATGCGACAAAATGCTGTTTGTGTGATGATAGAATAAAATGAAAAGCCTGCATAGTTTTGTAGATGATGGTGTGGATACTTGATGCTTCTCAATTGTTTTGAGATGTTAAGTTGAATGCTTAAACTTGCTGGTTATTTGAGTGGAATTGATTAGTAAAGAAATATGGTTGAAAGCTTAAAATTGTGTGGTTTTTCACAGCTGTTAATTCATAGTGCTAATCTTTCCATCAAAAGAATTGTTTGGTCAACAAGGGAGACGGTGTAGAGTTTTTATGGTTATGGCCGGTAAATGTCTTATGTTGTTCTGTTACCGGTTATTATTAGATGTTTGCGTCAAACACCTTTTTTTGCTAAGCCTAAAAATTCGTACTGAGTGTATGGTTCACTCGTGCATCCAATCCCCAAAGCCAAACTTTCTTGCCAGCTGAGTCCACCATATCTACCTATGCATGGTATTTCCTACCATTCCAAGTAAATTTGTCATGTGCTAACTTTAAAATTTCAAAATACTTCTTCTTTGTGCCTCTGTTTTTAAGCTCATGAGGGAGCAGTAGAGAGCTAGATATAACTTGTGACAAGCGAGGTCATTTCCCCCCTTTCACCCGGTGTAGATGGATTACATCTTCACTTGAATCAATCCGAGAGCAGCTTAAGCAAAAATATAAATATAACTCACAATTCTCCTCCGCGCAATGCAAATCTGAGAAATCAGCCCAAACATTGGACAATGGTGAAACCAAGGAGAAAGAAGAGCGTACTCGCTCTTCTAAGAACCAGCTGCTCTCACAAGTCTAAAAACCTTGCTTTTCATGAGGGACTAGATAGTTTCTCTGTTGTGAAGTTGTTGACGAAAGCATGCATACCTCAAAATCATTTTACTTCTGTTATAAAAAACCAAAAAGCTCTAGCACATGACTAATCCCTGCTTCCCTCTGCGAAGGGCCTTTCTTTTACTTTTAATGTTGAGTCAGTTTTCCCTTTTTCCTTCTATCTCCACAAAAGCAAACATCTAGCATTGACCCTGGGTATCGTTGAGCATATTACATTATCAAGATTAAACATGAATCTTTATATTGACTTTATCTATAAGATAAGCCGTTGGAAGTTGAAGCTCTTTGCTAATGCTTACATCTTCCTTTGTGTTGATTTCAAACACTTTTGTCATGGAATTATTATCCTAGTGAATTAGTCAAATATGTTGATCACATTGTTTTCATGTCTTTGAGCGTACTATTTATGAAAGGTTTTACTTGGATGATTCAACTTGCTTATTCATTACTTTCTTGCTATCAATTGTAGACAATTGTTTTGTATCTCTTCATTCACATTCTTTGATTTGCATCA
Source organism: Puccinellia tenuiflora (assembly GCA_012064385.1). NCBI lineage: Eukaryota > Viridiplantae > Streptophyta > Magnoliopsida > Poales > Poaceae > Puccinellia > Puccinellia tenuiflora. The sequence continues at coordinate 472,393 of QRDG01000061.1, read as the reverse complement.
CTATCTTGATCAAAAATGTGTTGGTCGCATGTCTCATAAAAAATTATTTATTATCACTTACCTACTCGAGGACGAGTAGGAGTTAAGCTTGGGGATGCTGATACGTCTCAAACGTATCTATAATTTTTGAGTGATCCATGCTAGTTTTGTGATATTGTCACATGTTTTTACTGTCATTTATATCATTTTTATGCATTTTGTCGGACTAACCTATTGACAAGATGCCAAGTGCCAGTTACTTGTTTTTGCTGTCTTTTTGTTTCAGAAATTTACTTCTGGAAATATTCTCGGAATTGGACGAAAATTTACGTGGATTTTTTATTTGCCAAGACGAAGTAAAAGTCCAAAGGAGAGCCGGAGGGGATGCCCGCAGGGCAGAGGCGCCCCCCTGCCGTGGCCTGGGGGTCACCCGCGGGTGGGGCCCACCCCTGCCCGTGGGACCTCACCTCGGCCCCCTCCGATGCCTATAAATTGCCTTTTACCCTAAAAACGTGGAGACGGCCATTATTTTCCAGAAACTCGACCCCGACGCGCCGTCACCGAAAACCCTAGTTCGGGGTCCAATCTGAAGCCGATCCCGGCACTCTGCCGGAGGGGAGATCGATCCCGGAGGACTCTTCATCGTCATGCCTTCCTCCGGGATGATTTGTGAGTAGTCTCACCTTGGACTACGGGTCCATGGCAGTAGCTAGTTGGTAGTCTCTCTCTTTTGTGCTTCATGTCTTATGATCTTGTGAGCTGCCTAACATGATCAAGATCGATTATTGTAATGCTATGTGATGTGTTTGCTGGGATCCGATGGATTATGAAGTTATGTTCAGATTGTGCATGACTCTTATATGAGTAATTTATGTTCTTGCATGCTCTCCGATGTGCGTAGTTACTTTGGCCAAGTGATTGTGTGTATCTCCAAGAGAGGATATTTATGCTAGATAGTGGGTTCATGCCCCCTTTTGTTCCTGGCCACGAGTGACAGAAACGTCTAAGGGCGAGGGTGTGTTGTTGCTACTAAGGGTAAAACAGCGGTGTTAATGTCTCTTTTGATATTAGTATTGCTTACTTCATGCACTTTACTTAATGCAATTGTCTGTTGCTTGCAACTTAATACCGTTGGGTGACAAGCTGGATGGCGATCCCACGGTGGACTTTTTAGACAAAGACGCAGTTGGACTCAACGGTCTTTGTTCCTTGTCGTGATGCCTCTATAAATATTATCATGTCCTTTTTGTTATAACTAAATTAGGTTTGTGTCATGATCTTGTCATTTGCCTAGCTGTAATTCGTTCACCCATCAAATGCATATTTTATTTACTTGAGAGACTCCACTAGTGAACCCATGGCCCCCGGTCCATCTTTTTACATTGTTTACAACCTCATTTACTTGCTTTTAATCATCATTACTCCTCTGGTCACTTTTCATATTTCATCATACAATTAACCGCTTTGTTTTCTGCGAGACCGGAAAGATTGACAACCTTTCCGCCGTTGGGGGCAAAGTATTTTGGTTGATTGTGTGTAGGTCCACGTCTGTTGAAGGTCAAGCGCCAGAGATCTTCAACATTCATCTCGTTGTTGATTTCAAAGTCCTACTGGTTCGATAAACCTCAATTCATTAAACGAGGGAAAACTGCTACTAGCTGCAATTCCGCCTTCGCTTGGGGCACCACCCAATTTATTTTAATACACCAGCACACATCCCGTCTCTAATACCGCACTGAGCCTCTGCAATTTTGACCAAGATCTACCAGGTCGTTAACCCAAAACATGTCAGGCCCACTACAGATACACAGTCATACCCGACCGATGTCGAGTTCCACGCATCCCTCCGAACCACTGAGCTCTAGCCCGGACCACATGCATCTCGCCTTTCCACTGATATAGGCTTCAACTCTCTGAGCTCTCTCGTTGTAGCCTCTCCATCAACCGAGTGGAATGTCCCGTCAGACTCCAGATCAATCTTTAACATGACTCTATGGTAGATGACCAGCCTACCACACACCCCGTCGACCTCAAAATCTCATACATGCACCATCTTGAATCATCCCCACGTTATCGCCCCGTCGAAACACGCAGCCATTGGGCATGCGCCACGCGTTGCCACGCCACAGAACAGACACCATCAATATCACGCTCCTACGCCGTTGTCGCTGATCTCACCGTCCTCTTCTGTCCGACCGACCTCCTCTAGATCTGTCAGAGTATCCAATCCGACTCACACGAAAAAAATCCGTACTTCATCTTGTTGCTTCCTACATGGGCCTCAATGGGAGCCTGCTGCGCTGCTCAGCTGCTGCATGCCAATTGCCCGACCTATCAATCCAGATTCCAGACCTGCGAGCCTGGGCCTCGTGTCCGCCACAACCGATGGGTCCCGTTGATGGGCCAGGAAATGGGCCTCATCTGCCCGACACGTATAGGATTTGTATCTTTTTTTAGTGGAGTATAGGATTGGCCAAAGTGACAAATTTAACCCTTAGACAAAAGTTTAAGCAAAAATGAACTGGTTCCGGATTTTTAGCCCGATCTAACCTATTTCTCTACAGCTCAACATACCGGCGGGTAGATTTCATATCGTACCCGCCTGGATATACGGCGGTACCATCCCGAACAACCTTATTAAATACGATCTAGCTCAGTACGTATATGTAGTGCGTGTTCGGATCCTCTCCGCTCCCGAACTGGGCTCCAGGAGCGGACGGAGCTGGGCCGAACACACCAACTCCACGGAGCTGGAAGAGTGGAGCTGGGCCGGATGCAGTTCATTTTCACGGAGCTGTTAAAACCAAGCTCCACGGGCTCCGCGGAATCAGAAATTCTAGAGCGGAGTGGATGGATTCCGAACAGGCCCGTAATGTATCGAAGGTCGTAGTGGATAGCTTGCTGCTCCTCAAGTCAGAGATCGTGGGTTCAAATACCGCCCTACCCCTAATTTTTTTCATTTTCTCTTTCGGGCGAGAAATTAGGTACAATTGTTTTTGCTTGTTTCAACTCATGGCCAACACGTGGGGAACTTTGTGATATTTAACATACATTTTTCTTAACTCGATATTTAAGGCTTCTCGCGGGGGTGCGACCCCCGCCAGGCCTCCCCTCTTTTTCTCTTTCAGGCGAGAAATTAGGTACAATTTTTTTGCTTGATTTCAACTCATGGCCAACACGTGGGGAACTTTGTGATATTTAACATACATTTTTTTCTTAACCTGATATTTAAGGCTTCTCGCGGGGGAGCGACCCCCGCCAGGCCTCCTGGTGGAGGGGAGGCCACACGAAGGCTTCACCTCGTGGAGAAAGGCCAAAGTGACAAATCTAATCCTTAGACAAAAGTTTAAGCAAGAATGAACTGGTTCCGATTTTTTAGCCCGATCTAACCTATTTCTCTACCGCTCAACATAGTGGCGTTTAGGTTGCATACCATACCACCAAGATATACGGCGGTATCGTCCCGAACGACCATATTAACTAGTGTATCTCTCAATGGTTGTACAAAAAGTATTGGTGGCTTGTCAAAAAAAAAAAAAGTATTGGTGGCCGTACTGGCTAGCGATCCACGGTTCAAATCTCGCCCCTAATGTATGTAATTTTTCCAATTCTTTTTCAGGTGAGAAATAACAGACACAATTTAGTTATTTATATGTTGGTTGCGCCAAGTGCCAATATACCACTAAGGACCCGATTGATTTACTGTTTACTTTTCCCTCGTAAAGAAAACGAGGTTGGTTGCGTAAAATATACAGACGTTCCCAGAGTTTGTATTTTTATGGCCGGAACGGTGATCTAAGCGTGCCCTAACCATGATTATCCGTTCATGCAATTTGATCTATTATAAAACAAACAATTATGGTGTTACTTTATTTATTACCTCTGTCCATTAATATAAGACGTTTTAGTAAGCTAATTTAGCTCCCTAAAACGTCTTACATTAAAAAACGGAGGGAGTATATACGTGGCACGTCACGTTCCGATATGTTTCTTGTCTGTTTTTTAAATGACATATATTTTTGTGAACAGATTTTTTATGTGACATATTTTTCGATGACATACTTTTTCCACGGTCTGATATGTTTCTTTATCGCAATAGTGGCTAGGCCACCAACTCCAAGCTACTGAAGTCTTGGGTTCGAACCTAATTGACATATGGCACACGTTTAATCGAGTATATATCATATGTCATCTACACAGAAACAAAATGTGAAAATCAGAACCGAGTTTTTTTTAGATAGACAATCTATAATATCTATAAAGTTCATCCTATTAAGTGCTTTTATTGTTTGCAAGCTTGACATGCAGAGTATCCACGTCATCCTTTTACTTGGTACTCCCCTAGCGCCAGCTCCTAAAGTCCCTTCGTCGAATACAACTTGCATGAACAAATAAAAAAAATGTCGTTCGGTCTGACTCGCGCAGCTCGGTACACCTCTCTAGACCAGCCCACCCGAAGCAAGAAGAAAAAAAGGAAATCGGCCAGCAAGAGAGATATGACGCCGCCGCATCAATTCCCAGGCGTGCCATCGCTACTCGATGGTTCCTTGGCTGCCCTATGATCTTCCATGCAGCCTTTTCTTGCTCTCTGTTCGACCTGGATCTGTAACGTACAGTAACGCTGACTCCATATCTCCCGTGCGGCAATACAAAAGGCCTTCCATTGATTTTAATGGCTACCGTCGTCCATCGAGTATATGAGCCCCCACAATTGCCTCTTCTCGAAGCCCCTCATTGTAATCTTCTCGAATAACCTAATCGTTGTGTCGACTAGTAGAAAACGGACCTTTCATCCAGAGCAAGATTTTGTTCTAGTACCAGATGAATTTTGGACCTGGACTAGAGGGAGGCTCTAGTCCCGGTTCATCGGCTACGAGGCCGGCAGCCTCTAGTCCCAGATCGTGGGCGAGCTCTAGTCCCGGTTCGTGATACGAACCGGGACTACAGGGTTGCGGCAGGCCGCAGTTGTCGTGGGGGCCAGCGCGAGACCCTTTAGAACCGGTTCGTATCACGAACCAGTACTAAAAGTTTCCCTATATCATCTCCTACCCCGAGCTCCATTTTTCCTGCTCGAGAGCACACTCCGTTCGAAAGAAACACACCGTTGATCCAACGGCTCACAAACGCTCGAAAGAAACACACCGCTGATCCAACAGCTCACAAGCGTTCGAAGAAAACACACGATCTGTGTGCTTCTTCCTGATTGGGCATACTACCTGCACTGATGACGGTAATGCATTTTTAATTGAAAATGGGAAAATGGTTAATAGTTTGAATAGGGATGTTTAATTATTTTAGAAAACAGAAAAAGGTTTTGGATTGCTTATTTAAATTCAAACACTTTTCATTTTGAAATTTTTGTCAGATTCAAAAAATATTAGTTAATGCATTTTCAATTGAAAATGGCAAAATGGTTAATAGTTTGAATAATTATTTTGGAAACAAGAAAAAGGTTTTGGATTACTTATTTAAATTCAAACACTTTTCATTTTGAAATTTTTTTCAGATTCAAAAATATGCAGAAGTTATTCAAATTCAAAAATATGTAGAAGTTTTTCAAATTCGAAAAAATTTGGTCCTTTGCGCACAAAAAAAAACACCTCTAGTCCCGGTTCGTGGAAACAACCGATACTAGAGGGTTTTTTTGGCGCGCCCTTTCTGCCCACCGAAAACACCTCTAGTCCCGGTTCGTGGCACCAGCCGGGACTAGAGGGTACCCTCTAGTCCCGGTTCGTGGCACCAACCGGGACTAGATGTCCCTGGATATAAATACCCACGCCTCCTCCCCGGTTCGAGCCACGAACCGGGACACAGAGAAGGAGGAGCCGCCGCCGCACGAGACGACGCCGTCAGGCTACCTGTAACAGCCCCAGCTTTGTAATGAAAAATACGAAGAATTTTTCCACTTTTTGCATTCTTGTTTTGCATCATAGCATCCATATGAAATTGCAACTTCTAACTATCCACTTTGAAATCCATTAACAAAGGGGAAGCAAACTTCCCCAAAACCTCCAACCAAATGCAATGCCCAACTTGGCAACAAACTAAATGAACTTCCAAATTGTTTAGGAAGTTCCAAGTTTGCATCTTACAACCTTTTCTCAAATTCCAAATGTTGCCAAATAATAAATAAAATTGAGAATCCCAAAATTGGTTTAAGTCAATTCTATTTTTGGAACCAAGTTAAGCTTTCCAAAAATTCAAACTAAAATTATGGGGAGCTTCATTAATATATTATGAGCCTCCACAAATATTTTTATAATTTATTAAGTTGCTTAGGTACTCCAAATAAATACATTTTGGAAAGTATCGAAAATGACCTTAATTAAACCCTATGAGCAAATGTGGTGCAAACCTTTTATTTTGCCATCCCAATTTTTTGTGGAGTCTCTACCTGACCAGGGGCCTACTCAAATAATTTCATTATTTTTGGAAATATGTAAGTGCTCCAAATAAATGCATTCTTGCAATTTATCAAAATGGTCATAATGCAACAATATGAATAAGTGTGAAGCTAACCATTTTATTTTGGGGCAACAATTTTTGTGGAGTTTCCTCAGGACATAGGGAGCCCACATGAATTTTCCCAGATTTTCTAAAAATGTTTAAGTGGCTCATTTAAATAGCCAAACCCTGCTGGTTTTAATTAAAATTGGAATTTTTTTGCAAAAAGGTTAAAACTCTGACACTGGGCCACCCCTGTCAGCTCCCCTCTCTCCCCTTCGTCACTGTGGCGCGCGGCACTGGCGCCATGCCGCGCGCAGCCATGCCGCCCTGCCGCTGCCTCGGTGGATAAGGCGGGCACCGTGCGCTGCCCTCTGCTTCCCCCAACTGCTCCCCTCGCTCACCTGCTCCCTCCCCTTCCTTCTCTCTCCGAAAATCTAGATCGAGCCGTATCTCGCCGCTCGCCGCCGTCGACTCCGGCCGCCCGGAGCCAAGCCGACGACGTCATCAGCTCCGCCGACCTCTCCTCTGCCTCCCCGTCGACTCGCGCGTGCTGGGACGCCATGGTTCGTCGGAATCGGGCCGTTCCCTTCCGCCTTCGGCCGCCGGCCTCGTCGTCGATTAGGCCGCTGCCGTCCTCTCCATGCTTCCCGAACCTCCCCTGCGTGCCCCTGGTGAGTCGCTGGTGCTTGTGCACCTCTCCTCCCTCTCTCTTCCGCTCTGTGCCGTGCTCTCACCGTGCTCCGCCGTCCGCCGCCGCTCCGGTGGTCACCGGAGCTCGTTCCGGTGACCATATGGTCCGTGTCGCCGCCCTTAGTCTCCCCTTAGAATGGCGCGTCGATCACGCCCGGTAACGCGTCCCTGCGTGCCGGTTTCCGACGTGTGCGTCCGTGCTGACGCCGCGGTCACCGCTGTGGCTCACGCCGGTCGTGGCTTCCCGACGTGGCCACTGACCCGGCCTGGCACCGGTCCGGGCCGGCCGAAAGGCCGGCAGCTTCGGGCGGTTGCCCGGCCCGTCAGCCCAGCCTGGGCCGGCCAAAGGCCGGTGCCCTCGGGCTGGTGCCCGGCCTGCAGCCCGGCCTGGCCGGCAGTGAGGCCGGCCTGTCTGGCCTTGTAGTTTTCCCTTTTTGGAATTTAAAAACAGAATTTAAATAATTGTTATCTATTTGTGTATTGCTTAAAAAATTGCAAATTAAATATCAATTTGATCAGAAAAACATCACCTACCTGTTGGCAACATTTGCATACTCTTTTGAGTAAATTAATTTGCCTTTTCTTAATAATTCCAAAAATGGTATAAATCTAAGTTGGGAAAATCATATTTCGATAAATATTTAACCAAAATTTATGAATAAAATATCAAAATGCTCAGTGTTTCAAATGCTATCAAATAATGGTAATATGAAATCATGATCACAAATATTTATTTGATATTATTCCTTAATTGATTAAAGGAATTAAATTCGAATAATTATTTAATTCACTATTTATTCTTCGGTACTCAGAAAATTACAAATAAGGTACCAAAATGATCAGAAGAACAAAACCTATCCATTCATGTCATATTCATGCATATTTAAACCATTTGAGTAGTTTAACAAATGTATGAATAATGTAGTCATTAAGTTAAATACGGGGTTGTTTCCAAATAATTGCGCTAATTATTTGGAACTCCATTTAATTTGTTAAATAATTTAAATGTTGATATCATTGCATAATCTTGTCATGTCATCCTGTGATTGTGCATTGCACCTTGTCTTCGTGTGATTTATTTTGTTCTTCTATTCTTGGTTGGGTATCGATAGATTCCGGAGTTGAGGGTCCCTCTACCTACCCCGATGAGCCGTACTACACGCCCCAACAGCAAGGCAAGAGATAACCTAACCTTCTTGGAATCTAGAATCCTATTGTTTTATAAACTTATTTTGTCCACCATAATATTGCATGCGGTTCCAATGTCACTTTTGATCAAAATGTAGAGTATCCTATGAATGCATGTTTATCCCCGAACCAATACATGTATCCCTACCTACGAGCCCTAGGTTTGATGTGTTGGCCGGAGACAAGAATATAATTGTTGTTGTATATGCTTAGCTATGCTTAGTCGTTTTTATATTTATGTCCGTTGATTAAATTCCATTATGATGTTTGATGATGGGATGTTCGGACATGGAGGTTGTCGTTGGTACTTAATTAAATTGCTAAAAGGCTTGGATGAGTTGCCATCGGGGATGGTGTTTTGCCTCATTCTTGCCGCCTAGGCTGAGAGTGATTTTAGCTAGAACCAAGAACCAAGCGTGCTGCCATTGGTGGGTGTATGGGCGCCCTACTGACCGAATAATTTGTGAGGGGCTTGTCAAGGGTCCTCTAGTTTGCTATTTCCATTTGCGCGTGAGTTGTGTGGGTGGAAAAGAAACGATGAGGACGGTGGTGTTTAGGATGTGGCCGCGGGGCAGGGCGTTGGAGGCGCTGAACCTGTCCTTCCGCACACTGATGGTCCTTGAGTAAGCCTCATGCATTGTAAAGGTCTAACCGCGCCTGCTCGCCGGCCTTCCCCGGAAGAGGGCCAATTAGGTGAGCCGGACGGTACCAATGGGTAAATTAGTACACCCCTGCAGGGTTAAATCTTTTCGAAAAGCCGTGTCCATGGTTATAGACAAACTCTTGGGAAAGGCGGATTAGCTCATAGAGAACTTTAACCTAATTGATATGGCAGCTAAAGGTTGCATAATCAACGTGTGGTAAAGGTTCATTTCCTCGAGGGTGATTCGAGGGAGTGCCTTTGGTGGAGATGAGTGGTTTTGGCTACAAGTTGGTTCGACGAGAACCGAAGATGAAAGTTACTCTCTTACCCCGTTTTTGGAAAACATTCTGAGTAGACGGTGCCATGTGTCCTTATGTCTTTTAAATGATAATCTAGCTTTATGCAAAATAGCTACATTATAAAGCTTTAGAGCCTCCGTCAACATTGGGCCTATATCGCCCAACTAAACTTGCGAGTACGTCGTACTCAGTCTCTCTTTGCTGCCTTTATGAATTTGTTTCAGAGGAGGACGACACCGAGCAGCTAGGTGGGTTCTTCGTGGACGTCGACTAGTAGTCCGGGGTTCCCAGGTGGCAGCTTGGGACCGTGGAGCAAGCCAGCTGGGTTTATTTATGTGTAGGCCTCTTAGGCCCTATATTTGGATCTTGTTGTATTAGACAACACTACTTCGCTTCCGCTTGATGAATTGTTGGGTCTGTGACCTTTTGTGTGTAATATTTGTATATTTCTCATATATGAGTTGCTATACGAGTTTTTGTATCGTAGAGTCTGCAATGTGCCAGTTGTTCCACAAGTCTTGATCTCTCTACTATACGTGATAGCGATGTCTGAGCTTATGGCATGATCGAGGTGTTGTGTGCCGATGATCCATTCCGAGCACACCTGCCAAAGGTTTTGGCCTGGGATTGGTAAACCCAGTAACCTTCGATTGTGTAGCATGACCGGTTGCACAACGCTTCATTGTATAGTTCTGGGGTCGGGGCGCTACAAGTTGGTATCAGAGCAGGACCGCCTGTAGGAAACCCTTTCTATTGGTCGATGTCGAGTCTAGTGAAAATTATTTACAACCTAAAAATGAGTTGTGAAAATTTCTTAGGATTCTTTTTACTCCTCATCCAACTCGCTCTACTCTGATTCTTACCTCTATTTGTTTTAAGCTTGGTGTCAAGTTTAGGTTCTCGGGGTTTGGGTTCTTACCGTCCAGTTAGTCTCGAGTCCGTTGTTTCCGGTTGCTATCGCCACGATGACGTGATGTCATCCGTGGTTGTCTAAATATGTTTCTGTATTATTTCCATCTTCAATATCTATATCTGGAAGCACTCTAATGATCTATCCTGACCGTCGAAGATGTTTACTAACTATGTCATTGTTCCAAACCTTCAGAATGGCTCCACCCGTCGTGGGGAACAAGGCAATCCTGATGCACCGCCGCCACCCTCAATGGCGGAGGTCCTGATGGCCATCGAGGAGAACCGGCTGTGAAATGAGCGTCTGCTCGAGCAGCTGGTGTAGCAAGGGGCCAGGAGGAACAACGACTGCAACACTCTCACCGAGTTTTTGCGGTCCCAACCTCCTACCTTCACAGAAGCTAAGGATCCGCTTGATGCGGATGATTGGCTCCGGGCTCTTGAGCGCAAGTTTGCTGCTCTGCACGTTCCGGTGGCGGAACAAGTCAACTTCGCCACCTACCTGCTGAATGGAGCCGCCGGCTCCTGGTGGGAGAGCCATGTGTCGATGTTCGACGCTGGCCATGTCTTCACTTGGGCGGATTTCCGCGCCGCTTTCCGTGCGGCGTATATCCCCAAGCCCGTCATGGATCTCAAGAGGAGGGAGTTCCTGGACTTGACCCAGGGACGCATGGACGTCCAAGCCTATGGGCGGGAGTTCAACCACCTCTAGCGTTACGCCCCTCGGGACGTGACGAACGATGAGGACAAGCAATACCTCTTCCGCAAGGGGCTCGCCCCTCGCCTCCGATACGAGCTCCTACCCTTCAAGTTCCAGTCCTACCAGGAGCTCTACAACCAGGCTCTCACTATGGAGCAGGGTAGGAAGGAGCTGGAGGCTTCCAAGAGGCCAGCTCCCATTGACAACCAGAGCTCCTCTTCCTCCGAGGGCAAGAAGCGCAGGGTCTTTGTGCCCTTCAGCGCTGTGCCTCGTGCACCCTTCACGCCAAGGCCTTCAGGGTTCAGGCCACCTCCAACTCGCCTAGCTACTTCGACCTTGGGTGCGGCTGGAAGTGGCTTCCGCCCTCAGCTGCCTCCTGCACCACGGGGCTCACTTGCTACCACTGTGGTGAGCCGGGTCACTACTACAGAGAGTGCCCCCAGAAGGCACCGGCTACCGCGACACCTGCACCAGCACCCTCTACCCCAGCTGCCAAGGCCATGACCGTCAGCCGTGGCCGCCTGAACCACGTCTCGGCTGAAGGAGTCGAAGAGGACCCCGGAGTTCTTATGGGTACGCTTCGAATCAATGAATATCCAACTTCAGTCTTATTTGATTCTGGAGCATCGCATTCATTCATATCCATATCATATGCACACAACCATCAAATACCTTTTGCAAATATGGACTCCCCGCTAGTGGTCAAGACCCCAGGTTCTAGTTGGCACACAAATTGGATAGCTCCTGAAGTCAGATGGGATCGATGTTATTCTGGGCATGGACTGCTTAGTCAAGTATCAGGCCAACCTGGACTGTGCTGCCAAGACTGTCACAGTGATCCACCCAAGCTATGGGGAAGTGCGTTACTGGTCCCCAACTTCTGCAACTCCGTCCTCAGCCACTCCTCTCTCTCCGGAGATCAGTCTATGGTTCCTGGAAGGAACCACCCCGCCTGAAATGCATGAAGTTGCTGTGGTGTGTGATTTCCCCAATGTTTTTTCGGAGGAATTGCCTGGCATGCCACCTGATCGCAGCGTGGAGTTTGTGATCGAGTTGGTTCCGGGAACCACCCCAATTTCCAAAAGGCCCTACCGCATGCCAACGGAAGAGCTAACTGAACTAAAGAAGCAACTTGATGAGCTGCTAGAAAAAGAATTCATCCGGCCGAGTAGCTCACCTTGGGGCTGCCCGGTCATCTTTGTCAAGAAGAGGGATACCAATGTTCCCCGGCTGGTTGTTGATTACCGCCCTCTGAATGCGGTGACCATCAAGAACAAGTATCCCATTCCTCGAATAACTGACCTGTTCGGTCAACTAGCTGGTGCCACGGTATTCTCCAAGATGGATCTGAGGTCAGGCTACCATCAGATAAAAATCCGAAAGGAGGATATTCCAAAGACAGCCTTCACTACCCGTTATGGGTTATATGAGTACACCGTCATGTCCTTCGGCCTCACAAATGCTCCGGCTACATTCATGAGGTTGATGAACTCCATCTTCCACGAATATCTCGACAAGTTTGTCATCATTTACATCGATGACATCCTTGTCTACTCCAAAACCGAAGAAGAACATGTTGAGCATCTTCGGCTCGTCCTGACCAAGCTTCGAGATCACCGCCTCTATGCCAAGTTCTCCAAGTGTGAGTTTTGGCTGAAGGAGCTCATTTTTCTTGGTCATGTGGTGTCAGCTGCTGGAGTAGCGGTGATACCAGACAAGATTCAGGCAATCCTGGATTGGCCAACTCCCAAGTCCGTCAAAGATATCCGAAGCTTCCTCGGGTTGGCGGGTTATTACCGCCGATTCATCGAGGGCTTTTCCAAGATAGCCAAGGCACTGACTGACCTCCTCAAGAAGAATAAACAATTTGTGTGGTCAGACAAGGCTGAAGAAAGTTTTCAAACCCTCAAGGTCAAGCTCACCACCACTCCGGTGCTTGTCCTTCCTGACACCGACAAAGACTTTGTCGTCTATTGTGATGCATCACTTCAAGGTTTGGGCTGTGTTTTGATGCAAGAAGGCCATGTTGTCGCCTATGCCTCCCGTCAACTCAAACCACATGAGCAAAATTATCCAACTCATGATCTAGAGCTTGCTGCCGTGGTACATGCTCTGAAGCAATGGAGGCCCTACCTGTTGGGCAACCGTTGCGAGATCTATTCTGATCATCAAAGTCTAAAGTATCTCTTCACCCAGCTGGATCTGAACTTGAGGAAGATAAGATGGTTGGAATTAATAAAATACTATGATGTGACCCTCAACTATCAGCCCGGCAAGGCCAATGTCGTGGCCGATGCTTTGAGTCGCAAGGCCTATTGCAACACCGTGTTGGTTGAAAAGGCACAACCGGCTCTCCACGAGGAATTTGCTCGGTTAAATCTGGAGATTGTTCCCTCCGGATATCTAGCTAACCTCGAGATCAAATCTACTCTTGAGGATGAAATCAAGGCCGCCCAGCAACATGATGCTGGCATCCGCAAGATCAAAAAGAATATTGCAAGTGGGAAGGCCAAATGTTTCTCCGTTGATGACTCCGGTGTGGTCTATTTTGGGAACCGTCTTATGGTGCCCAAGACGGGAAATACCAAGGGGTTGATACTCCAAGAAGCACATGAATCTCCCATATCCATCCATCCTGGTAGCACCAAAATGTACCAAGACCTCCGCCCCAAATTCTGGTGGACTCGCATGAAGCGGGAAGTTGCCAAATATGTTGCTGAATGCGACGTCTGTCGCCGAGTGAAGGCTGAACATCAAAGGCCAGCTGGTACCGTTCGCCCCATAGCCATTCCCGAGTGGAAATGGGATGAAGTGGGTATGGATTTCATCACCGGTTTTCCAAGATCACAAAAGGGTAACAATGCCATTTGGGTAGTCATTGACCGTCTATCCAAAGTCGCCCATTTCCTTCCGGTTCGAGAGGATATCAACTCCGTTAAATTGGCGGAGCTATATATGGCCCGGATTTCTCCCTTGTACGGGGTTCCTTTGAGGATCATTTCAGACCATGGAAGCCTGTTTGTGTCCAAATTTTGGCAAAGCTTCCAAAAGGCTCTCGGAACCCATCTCAACTTCAGCACAGCCTATCATCCTCAAACCGACGGTCAAACTGAAAGGGTGAACCAAGTTCTTGAGGACATGCTTCGGGCATGTGTCATATCCTTCAGTAAGGGTTGGGAAAAATACCTCCCTCTCGCCGAGTTCTCCTACAACAACAGCTATCAGGCTAGCCTCCAAATGGCTCCCTTTGAGGTTCTTTATGGGAGAAAATGCCGAACTCCTCTAAATTGGTCTGAAACCGGAGAGAGGCCACTCTTCGGTACGGATGTGATCAATGAGGCCGAGGAGAAAGTCCGTATCATTCGGGATAATCTCAAGGCTGCTCAATCCCGGCAGAAAAGCTACTATGACAAGCACCATCAAGAGGTCCACTATGAAATTGGTGACAAGGCCTATCTTCGAGTCTCTCCCCTCCGAGGCGTTCGTCGCTTCGGAATCAAGGGCAAATTGGCACCTCGCTATGTTGGCCCTTTCACCGTCCAAGCCAAACGAGGAGATCTCTCATATCAACTCGAGCTACCCTCCAACTTCCCGGATGTGCATGATGTGTTCCATGTCTCCCAACTCCGCCGTTGCTTCAAGGATCCAATCTGTGGGGTTGATCATGAGGTGTTGGACATCCAGGAGGATTTGACCTATCGCGAGCATCCTATCCGCATCTTGGATGAAGCGGAGAGGAAAACCCGCAACAAGACCATCAAATTCCTCAAAATCCAATGGTCTAACCATTCCGAAGAAGAAGCCACTTGGGAGCGAGAAACTAGTCTTCGTCAGGAATACCCCGCCTTCTTCACTCAAGTCTAGAATCTCGGGACGAGATTCCTGTAAGGGGGGTTAGAATTGTAACAGTCCCAGCTTTGTAACAAAAAATACGAAGAATTTTTCCACTTTTTGCATTCTTGTTTTGCATCATAGCATCCATATGAAATTGCAACTTCTAACTATCCACTTTGAAATCCATTAACAAAGGGGAAGCAAACTTCCCCAAAACCTCCAACCAAATGCAATGCCCAACTTGGCAACAAACTAAATGAACTTCCAAATTGTTTAGGAAGTTCCAAGTTTGCATCTTACAACCTTTTCTCAAATTCCAAATGTTGCCAAATAATAAATAAAATTGAGAATCCCAAAATTGGTTTAATTCAATTCTATTTTTGGAACCAAGTTAAGCTTTCCAAAAATTCAAACTAAAATTATGGGGAGCTTCATTAATATATTATGAGCCTCCACAAATATTTTTATAATTTATTAAGTTGCTTAGGTACTCCAAATAAATACATTTTGGAAAGTATCGAAAATGACGTTAATTAAACCCTATGAGCAAATGTGGTGCAAACCTTTTATTTTGCCCCCCAATTTTTTGTGGAGTCTCTACCTGACCAGGGGCCTACTCAAATAATTTCATTATTTTTGGAAATATGTAAGTGCTCCAAATAAATGCATTCTTGCAATTTATCAAAATGGTCATAATGCAACAATATGAATAAGTGTGAAGCTAACCATTTTATTTGGGGGCAACAATTTTTGTGGAGTTTCCTCAGGACATAGGGAGCCCACATGAATTTTCCCAGATTTTCTAAAAATGTTGAAGTGGCTCATTTAAATAGCCAAACCCTGCTGGTTTTAATTAAACTTGGATTTTTTTGCAAAAAGGTTAAAACTCTGACACTGGGCCACCCCTGTCAGCTCCCCTCTCTCCCCTTCGTCACTGTGGCGCACGGCACTGGCGCCATACCGCGCGCAGCCATGCCGCCCTGCCGCTGCCTCGGTGGATAAGGCGGGCACCGTGAGTTGCCCTCTGCTTCCCCCAACTGCTCCCCTCGCTCACCTGCTCCCTCCCCTTCCTTCTCTCTCCGAAAATCTACATCGAGCCGTATCTCGCCGCTCGCCGCCGTCGACTCCGGTCGCCCGGAGCCAAGCCGACGACGTCATCAGCACCGCCGGCCTCTCCTCTGCCTCCCCGTCGACTCGCGCGTGCTGGGATGCCATGGTTCGTCGGAATCGGGCCGTTCCCTTCCGCCTCCGGCCGCCGGCCTCGTCGTCGATTAGGCCGCTGCCGTCCTCTCCATGCTTCCCGAACCTCCCCTGCGTGCTCCTGGTGAGTCGCTGGTGCTTGTGCACCTCTCCTCCCTCTCTCTTCCGCTCTGTGCCGTGCTCTCACCGTGCTCCGCCGTCCGCCGCCGCTCCGGTGGTCACCGGAGCTCGTTCCGGTGACCATATGGTCCGTGTCGCCGCCCTTAGTCTCCCCTTAGAACGGCGCGTCGATCGCGCCCGGTAACACGTCCCTGCGTGCCGGTTTCCGACGTGCGCGTCCGTGCCGACGCCGCGGTCACCGTTGTGGCTCACGCCGGTCGTGGCTTCCCGACGTGGCCGCTGACCCGGCCTGGCACCGGTCCGGGCCGGCCGAAAGGCCGGCAGCTTCGGGCGGTTGCCCGGCCCATCAGCCCAGCCTGGGCCGGCCAAAGGCCGGTGCCCGGCCTGGCCGGCAGTGAGGCCGGCCTGTCTGGCCTTGTAGTTTTCCCTTTTTGGAATTTAAAAACAGAATTTAAATAATTGTTATCTATTTGTGTATTGCTTCAAAAATTGCAAATTAAATATCAATTTGATCAGAAAAACATCACCTACCTGTTGGCAACATTTGCATACTCTTTTGAGTAAATTAATTTGCCTTTTCTTAATAATTCCAAAAATGGTATAAATCTAAATTGGGAAAATCATATTTCGATAAATATTTAACCAAAATTTATGAATAAAATATCAAAATGCTCAGTGTTTCAAATGCTATCAAATCATGGTAATATAAAATCATGATCACAAATATTTATTTGATATTATTCCTTAATTGATTAAAGGAATTAAATTCGAATCATTATTTAATTCACTATTTATTCTTCGGTACTCAGAAAATTACAAATAAGGTACCAAAATGATCGGAAGAACAAAACCTATCCATTCATGTCATACTCATGCATATTTAAACCATTTGAGTAGTTTAACAAATATATGAATAATGTAGTCATTAAGTTAAATATGGTGTTGTTTCCAAATAATTGCGCTAATTATTTGGAACTCCATTTAATTTGTTAAATAATTTAAATGTTGATATCATTGCATAATCTTGTCATGTCATCATGTGATTGTGCATTGCACCTTGTCTTCGTGTGATTTATTTTGTTCTTCTATTCTTGCTTGGGTATCGATATATTCCGGAGTCGAGGGTCCCTCTACCTACCCCGACGAGTCGTACTACACGCCCCGGCAGCAAGGCAAGAGATAACCTAACCTTCTTGGCGTCTAGAATCCTATTGTTTTATAAACTTATTTTGTCCACCATAATATTGCATGCGGTTCCAATGTCACTTTTGATCAAAATGTAGAGTATCCTATGAATGCATGTTTATCCCCGAACCAATACGTGTATCCTATGAATGCATGTTTATAAACTTATTTTGTCTACCTACGAGCCCTACGTTTGATGTGTTGGCGGATTAGCTCATAGAGAACTTTAACCTAATTGATATGGCAGCTAAAGTTTGCATAATCAACGTGTGGTAAAGGTTCATTTCCTCGAGGGTGATTCGAGGGAGTGCCTTTGGTGGTTTTGGCTACAAGTTGGTTCGACGAGAACCAAAGATGAAAGTTACTCTCTTACCCCGTTTTTGGAAAACATTCTGAGTAGACGGTGCCATGTGTCCTTATGTCTTTTAAATGATAATCTAGCTTTATGCAAAATAGCTACATTATAAAGCTTTAGAGCCTCCGTCAACATTGGGCCTATATCGCCCAACTAAACTTGCGAGTACGTCGTACTCAGTCTCTCTTTGCTGCCTTTATGAATTTGTTTCAGAGGAGGACGACACCGAGCAGCTAGGTGGGTTCTTCGTGGACGTCGACTAGTAGTCCGGGGTTCCCAGGTGGCAGCTTGGGACCGTGGAGCAAGCCAGCTGGGTTTATTTATGTGTAGGCATCTTAGGCCCTATATTTGGATCTTGTTGTATTAGACAAGACTACTTCGCTTCCGCTTTATGAATTGTTGGGTCTGTGACCTTTTGTGTGTAATATTTGTATCTTTCTCATATATGAGTTGCTATACGAGTTTTTGTGTCGTAGAGTCTGCAATGTGCCAGTTGTTCCACAAGTCTTGATCTCTCTACTATACGTGATAGCGATGTCTGAGCTTATGGCATGATCGAGGTGTTGTGTGCCGATGATCCATTCCGAGCACACCTGCCAAAGGTTTTGGCCTGGGATTGGTAAACCCAGTAACCTTCGATTGTGTAGCATGACCGGTTGCACAACGCTTCACTGTATAGTTCTGGGGTCGGGGCGCTACACTGCCCAAGCCGCCTCCTCCCCGGCGCCGGTGAACCCCCTGCCACCAAAGACCTCCTCGAGCCCGCGGCCTCCCTCCCCGAGCCCGCGGCGGCCCTGCCCCCCGCTTGCCCTCCTCCCCGCCGCCCCGAGCTCGCCGCCGGCGCGGCTGCCCTGCCCCCTGCGCGCCCTCCTCCCGCCGCCCCGAGCTCGCGCCGGCTCCACCGCGGCCCTCTTCCTCCCCCTCGCCGCCAGTTTAGGTACGGCTAGCCCTCCTCCTCGCCGCCGGTTATTAGTTTAATTTAAGTTTAGGTGATTTGAAATTTAGGTTTGAAATTAGGTTTGAATTAGAT